>QXDP01000240.1:0-75516 GCA_003717255.1 Protomyces gravidus | reverse complement strand
CGCCGACACCAACACATGCCAACTTAAGATTGGGCCCAGTCTCAGTGTAACCAAGGAATACCCCGTCTGTTCCTTGTTAATCTGTTAAAACAGAAGAACCTTTCTTATTAAGATTGATTGCTTTGTTGCTATCTAAGATGCCTACGTTGCCTTCGTTGTGTAGGTTGCTAGCTCTGTGGCTATTTAGGAAGTTGTGACTGCTGTGGCAATCTCGCTTCTTGGATCTCTCGCTCGACATCCTGTTCACCAGAACAATGAAGCGGAAAACACTACATCGCGTTTGATGAGCTCCCTGCATGTCTCCATCTTTGTATACATGGCTGTATCGCCAACAGTCTTTGCTGCACTTTGACACTCTCGCAAGACTTCATCTAGCCGCACAATGCATCGCACGATTGTCCCCTCGAGCACATCTGTCAATTCGGTGATTTGACCAAATGACAACCCACGCGCCCATTCGTAGCAAACTTCGAGCAAGCCGAATCGCGGACTGTCCTCAAAGTTGTCGCCTGAACCAGCTGTGAGGACCTGGTGGCGCTCTTGTACCTCATTGACACGCCTGGCCATCGCAATGACCATATCCTTGCCTTGTTGCAGGTGTGGCGTCAGATTTGGCTCATTGTCTGTTCGTTCCTCGAATACAAAGGCTGACAGTAGGGCCACAATTTCCTCGCATTCAAACTCGGCAAGCGCATTGTCAAGAATGAGTTCAGTGAGGATCAGCTCATGCGCCGAATTGATCTCGCAGGCGACACGACCTTTCAACTGAACGGCGTGCGTAGCGTCAATGAACCCGAGCTCTTGTAAAACCATGACCCGTTGCTCGTAGTCTGGCAACAACTCAAGATTCTGATTTGATAGATTGGACTTCAGTGCAACAATCTGTTGATTGAGAAGATGCTCTTCGTGGCAAAACCGATAGTGCTTTACAAGATTGGCATGTTGAGTCGCAGGACTTGTTTCAATCTGGAAGCGTATCGTTTCTTGCTGCTTGAAGAGCTCCGTGAACGACAAATCTCGAATTTTGGAGAAGTCCATCGCCTCATATGCCGCGTTCTGCAGATCCACAAAGGCGGCGAGCTGCTGCTGCACGGAATCCCAAGCTGCTTTGACGCGTTGCCGTACAGCCATAGGATCAAGCTTGATGGTGGTCTGCGTCATCCAGTCGACGGCAAATATTGGTAGAATTTCAAGCTGCATGCTTTGGAAGTCCATGCCATGCATTATATGCCTTAATACAGGCAAGAATGGCAGCAAGTCGCACTCTCGCTTCGACCCTGCTTGCTTGCATAACAATACAGTGAAAGTTCTCTCATTTGCTGTCGAATTTGGAGCCTCACCAATTATGACGGCAAGGGATCGAGGTGCCTGGTCCGGCTGTACCACAATGACACGACCGGCACCGAAGCAGCGACGTCCTGCATGCTGATATGCCAGAGAATACAATTGATCCTGCATCTTTTGGAAGCGTATGCAGTGTTCGTGCAGCTCGCGCACCTCTTGATCAATCTTTTCGCCTCGCTCAGACTGCATCAGTTCGAGCTTCTTCTGCGTCGCTTCAACGAGACGTTGCTGTTCTGGCAGAAGCGTTTGATTGGCATTCTCGCTGAATGATCTCCTGATCATTTCTTCGATCTGCAGCGTTTCGACGCGCAGCAGGTTGAGAATCATGTTGTACGTCAGCCTGAACTGACTGGAGAGCTTGAAAGGTTGACCAAGAATCATTGATGACAAGGTCGACTGGTCCGGTGCCTCATCACCACATGCAATGATGACGGTTCCTGTCGGATCCAGACCTCGACGCCCAGCTCGTCCAGCCATTTGCGTATATTCACCAGGCGTCAAATCTCGGAATCCGTGTCCATCATGCTTGCGAACGCCTGAAAAGACCACAGATTTGGCAGGCATATTGACGCCCATTGCGAAAGTTTCGGTAGCGAAGAGTACCTTGACAAGTGTTCGAGAAAAAAGAATTTCGACCATCTCCTTGACGATCGGCAGAAGGCCGCCATGATGCACAGCGATACCTCGTGATAAAAGTTCCTTCATGCGGATGATCTGTGGCAGCGAACGGTCCTCGAATCGCAAGCGCGCCAAAGCCTTTTCAATCGTAACGTGGATCTGACTCTTCTCAACAGATGTGCAGAGGTCAATATTTGACAAAATCCCTGCATTCTCCTCACAGCGCTTCTTACTGAACACGAAGATGACACACGGTAGAAGTTTCGCCTTGTTGAGATGACCGACGAGGTGAATCCATATGTTGCGATCATGCCGCTCCATCGTTTTCATGGTACCGCCACGTACAAAAGGCTGGGCAGTGCCGCGTCCTGCGGCGCCGCCGCGACCTTGGCCAGAGCCGCGATTGGCACCTCGACCGCGACCAGTTGGTGGCACAGGCTTGACCTCCTTATTGCGCACCAATGAACCAGAGGCCTCTTTGTAGCCTGTCCCGTTCCACTTCTTTTCAGCATCGACGATTTGGAACATCTTCTTGTTGGCGTACAGAAAGTGCTCAAGCGGAACAGGACGCTTTGGCGTTGAGATGACATAGATGTCTTTTTGTTTTGTCCGGCCGACCCAGTTGGCGAATTCGAAAGTATTGGGAACGGTCGCTGAGAGTAGAATGAGTGTGATATGCTCTGGCAGCATGATGATGACTTCTTCCCAAACAACGCCGCGCTCCTGGTCATTGACATAGTGGACTTCGTCGAAAATGACAAATTCAACGTCACGGATAAGGTCAGCCCCGCGATAGAGCATAGATCGCAAAATTTCGGTAGTCATGATGAGACAAGTTGCTTCTGGGTTGAGCTGCACATCTCCGGTCAAAATACCGACATTTTCAAAAGTCTGCCGAAAGTCGCGATACTTCTGGTTCGATAATGCTTTGATTGGAGAAGTATAGATGGCTCGTGTCATGTGCCGCTCAGCAAGCGCAATGGCATATTCCGCCACAACTGTCTTACCGGCTGATGTATGAGCTGCAACAAAGACACTCTCGCCTTGTTCGAGGTGATAGACTGCCTCTTTTTGGAAGATGTCGAGCTCGAATGGATGCTTGTATGCCAAGTCTGGCACCAATTCGTGAAAGTTGTCCATCGACCGATTGACGTCGACCATATGCGCCCATAATTTCTCCTTTGGCTTTCGAACTTTCGGTTGTGGCAGTAATGTTGGCATCGTGATTTCAGCAGGTAGAAAATCATCGACTTCATCTGTTTCTGCGGTTTCAGGCTCGGATCGATTATTGGTGGTTGTTGGTTGCTGAGCTGGCTGGATAGCATTCAGCATGGGTAGATCCCACTTGGTAAAGTCAACACTTGTCTCTTCATCTTTTGCAGCAATATCAACGGCAGGTAGGCCAGGTGCTTGATGTCGGTAGCTGGCGTCACCAATGCTCAATTGTGCAAGCTTTTCTGCATTATCCAACCGAGCATTACTCTGCGCATCTGGCGCCAATCCGCCAGGTGCGAAGGGAAAAAAACTGCCTTTGCCTCTTACAAATGCATCTCGAGGCGCTGGAGCACGATCGAAAGAAGAGCTATTGTCTGGCCTCAACGTGCTGATTGGTTCAAGCTTTTCTTCGTGAGCCACAATTTCACCGCTAAGACCCCGGCGTTTGAACTTGATTGTCCGCTTCAGTGACAGCTCAGGCGTACGATAAAGGTCCATGGTGGTAGGTGTATATTCCCACACAGATTGTAACTGTTGCAGGAGAGCATCATTGAGCTTTGACGGCGGATGGAGAAAATGAGCTTCGACTTGCTTTTTAACAGTGTCTGGTGAGATATCTAGCGTTCTAGAAGGCAGCATATCATGAGTGAGCTCATCTCTCCGTTGCTGGAAGAGCTGCAGAGCCCCATCTTCATCATGCATAGGCGACTGCACTTAGGCTACAAGAGTGTGATGGTGAAGTCGCCTCTCTGCAGCTGGCGCATTCGAAAAGATTGTCACAAGCCACAACTCACAAAGGTCACTGTCAAAGGACTCTACCGGCTACATGCGATATTGTCGATACTCTATTGAGCAAGCTGGAAAGCAGTGTCATACAAGACTGACGAAGTGATCATGGAGGCCGCTGAGGACCAATTGAATCTGGCATTGAGGCAGATAGACAAGCTCTTCGAACCAAGTCCGACATTGCGCATTCTCCTGAGTGCTAATGAAGAGGCCCTGCTGCAGGAATCTGATAATGGCAAAGCGACGCCAGATTTGATTGAGTACGTGACGAAACAACTGCGGGCAATCAAAGGCCGACGCGAGCTAGACGAGATACTCAATGCGCATCCACGACTCGGCGCGAAGAAGGTGGAGTCGCAAAGCTCGCAGGCCGAGCAGGCATCCTTGCAAGGATCAGCGGAAGAAGGAGAGAAGCTACGCGAGCTGAACGAGCGATATGAAGCAACCTTCCCAGGTTTGCGCTATGTTGTGTTTGTAAATGGACGGCTGCGCAGCGAGATTATGGCAGACATGGAGGAGCGGATCAGAAGAAATGATAGAGAGGCCGAAGTAGATACGAGTATTGAGGCAATGCGTGCTATCGCGCTTGACAGACTCAAGCATTTATAGATCAGGAGATATCAGATTGCTGGATAACGGCGACGTCAAATTGACAAAATTGACAACGACGCGACTCAACCCATATCTAAGAGGTCAAAGTTGCAACAGAAAGGCGGCGGATGGCTTGTTTGTGAGTGTGATGCCATCTGCGCCATGAACCAGCCATGGAGACGTCCTTTAGACCTCTTGTCGACCCACTTGGATCAGTACGCAGCTACGGTGCAACCAAAAGGCGCGCGCGCACCGCTTCAATGGACGCGCAACGTACATTGCGCGAGAGCCCGTCCATCATCAACTTTCATCCGAGTCGACGAACGAAGCCGCGCTCTCAATCGGAAAGCTTTGAGCCGACGCCTATGCGCAGGCATAGCTTAGCTACATCCATTCCCGAATCAAGCGTAGCGAGCGATGAGGAAGAAGCGCTATTGAATGATGAAGAATTATTGGAGGAAGCCGAAGAGGTCGCCTTGCTACTTGAAGATAGCCCGTATGCTGAAGTCAGGGCATGTGTAAGCAATCAAGACGACCACACTCTCAAGGCAGATACTATGCGTATGTGGTGCCTTGCTCTGTCATTCGTCGTCACTGGGTCAGCTGTCAACCTCTTCTTTTCTCTCAGATTCCCTTCTGTCGCCATCACAGCTTTGTTGGCACAGCTACTCTCACATCCACTCGGTATCGCTTGGACGCGCTACATGCCAGATGTGACGATACCACTGGTCAATGTACGCGTAAACGATCCAGCGCATCCATGGAACGTCAAAGAGCACACATGTGTCTTCATCGCGTCCAATGTTTCTTTTGCTTTTGCCTTCGCAACGGACGTCCTGACGGAGCAAATCAAGTTTTACGGTATGAAGCCTTCCCTGAGCTATTCGATTGCGCTTGTCATTTCTACACAGGTCATCGGATACACTTTTGCCGGACTCACACGACATTGGCTGGTCACGCCAAGCTCAATGATCTGGCCTGCGACTCTCGTCAATTGCGCCCTATTTCAAGTACTGCATCCGCAACGATCAGATCCAGGAGAAAGCATCAGTCTTGATTCGCAACCACCATCCAAGGAGGGTGGCCCGACTCGAACACGTTTCTTTTCCTACCTCTGCTCTGCCGCATTCCTTTGGGCGTTTATTCCTTCTTTCTTCGTGCCAGGCTTGAGCTACTTTGGCATCGTTACATGGTTCGTACCCAAGAACAAGACATTGAACACCGTTTTTGGCGTCAAGAGTGGCATGGGTATTTTGCCATTCACCTTGGACTGGGCTCAAGTCTCATTCACTGGCTCACCTATTCTTGTCCCAGCCTGGGCGGCATTGAATGCACTATTCGGTGTCGCTTGCTCGCTATGGGTTGTTGCGCCAGTTCTCTACTTTTTCAACAAGTTCGGCACTGCATATCTGCCTTTTGCTGATAACAATGTCTTTGACAACACAGCGCATCACTACAATGTGTCGCGCATTATTACGCCAGAATTCACATTTTCGCAAGAAGCGTATGAAGCGTATTCGCCGCTTTTTCTAACCGCTTCTTACATTATGAGTTATGTTGCTGCATTTGGAAGTCTGACGGCACTCATTACGCACTGCTATCTCTTCTACAAGGACGACATCATTCGGCAATGGAAAGCGAGCAAGACAGAGCTCAACAGTCGCACTGGCGATGTCCATTCAAGGCTGATGCGACGCTATCGCGATGTCGATAATCGTGCTTACCTCGCCATCTTTGTGCTCTGCTTTGCACTCGCGCTATGGGTCGTCTCGCATGAGTTTGTTGGGCTACCATGGTATGGCCTTCTTCTGGCACTCTTGGTTTGCGGCTTATTCTTCGTACCAACGGGTATTATCTCTGCTGTGGCCGCGCAGAATACATCGACTGCTTTGCTGTGCCAATTGCTTTGTGGTGTCATTTTTCCTGGTCGGCCGATAGCAAACCTCGTGTTCATGAATTTTGGCTATGTCTCGGGCATGCAAGGTATTCGATTTGCTGCTGACATGAAGATCGGCGCATACATGAAGATCCCACCGAGGTTGCTCTTCAAAGTGCAGTTGATTGCAACACTGCTCGGATCGCTTGTACAGGTGGGTGTGCTCAAATTTCTTCTTGCCTCTGTGCCAAATATCTGCACGATGGATGCACCAAATGGCTTGACGTGCCCAATTGCCCGGATACACTTCAACTCCTCCATCATTTGGGGTCTGATTGGGCCTCAGCGTCTGTTTGGACGAGACGCTATGTACAGGCCGATCATCTACGCATTTGCGCTCGGCGCTATCTTACCCATTCCAATCTACTATCTCAGCAAGCGCAACAAAGGCAATCGCGATTCCTTCTGGAATTATTGCAACGTGCCTGTTATGCTCTCCGCCATGACATGGGTACCTCCAGCGGGAGGCCTCAACTTTTCGTCTTGGGCACTTGTCGGATTCTTGAGCAATCATGTCCTCAAGAAGCGACGGCCTGAACTTTGGGGTAAGTACAACTTTGTTGCATCTGCTGCGCTGGATATGGGACTTGCATCTGCTTTGGTGGTGGGATTTTTTGCTCTTGTATACACGAATGTGCTGAAGGACTATGGTCTGGAATTTGGCAAGCATGTGTATAAGCAGACATGCGACTGGCAGGGGTGTTCGCGTCTTGCTCTACCAGACAAGGGTTTCTTCGGCCGCGACTACTGGTGATAGCCATCTCCATCTGAATATTCCTGGTGGCCTGACTCTAATTCCGGAGCGACACAAAATTTCGAGGATTCTTGTGAAAATTGCTGCTGCTGCATCTGCACATAGAAGACGGGGTTCAGAAGGATTTATCTTTCATCATGGCTTCAAACTCGCGTCAAATGATCCATACGTACGTGATGTGTCTTCGTCTAATGCTCTGTGCTAATATCAGCCGCGACAAAGAACATTCCAAGGCGATGCACGGTAAATCCACAGGCGCTGCCAAGACTGGTTTCAGCGCTATGATGGCTAAGGATAAGACGGCCGCTGAGCTCGAAGCGGAGAAGTACTTCAAGTTCTTTGAGCGCAAAGAGGGCGACAATGCGGATGACAATATGGCGTCGCGTACAGAAGATTACACTGGTCTTACAAATGCGTACTACAATCTTGCAACGGACTTGTACGAGTACGGATGGGGTCAGAGTTTCCACTTTGCTCGTTATTACCGTGGAGAGCCATTTTACCAGGCTATTGCGCGACATGAGCATTATCTTGCTCACAAGATGGGAATTCCAAAGGATGCAAAGGTGCTCGACGTAGGTTGCGGTGTCGGTGGTCCAGCATTGGAGATTGCTCAATTCACTGGAGCCAACATTACCGGGCTCAACAACAATGATTACCAGATTTCGCGTGCCGAGGCATTTGCTGCGCGTCGTGGCCTGTCCTCTCAATTGAGTTTCACAAAGGGCGATTTTATGCAGATGCCATTCGAGGATGCACAATTTGACTGTGTGTATGCTATTGAAGCGACAGTGCACGCTCCAAAGCTTGAAGGCGTCTATGGCGAGATTTATCGCGTTCTGAAGCCGGGTGGCACATTTGGTGTATACGAATGGCTTATGACCGATGCGTACGATGCGAGCAACAAGCAGCACCGCGAGATTGCCTATGGTATCGAGGTCGGCAATGGTATCCCTCAGATGGTCAAGATTGAAGAGTGCTTGCGCGCTTTGAAGGCTGTTGGCTTTGAAGTGACATTCAACGAGGATCTTGCAGCAGATGATGGCTTTGTGCCCTGGTATTACCCGATTGAGGGTAAGCTCTCGAATGTGCAGAGCCCATGGGATCTTTTCACCTGCTTCAGGATGACACGCGCTGGTCGTTTCGTTACGCAAACAGCCGTGGGGTTGATGGAGAAAGTAGGTCTAGCACCAAAAGGCACACAGGCTATCGGCCACACTCTCGAGGTTGCGGCTGATGCGCTCGTTGAAGGTGGCAAGCTTGGTCTCTTCACGCCAATGTACTTGGCTGTGGCCAAGAAGCCGACAAAGAAGAACTAGACTTCTTTAAGCATTAGAGTCGCTTATTCATGTTTGTAGTTAATAGAAGGATTCATCTACATTGATTTGACTAGGGCTTCGTGATTATGCTGATGCTGGATGCTAGAATGATAAAACAACTGGAACAATGTCGAAGAGAATGACTCTAATCCTGCGGCCGTTTCCAGTCGTGGTCCCATCCGTTTGTTGGCGGTGTTTCTGTCAGTGCCCGGGCATTCAACGGGAAGCTCGCTGCAGAATCTCGTTGCATAGCAAGCTTGAATAGCTTTGGATCATGCTCAGCCAAGTCGGCACAAGCGTCGCGCATGCGATTATAGCGCCGTTCGAGGTCGAGATCGCGTTCTATGCGTTGTTTGCGTAGATGTAGCTGCCAAGCCCTGTGAATGGTATCGTGCATAATGGCCTCCTCTTCTGTGAAATGTACTTTGGTAGGCGTCTCATTCCGGAAGAGCACATCACGAATCAGCTCTAGTAGATGGGTTAGCTAAGCTGCTCAATCCAATAGCCTAAGTCGTACGAGTCCGCGGATCGAGCTTTGTTGATTCTTGTTTTCTTGCAAGGAGGATGGCCCTGCTGAAGAAGTGCCTGCAGGCAGGTCTATTCATAAAGGCCGTCCGTCTGAGCATCTCTACCATCTCTTCTGCCTCTTCCGATATCCAGCTCAAGCTTGAAGTGTTGCTGCTGCTTTTTCGAAATTTTTTTGAACTTTTTTCGCCCGCAAAAAGGAAAAATCCCTTCACATCAGACTCATAGGAGTACTCAAGGGCTCCCTATTGCTTGTCCTTGCTCTGTGCTCTAGGCTTCTCACTGGCCTCAAAGAGTAGTTTCATCAGTCCCAGCTCAGATGTCGCGCTTTTTCGCAGGCGGCTCGTCGGATTCAGACTCCAGCAGCGCATCAGACGACGACTACTCTGACTCTGACGTTAGTTCGCGCTCCGATAACCAGTCAGATAGCAACAGCGATGCCAGCGACAGTGACAGCGATGCCTCTTCGCGTGATTCGGATGACTCAGATGCACCACGTAAGAACAAGAACAAATTCTTGCTCGGCGGTGCTTCAGACGACAGTGACGACGACTCTGATGATGGAAAACGGGTCGTCAAGTCGGCCAAGGACAAGCGATATGAGGAGATTGAGAGCTGTGTCCATTCTATTGAAAATGCACAAAAGATTAACGACTGGGTCACTATTTCAAGCGGTATGTCATGAATGAAATACCTTGTCAATGCTGACATGCAGAATTCGACAAACTCAACAAGCTTGCAGAGAAGGCCAAGGCGGCTCACCAGTTGCCCAAGATTTACATCGCCACGATTTCGCGTCTGGAAGAAGTTTCCAATGAAGCAATCAAGGCTGCGAAGACGAAAAAGATGAACCCAGCTAATACTCGTGCTCTGAATGGCCTCAAGCAGCGTATCAAGAAGAACAACCGTGTCTACGATGCTGAGATCGCGAGATACAAAGCAGATCCGAATGCAGTCGATGAGCCCGAACCGGAACCAGAGCCGGTGCAGCCAAAGGCCAAAAAGGACAAGTTCGCCGTGACACCATCTGCTGTCTCTGCTGCAGCACAAGACGACGATGGATTTGCAACAGTAGGCAAGGGTGGCAAAGTGCTCGAATACTCTGCAGAGAGCATCTTCACACATTTGCAAGCTGTATTTGAAGCTCGGGGTAAGAAAAATACCAACAGAGATGAACAGCTCTTTGTGCTTGGCAAACTTAAGGATGTTGCCGTCACGCCATACCAGAAGATTCGCGTCTTGCTTGCGACTATCGCAGCTCGCTTTGACTTTAGCTCGGGCATATCGCAGTACATGCCAACTGAAGCGTGGAAGCGTGCACAAGCAGAAGTTGTCGAGCTGATTCAGCTGCTAGAGCAGGAACGCTCCTACACAGTCTTGGAAGATGCTGCGGAGCATGACGATGAGCAGCCGGCACCGGTACCGAGCGACGAGACGCCAATTGTGCAGATCAAGGGCTCCATTATCTCTTATGTCGACCGTCTCGATGACGAGCTCACTCGAGCATTGCAAAACATCGACCCCCACTCGCAAGACTACGTCGACAGATTGCGCGACGAGTCAGTTCTATATGCCACAATCGTACGCGCACAGATCTACGTGGAATGGAACGGCGAGAAGGATATTTCGCGTCTCATCATGCGTCGTATGGAGCATCTCTACTACAAGCAAAGCGTGCTCGTGCAGGCCTTCGAGGATCAAGCGTATGCAGTCATGCCAAGTGACTTGACATCCAAGATTACGCCACGATCAGCAAATTTCCCTCTAATCCAAAAGCTGGCTAATTACCTATACAAGAACGGCACAGGTCTGCTTCGAACACGCGCAATGCTATGTCACATTTACAACCTGGCGCTAGAAGATCGCTTCTATGAGGCTCGTGATATGCTGCTCATGTCTCATCTGCAAGACTCCATTCACGCTGCGGACATTCAAACACAGATTCTGCACAACCGTACTATGGTGCAGCTCGGCTTGTCTGCGTTCCGCTCTGGTCTTGTGGTAGAGGCACAACAAGCACTCTCTGAGATTTGTGGCGGCAACCGAGTAAAGGAGCTATTGGCTCAGGGACCATCGAAGAATGTACGTGATCCTGAACAAGAGCGACAAGATAAGGCTCGTCAGCTGCCATTCCACCTGCACCTCAATTTGGAGCTTTCTGAATTTGTGTACCTGACCTGCTCGATGCTCATGGAAGTGCCAGAAATGGCACGCGGGTCGAAGCGTGTCATCAGTCGTCAATTCAGGCGTACGCTTGACTTTGCTGACCGGCAAATCTTTTCTGGTCCACCGGAGAACACGCGCGACTTTATCACGCAGGCAAGCAAACGTCTTTCGTCTGGAGACTGGCAAGGAGCTTACGACCTTTTGGCGCAAATCAAGATTATTGACTTGATGCCACAACCAGATGCCATCCGCGCCATGCTGCAGCAAAAAGTGAAGGAGGAAGGTTTGCGTACCTACTTGTTCAGCTACGCGCCTTTCTACGAATCTGTGGCCCTTTCGCAGCTCTCATCTCTGTTCTGCCTTTCTGCAGAGGAGACACGCATGCTTGTGTCGCGCATGATTGCACAGGATGAGTTGACGGCGACGTTGGCAGCAGATGATGCAAGCTTGACCTTTTTCCGTCAAGAGCAGACACGTTTGCAGCAGCAAGCTGTACAGCTCGCTGAACGGGCACAACGTCTCGTGGAAGCCAATGAGCAGGCTTTGGACATCAAGCAGCCTAAAGGCGAGGGTCAGCAGGAGGGTCGCCAGATGGGTGGAGGCGATCACCGGCGCAGACAGCAAGGCGGTGGCTTTGGAGGTGATCGCAGACCTGCACGGGGTGGCAGGCGGCAAGACTTTTCATCTCGTCTTGCGCAGAGAGTTCGAGCATAGATCGCATCTTTCGTCCATGACAGAGCCCCTAGATGTCAAATACCATTTTTGTGACTTGTTCTTTTCGCATCTTTGACGTCTTTTCACTTTTTCGCTTTGGTTGAAAAGACAAGACGATACAAGCCCTATTGATCGCTATGGACGAGCCTATTCTGCAGCATACAGTGGATGCAACACAGCGCCAGAGTGGCGGCTTCACCTGCCAGACATGTGGTGTTGCCTTTCACACGCCAGATCTGCAGCGCACGCATTACCGGTCCGACTGGCATCGTTACAACCTAAAGCGCCGCGTGGCCAGCCTTACGAGCGTCTCTGCAACGACCTTTGCGGAAAAGGTATTGGCGCAAAAGTCACTTGCAGCGACAACGGCTGAGCGTGCCAACTTTGCGGAACGTTGTGGGCCCTGTGGCAAGGTATACTATAGTGAGAATGCGTATGCGAACCACCTCGGGTCGAAGAAGCACAAAGAGGCCGTTAGGAACGCGCTTGCTGGGCGGGAGTTTGGAGATGGATCGGAAGACGGCTCTCATGTCGACTCGGCTTTCACTTTCGGCACGTCTATTGAGCCCTCTCAGGCGTCCATCTATGAATCCTCTACTGCATCTCCTGCTCCTGGTGCTGGAGACGGCGATGCCACACCAGCAGAGGAAGGCGACAGACAACAGCTGACTGCGGATGAGGAAGAGCAGATTCGCCAAAAGCTCGAAAATGCAGTCAAAGTGCCGTTGGGTGAATGTCTCTTTTGTCGTACGGTGCAGAAAGATGAGGAGGAGGTCGAGGCCTTGGCCGCAAATGTCACACACATGATCAAAATGCATTCGCTGTTCTTGCCAGAGCAAGACTACCTCGTGGATCTTCGCGGTTTGATCGAGTACTTGCAAACGAAAGTGGCAGTTGGAAATTTCTGCCTTGCGTGTAACAAGGGCTTCCGCAATATCGAAGCGTGTCGTGCGCATATGGCCAGTGTCAGCCATCGACGTATCGCGTATACTACAGAGGAGGAGCAGATGGAGTTGTCAGACTTTTATGACTTTTCGTCGACATGGGAAGGTGTTCCTGATGATGGCGAGTGGTCAGATGTGGAGGGTGAAGAGGGCGATGGCGAAGTCGGCGAGGACGATGAAGCATATGACTCTGACGAGACGATTGATTCGGCGCAATTGGGACCTGTCGAGGAGGACTTTGAGCTGCGCTTGCCGTCAGGTGCTGTTGCTGGTCATCGCTCGTTGCAACGGTACTATCGCCAGAACTTGCGTGGTCGAGATCCCTTCGCTGAGCGCGGTGGTGCGGCTGTGCACAAGGCTATCATGGATCGCACGCAGCAGGTACGGCAAGAGCTGGTGAATACATCTGTTGCGGGAGTTGACAAGGGCCGCAAGGCCTGGTCGCGCAAGCATATTGCGACGTTCCAGGATATGCGTATCCGCGAAGACTTCAAGACACGCACAATGTACAAGAACAACAATCAGAAGCATTTCAGAGATCCGCTGCTGCAGTAGCCGTTCTCTTGATCTGCTTTATCATCCTATAGCGACGTCTTCAGGCATTTTAGCAACTTCTTTTAAGGTCTTTACCTCAAAGTCGAAGTCGAACGGCAAATTGCACCGAAAGTCCGCGACGCAAAACTCCGTTGCACCGACCATCTGTTTCACGAGCAAGTCAAAGGCGTCTGCAACGTCATGACGCTCGTCGGCAGACTCATTGAGCGTATGCACATCGCGCGTAGAGAAGGCGACTACAGTGTCCCTATTATCGCGGCAGGCGCATCTCTCGCGGTCATCTACACAATCGTCCGTACACGCACCGCGCTCAACGCGCAGCCTGCTCAACGCAGCTCAATCTCAGCGGCTCGCGGGCAAAAGAGGGCACTGAGTACGACAGGCCAGCGAGCAGTCATTCCAGCGCCATCTTACTCAGATGCGCATCCTGACTATCCACCTGACCTTTACGCGGGTGGTAGACGTGTCGCAACACCTTACGGCCATGTTCAGATATTCGTGGAAGGACCGGCAGATGGTCCTCGCATCTTGCTTGTTCATGGCATCACGACACCATGTATCGTCTTTCGTGGGATTTTACGATCACTTGTACAACGCGGCTACCGTGTAGCAACGTATGATTTATGGGGACGCGGCTTCACTGATGCTCCCATCGATGTACCAATGGACGAAGCTGCTTACTCTTTCCAATTGCTTAGTGTGCTCGCGCATCTTGGCTGGATGGACGAGTCTAGCGCAGAGGATAAAGGAACAGGATACACCTTGTTTGGTTATTCACTCGGTGGAGGTATCACAGCCTCATTTGCGGCACTCTATCCTCAAGGTATACGAAACCTCATCCTTGTGGCACCGGCAGGTCTTCTTTCTGCTTCAGAACAGTCGCCTATGCGGAAACTGGTACAAGCACACTGGATGCCGTTTTGGCTTGTCGAAGCCCTACAATCCCTTGTGGTGCCCAAGAAGCTCGAAGAAGTCAAGAACCAAGTCTCTGGCGATGCGATCGACACGACAGAAACACTGAATTGGCAAAAAGACAACCACAAAGGGTTTTCCCGGGCATATCTGTCGAGTTTCCGGTCAGCGCCTATTTTTGACCGCGAAGTCACGTTTAGCATGGTTCAAGAGCATGCTACTGCTGGCAAGTTCAAGGTGCTTGCAATCTGGGGAGGCAAAGACGATATCGTTGACACGCAAAAGGTGTCGTCGCGTCTCATGCGTATAGTTCCAGCTGCGAAGCTCGTCATTGTTGATGGCATCGGGCATAATATCGGCACTGCTGCACCAGTAGAGGTCGCAGACCATGTTCATTCCTTTATTGAGAGTAAGGAAGACGCTTGAATGAGGTAGCGTAGTAAGCATGTGAGCATAGGATCATGTTGTTGAGCACTAGAGTCATTCATCAACCATCTTGCAGCGAATCTCGTCACTAGTCCTAGCATACGATGACCGGCGTTCGAGGAGGGAGCCACTTCGCCGTTTTGAAGGCACGGTCTCTAGCGATCAAATGCAATCTCAGCCCTTTATAGCAAAGTCCAAGAGATGTGCTACCGAAACGCAAAAGACGCTTTCAAATGAGGCCCAGTCTGCCCATACAGAAGAATCGCTTGTACGTCGATATTGTCTCGCTCTGTGCGTCCCGGGTAGCTATCAAATGGTTGTCCGCTCAGTAACTTGACGTGAACAAATCTCCCGGACAAAGCTGGTTCGAATTTGATGGAGGCGGTGCCTGTTTCTGGATTGATCCGGAAGTAAGCGTTCGGTGCGTGCTTGTCGGATGCATGGTTAAGTAATGAGCCAAGCGATGTGGTTGTTGCTGGCAAATCGTGGCCAGCCAAGAGTTGTATCAGAGGTGTGTCAGAATGACAAACTTCGTCATTTGATGTGACGCTTTGTGGACGATCGAAATGGTTTCTTGACTCCAAGTTTGGCCGGTCCATCGATACCCAAATCAAGCCGTCCTTTACTGGAGACGTGAAACTCCGCTGTGGCGCCTTAATGACCATCTCTGAAAGAACAAACGGTCTGGCAGACTTGAGCAAGATGTTGACATTTTCAGTGCGTGCCGTACAGTATACGCTATTATCATTGCGAAGCAAGTTTTCAGCTGTGTACCTGCCTGCATCAAAGTCAAGTGAGCCACCATCACAGTCGATCATTTCGAGCTTCAATGGCTGTACTGAGCCTGTTTCATCAATCGTCTTGACCGTGCGCTCTCGCATCGTTCGTGTTCGCCTCAGAGTCCCTATTTGCGCATGTCCAGCAGCGCGTTCCTGTGCGCCAGAGAGTGAAGACCCTGCGCGCGCTCCGTTTAGTACACGTCGTGTCAGAAACTCGTTGAGAAAGTTGTAACGAGTATGGTATGGTGTTGTATCGCCTGGTCGGTGATGATGGCGATGTGGTGGTGGTCCGTAGGGGTATAAACTATCGAGTGGGTCCAAGGTTGTTCCATGGGTATCCAGCTCATCCACGAGTCGCCTTTGAGAGGGCGCTGGTGCCCTCATGTCTCGCTGGCCTTTGTATAGCACGGCAGACGGCTCCTTATCAGCTTGTTCCTATCTGGTTGATGGTCGTTGGATGAAATGACGCTTGAAATGTGAATGAACCAGGAACCAGCTGCAGAAGACCATCTTCCTGTCTGCTGCCTATTCTCTGCTTACTAGCTCTGCTTGCCATGGTCTTCAAGGCGCTCCTGCTTGATATCGAAGGCACAACAACGCCCATCTCATTCGTCACGGAGGTGCTGTTTCCCTATGCTCAAGCTCAGTATGGCAAGTACATCAAGGACAACTGGCATTCTTCCTCGTTTTCGAGCATAAAGTCAGCCTTTGCTGCGGAGGATACAAGCCTCTCCAGCTCGCCAGGGGCTCTTACCTCCTTTGTTGAAGAAAAGCACGCCAAGAATGAAAAGCACACTGCATTTAAAGCGTTGCAAGGACAACTGTGGAAGAGTGGCTATGAATCTGGACAGCTCAAGTCTATCGTCTATCAAGACGTGCCACAGGCGATAGAGAGACTTCAAGTTCCTGTTTTCATCTATTCTTCCGGCAGTGTAGAAGCCCAGAGTCTCCTCTTCAAGTATTCCGATCAAGGCGACCTCACCCCGCGACTTCAGGGCTACTTTGATACTTCAACAGCGGGGCCCAAGATGGAGTCTGCCTCGTACAGCAAGATCTTGGAGCAGATAGACTTCTCTGCAGGCGATGTGTTGTTCCTCTCTGATAATGTCAAGGGTAAGCCAGTGCACTAGGTAACAACGCTAACGAGCAGAAGTAGAAGCAGCAAAGCAAGCCGGCCTTCAAAGTGATATTGTCCAGAGACCTGGCAATGCATCTCTATCAGATGAATCGAGGAGAAAGCATAACGTGATTGATTCTTTTGATGCGCTATAGACTCATTAAAAAAAAGGCAAATACGCTTTAAGCATAAGACTCGACAATCGTATCCCTCATGTTCTGCTGGCCTTCTTGCAGCTTGAAGATCTGCTCAATGACCTGCAGCTCTGTAGCCGTTGTATGTAGACCAGCAAAAGCACACCAATCATTGACCACGAGGCCACCACCAATGACATCCGATCCTCTATTCACTGATCCAGCGACAAGTGGTACTTGCAGCAGAGAAGAGAGTTCATCTTGATCTTGTACTGTTGTTCGCGGGTGCACCAGCGCGCCTTGATTTGAGAGCTGACAATACGTGCCGACGAGCACATTATCAGCCACTGTCTGTCTAAAGACTTCGACGCCCAGTACATCAGCGATAATCTCCTCTGTTTCTCGCTCAATGTCTGGATGCACGAGTGCCACATAGTCATTACACGCAATCACATTACCCAATGCAGATAGCCTTTCATCAACTCTTTGCAACTTGACGGCATCTGGTAGGGAATTTCGCAAATGTTGCAGTTCCTGGTCTGTTGTACTATTCGGTACTAACAAGCCGCGCCTGTTGCCGGCCGTCATGCGACCAATGATGCGATTGCCGCCGACAGAGGTATGGATGACTGGAATGACATCGCCGAGCTCAGACTCAAAGACTGAATAGAAGTTTTCCGAGCCGCCGATAGCGACCAAGCAGTATGCATTCGTGAGAGTAGCGAATACGCCGATTTCATTGCTCTGATGTTAGTCATGCGCTGAATTGACAGAGCAATACATTTTCGAATTGAGCACGCAGCGCCATGCCTATATGCTTGGATGATGCCTGTACTCTTGTCTATGTCTCTTTGGTGTCTTGTGCCCTGACTTTTGCGATTTTGAAATTTTGTCGTCGCACGAGGGAAAGAGACAAGAAGAAGCATAAAGAGATTCACTAGCATAGAGTGATGGACTAGCATAGAAGAAGAGACCAGAGCTACTCCTCGTCGTCATCGTGACCATGCTCAAACAAATAATTCGCCGCAAGCTCCTCATTCTTGTCGCATGCAAAGTACGCCTGCAACACCACCTGCTGATCAAAGCCAAGTGCTTGCAATCGCTCAATCGCCGCATTCTCCTCTGGCGTGACTTGTACTTGCATCGCACCAGGCGGCAACGCACCTCCCTCTTCACCTTCCTCGCCATCCGCCAATAATCCAAGAAATGCCTCTGGGTTTGAAACAATCATATTAGCCACAGCCGGATTACCGGCCGCAAGCTGTTGCAAAATGGGTTCCAGCATCTGGGGATTCTGCTGTACCATTTGTCGTAGTTGCTGGAATTGCGGGTCCCGTCGTAGAAACTCAAGATCTCCTACAGACATCTCGCCACCTGCACCGGCTCCTTCGCCGCGAGCACCGCCAGCGCCGCCTCCCTGAGCTGCTGCTGCAGCTTGTTCAAAAAGATTGCCACTGCGAGCAGGTGCAGCAGCTGTATTGCCAGAAGCTGGCGCAGCAGATCCAGCACGAGGGACCGTATTGGCCGACGCAGGAGAAGGTGTAGCTGGAGCTTGTTGTCCTGCAGAAGCCTGCTGCTGTTGTTGTTCAGCGAGCAAATGCGCAGGAATGCCCGTCATGAGGTACTCTGCCGCGCGATCCGGGTTATTGAATGCAGCACGCATAGCACGATCTACTTGTGCACGCTCATATCCCATTTCCATCAACATGGTGACGGCTTGTGTCCGCGCCTCACCAGCAGCAAACGCATTGCTGTCATTGAACCCTGCCGAGACGGGGGCCGGTGTTGCAGCGTCTGCATTGGCTGTTGAGGTTGATGCAGGAGCTTGTGTCGGTGCTTGAGGTGTAGCTACCGGGGCAGGAGCAGGCGTCACGAGGGGCGCAGCTGGTGCAGGTGCAGGTGTCGCCGGTGGTGCTGCTGCTGCTGATGCCGCTGCCGGGGTCGCCTTTGGTTTCGATACCATGCAAACGATAAAGTCCTTCTCCTTGATTTCATACGACGCAATTGTCCGGTCATCAGCGAGAATCTTGCCAGAGTAAATGAGCTTTTGGAGCTTTGCGTCATGTCCTTCTTGCTTCTCGATAAGCGCCTTGACGTCGGCGACGATTGTTTCTGGCTCAACATTGTCTAATTCGAATTTGACGTTCTTGACGATAGTCTTGAAAGTGAGCTTCATCCTGCTAGCCTTGTAGGGAAGCAACAAGAGACGGCTGATGGGAGTAGGCTGCGTTGTGTGCTTGATGTCAACGCGTCGCCAAAAATTTGGGAAAACTGTCAAAGGGCAGCAAGACTGGCTACTGGTCAGACTAGAAATGTCTTTGCTCGCGGCCCTTGTCGATAGTAAGGCTATTCTCCGTCTTATACCTCAAATTGACATCAGAACAAATAGTGGTCATCACGGCCGATGGCAGAACATTGACGGGCCTTCTTCGCGGCTTTGACCAAACCACCAACCTCATCATCTCAGACACAGAAGAGCGCATATTCACATCGGGCGAGCCAGTACAAGTAGAAGCCCTTGGCTTGTATCTGCTACGTGGTGAGAATGTTGCCATCATTGGCGAAGTAGATCCAGCACTCGACCAGACGATCGATTGGGAAAAGGTCACAGGCGAGCCGATCAAGGAAACAAAGGTATTCGCGTGACGCACGAAGCACAAGCATCGATGATTTCATTCTAGATGGCATTATATGGCATTCGATACGACGTGCCTGAACATCACGCAACAGATGCGTGGCAAAAGGTATGAGCCAGCAACTCTGCCGCACTTGGACGCTCATTCAAGTCAAGCTCAAACGTCCTTGTCAAAAAGTCCCTGCCAGTCTCGCTGATACCCTCCGGTATCTCTGGCGCAGAATCAGCACCGCCAATCTTGAAAATGGCTTGCATCTGATTGAACTCTGGGTAAGGATGCTTGCCTGTAAGCATTTCGACAATAAGGCAGCCAAGTGACCAGATGTCTGCTTTTTTCGTATACTGCGTCTGTTTCACCACCTCTGGCGCCATCCAGAAGACTGACCCTTGCAACGACGGACGATGATGGCTTGTTGGTTTCGTGCCGTCTGCAACGAGCAAGTCAGCGTCTACCTTTTTCGAAATGCCAAAGTCGGAGATTTTGATGACACCTTTGTTATCAACCAAGATATTGCCTCCCTTAATGTCACGGTGGATGATGTCGCGCTCATGCAGATAATTGAGTCCTGTAAGAATCTGTCGCACAAATTGACGAACAAGTGGCTCTTTGAAGGCTCCATACTTGGTCAACATTTCAGTAACACTGCCACCAGGCACATACTCGAGGAAAATATTGAGATGCGTCTCATCGCTGTTTGAGCCAAGGTACTGCACGATATTGTCGTGTTGCATATCGCGCAACAATGCAATTTCGCGTTGTAGCGCTTCCAGCATACTCGTCTTGCGCGCCGCTGAATCCCCTTGAAACGTTTTTGGCAGATCTACCTGCTTGACGGCCATAAGCTCACCAGTCAGTGCATTCATGCCAAGCACGACAGACCCGAAGGAGCCTTGGCCAATCAGCGTGCCGCGGATCCAAGAAGAAGGACCAGATTCATCTGCATTAAGACTGGCAAAGATGTTGTCGACATCGCCATTTGCAAATGCCATGGATCGTGCGCGTATAGTCTGATCAATCTCTCTGTCGTCCTCTTCTTCTGTTATGGCAAGTGTCTCTTTGAGGTATTCAGGTAATTCGTAGTCTTCTTCGTCCTCCTCACTTTGACCTTCTGCGCCGTCAGGTGAGGCAATGCCATCCTCCTTATTGCTTTGATCCGAAGGCAAGCCTGATCTCAATGAAATGGATCTCCGTGACCGCACACTCGCTGCTTCAGGATCCCTTAAAGATCGCACACTCGCCCGTGTCGATGCGGCATCATCAAGCATACTCATGCCACTCACGCCGCGGTGCAATGAGCCGGGCCGTTTCTTTGGCATAGCGGTCGCAGAGATCCAGGCGTCACCCACACTTGGCACAGGCGGCACGAGACTGCGATAACTCGCAACAGACAGCGCTGAAGCATTCGAGAAGCGTCGTGAGTAGACACTTGGCCGTCTGGATGCAGCGACATTCATAGCTTGACTGCGACGAATTGAATTCCGCACAGTCTTTTCCAGCACTGCAGTTGTAGCTTCTGGGAAGTAGTCTTGGAGATTGCTCGAGATGAGCTCTGAAGGTGGTCTTCCACCAAAGAATTCCTTGATGCGCGCCTTGGGGCCGCGTGCCGAGGTGGGTTGTGAAGGTGTGATAGGCGATGCTGGCGTCTCACCAAAGAAACCACCAAGCTTCTTCATCTTGGCTAGATTATTGGCCATCGCTGTATCTTTGAGCAGGGCTTGCTGTTCGCGAGCAATCTTTTGCGCTTGTCGCAATTCAAGCAATGACGGCGCCGTATCGCGCTTTTTAAGGATAAGCCGTTCACGCTCCGGCCGTGCTGGATCTTGACAAATTTGGAAGAGCTCTTCTTCCGTCAATTGCCATGCCGGCCCTACCTCTGCCGTGACATAGACACTGTAGCTGTTCAAACTTAAATCATGTGTGTTGAGGTCGAAGTTGAACTTTTTGAGTGCCTTTTCGAGTACTTTGCTGACATCATGGCAGTCAGCGATATTGACGATTCGCGTCTGCCCTTCTTCGCCAATGAACTTGACGCAATTGCTCAGTAGGGAGCTAAGCCCGTTTGCGCTGCGCATAGGAGATTCAGGTTTGCTCGGCGAAGTGACTGTAGCATTACTGCCAGTCGCAGATTTGGGCGGTACCGAAAAGGTTGGCGTCCGCAGACCTGGCGTAGAGTCTGATGGCTGCGGCGACAAGCTTGATTGTTTGGCTGTCGAGGGTGTGCTGGTCGCTGTGACCGGCTTTTCGAGCGCAAGCATCTGTGCAATAGGAACAGTCTTCCGCGCCGATGGAAAACATTGGCTTCTTAGTTGCTTGATCGCTACCATGATGCGCACGCGGTCTCCGACCTTCGTGATGCCGATCTCCTTGAGCGCCTGTTGATCGCAGTCGAGAAGCGTCATGCCTGTGATATTGTTGTCCATAAAAGCAGCTGCGTAGTCCGCACTATTGACCTTGCCGAGCCATTCTGCGACATTGCTCTCTGTCCATGTGCTCACTTCCGACAGAGTGCTCGTGGTTGCCATACTGGCGGCGTTCGATTAAGACCACTTGTCGTCGTTTCGGCCGTCTGGATCAAGCGCTCGTAGTCGCGGACGAGAGGCCTTGATCCAGCGACAGCGCTTGCTGTGTAGGTGGGATACGAAGCGCGGTCCGTGCCCTTGCCTTTCGATAGATGCGCCGTTCGCTGGTTGTTGCGTACAGATGAGATTTCACTTTTCGACTTTCGCTTGCTACGAGACATATTCTATCGTGTCTGTATAGTACGATACACTATTGTTCAAAGAAGAGAAGCTTGCCTCGTCATCTCGCGTCTGCAATATGCGCTATCGCATTGTGTATTGTATCATCCGAGCATTCCCCGCCGTCATATGACAAGCATGGCCAGTGCGCGATTCTGTCAAATGATAATCAAGCATAATCAAGCATCAATAGAGCGACACAAGTGTCAGTAGAACAACTCGCAAAGACCATCCTCAAACATTATTACTTTTCATCTAATTCTAATCTTTGTACAAGGTCCGAGTACATGTTCCGAGAAAAAAGCGCTCCGGAGGTGCTTATAGCAAGCCACTTTAAAGGGCAAGAGCACCGGCCACGGCAGCGAGACCAGCGAAAGAGCCAGCGATGGCCTTGTTGGCGCTGTTGCCGGTTGGGCGAGCAGTGATGGCTGGGAGGCCACCTGCGCCAGAGCCGACAGGGGTGCCGTTGACGACAGTCACGGTGACTGGGCCAGCGTTGCCGGTTGGGCGGAGAGTGAGGGTGACGGTGCCAGTGGCGGGCACGGCGGTGTTGGTGCTCACAACAACGGCGACACCGTTAATGGTAACGGTAACGATGATGGGACGCACGACCACGACAACTGGGCCGTTACCGCTGGTTCCGTTGCCAGGACGGGCGATGGGAAGGACGGTAGCGCTGGCTGCGGCAGGGACGCTGCTGATGCCAGAGCCGACAGCGACGGAGCCAGACTGGGCCGAGACGGCACCAACCATGGCGATGAGGAGAGAAGTGAACTGCATTTTTGTATAGGTTGAACGAAAGTGTGTCTGTGTAGAAACGATAGTCGGTAAGGGAAAAGAAGAGAGTGCGAGGGCAGCGGCGGTCTTATAGCTTTTGGAAGGCGGATGTTGTTGGCCTTCATCTTTCTTGACGGGCGGGTGGGCCTTGTGCTTGCAATAGTTCCAGGTTAGTTGCGCCTTCCTCTAGCCGTGATTTCCTCGTTCTTGTCGCTCTCCGGCGAGGCCTGCCAGAATCGGATCAATGGGCGGCTTTGGCTACGAGGTGTTCGATGGCTTGTGATGGTGCTCGGCCTATCAGGAAGCAAGATGAGCCAATCTAAGGCGACCGTTGGATGCATGTCGCCTAGTGGAGATTGCGCTTCGGAGGCTTGCCTCAGTTGCCTCAGCTTGCCTGCCTGTGCCAAATATCTGGTCGCTCCGGCGTCACCGGCCCGAAATTGCGCATCTCGAATTGGACAAACTAAGATGACCATACTGTGACATGATTGGAGACGGCTCGCAAGAAGTGTGGCGTACACCCAATTTGGACATGAGCTTGGTGCACCAGAATAGAAACAACAATGACGAAGCAACGGGAAGACTGCTTGACGAGAGAGAGAGAGCGAGAGAGCGACTTTACTTGCCCGCGAGCCTCGTTCCTTTGTGACATTGTGCAAAGTATGGTCTCATACAATTCAAAGCCGTCAAGGCGAGGTAGTGACAATGACACAGAATGAAATCATAGAGCAGGTCAAGTGGAGAATAGCCATCATCAGCGGTGTCTTTTTGCTCAAAGGTCGTAGCGTGCAAATCTATCGGCCGCTCTTTGTTTGTGCATTCCAGCTCATCAGTTGCAAGAGCAATGACACTGAAAAGAACTCAAGTGAGCTATGTCTCGCGTGACGGATGCAAATGCATTTCCCGTAGCCTGAAGCGAATCACGAGAACCGAGCGCCGAGCAGATCACAGCTTCACCAGCCGCATGAGATGACGCTTAAAGTAGCATCCGTCATCCGCACTCGCTGCTATTGACTTTTCGCTCGCTTGTGACAGTCACAGACTTGATTAGAGTACCTTCGCAGACAACAGTGAGGTATGACTGAAGAGAGTAGCATACTGAAAATCTGTCGCTATGCCAGCAGTGAGTTGCCCTCATCCCTGTGTCTTGACTTCAACATGAGATGGTCACGTGACTCTGCCCCAACCACAACACTCACCCTAGAAGCACAAGAAGCCACAACACTAAACCAGGACAAGCAACAAGAAGGACAACGCGCTGCGGTGCTGCAAGGATATACTCTAAACCTAGCTACTCGTCGCGCGCGTGTCAACAAATCAACAACAACAAATAGGCGACAGCGGAAGGATGGCAACACAGGAAGGCCACGATGGCAACTTGCATGAAGGCACAGAGACACAGCCCGCGCGACTATTCACAAACAATCACGGACAGCCTATCTCATTTTACCTGTCCAAGAGTCTTCCGCATGTCACGGGCCTCAAGGCCAAGATTGAGGTAAATGGCGGAGTCATCGCCAAGTCGGACCGAGATACCCAGGCTATCAGAATTGGCGATCCAGCGAATCCCATTTACCTTGGCAAGAATTATGTGTCTCCTGCCTATATCGACGATGCCATCAGTAATGGCTACAAGCCCAATATCGAAGCGTATCGCATCGGCCAGCTCGCTAGAGTGCAAGAAAGCAACAACGACAACAATTTAGTCTACATCTCAGCCGCACAAAGTAGTGCTGTGCGACCAGCTTCCTCCATTCCATCGAAGGGCACAGGGTCACGTCCTGGTCGAGTCGACTTCACCCTCGAAGATGATGAACTTCTCAAGCGTATCGTACATCGCCCAGGTGTCGCGACATCCGGCAATA
Organism: Protomyces gravidus; assembly: GCA_003717255.1. NCBI lineage: Eukaryota > Fungi > Ascomycota > Taphrinomycetes > Taphrinales > Protomycetaceae > Protomyces > Protomyces gravidus. The sequence continues at coordinate 50,665 of QXDP01000240.1, read as the reverse complement.
AGATCTACAAGCTTATTGAACAGGAGTATGGCAGGCACAGCTTCCACTCCTGGCGCGACAGGTATGTGCGTCACTTGCGCCCGATCTTGCAAGACCCAGTCGTAGGACATGAAGCAGACCTCGAACCGCACGAAGCCACCATCGTCACCGAAAGCAGTCAGCGAAAAGGCAAGACCCTACTGCAACCAGATGGCACGCACAAAATTGCGCGCAGTTCTGTACCGAAGCAGCGGTCATCTTCGTCTGCGCTCGCGTCGGCGCCACCAACGCCAGCACATGAACATGCTGTGCATGTCAGTTTGGGGGGCCATTTAGATCCTGCGTTGTCGCGAGATGGTACACCTGATGTTGAAGGACTTTCCACGCAAGCCTCGCCAGCTAAATCGCGCGCAGTTCGAGTTCCGTACACAACAGCAGATGACGATGTCTTGCTGGCCGCTGTGCACCGATACGGCGACCATGCAAAAACGTATGTCGCACTCGCCAAGCGACACAACAATCATACCTGGCAGTCGTGGAAGGAGCGCGTCAAGACATTGAAGAGAAAGAATAATAATGTCTTGCCTGGTCCACCGGCGCTATTCACAGAGGCTGAATCGCTTGCGCAGTACAGTAATCAGCTTGAACATGACGCTGATCAAGAATCTCATCCAGTGGCGGATGACGATGATTCTATGCAATTGCAGCAAGTCGCACATCACAATGAAGCACAGAGTAACATTGATCCTCATTTACAAAGCAATTTAGATACGATGGGCATGGTTCACCCTGATTACATGCAGACGGTTGACCATGGAGATCAATTTGACAATATGGATGAAATGGCCAATCTGGTACAACCGGGCGCATACCAGCTAGAGCAAAACTCAGACCTTGCAGGATTTCATCCTCCTTCGCGGGTCTTCCATATCAATCAACACGAGCGCGATGAAACAATGGGTCCTGCGTCACCCATGGCGGACTCTGATACGGATGAAGAAATCGCGGCAAGGAGGAAAAAGACCAAGAGTGTGAAGAAGGGCAAAGCGGTTGCAACCCCGTCAAAGCAAGCCATCAAACAGTCTAGTTCTCAGCAAGAGAAGACGCGAACCCTAGACGAAGGTCGCACGGGAGGTCAACGTACACCGACACCGGATTCAGAGGAAGAGTCGACCGTGCCAGCAACGGCCAAGCAAGAACATCATCAAAAGACCTTAACGGCTAAGAAGGAGCAACGCTCCTCACAGCTTGAAAAGCCAGCTGTCACGGCGAATCAGCGCATGACTCGAGCGACACGCTCCGTGAGTGTGATGAGTGAGGATGATGCAATGGCTGCGACGCAATTGCAGTCGGGTAGGTCGCACAATATCATCGCAGAAGCGGCACAAAAGTCATCTTCGCAGACCGGATCCTCACGTGACATGCCGAGTAGCACGCCTGCTCGTGGGCTGAAAAGAGGTCTTGTAAGGGGCACGCCTGAACCTGCTACTCCTGGCAGAAATAAGCGTGCGCGCATTACGGCGACAGTATCGCCACCGCCTTTGAACCCTCGAGACACGACCTCTGCTGATCTTGAGCAAGCACTAGTTGAGCATCAAGACAGCGATGTGCCAGATGAGGGGGAAGGGCATGGTGAGGATGACTTGTACTCACAACCACATATGCTCGGCGAATCACAGTCCCTTGGATACATGGCACAACTTGATGATGTGCAAGAGGAGTCAGATGAAGAAGAAGCTGACGACTCGTCAAAGTCGCTCGCGCAGCGCGATGGCTGGGTTTCTGCACAAGTGTCACAAACGCCAAACTTGACACAGAGTATGGCATTGCGTTGTTGGATGGCAGCATCAGGAGATGAGGAGCTCGCTCAAAAATGTATTGCCACAGCTATGAGGAAAAGGGCTCTACCCTCCCTGCGCGGTGTTTGGACCGACAAGGAGGATGAAGTTGTGCACGGCTCTGATGTCGAGGCGATCACTAAAGCTGAAAAGAAGCATGGAACTGGGTCAGCGATGAAGCGTATGCAATTCCTGAGCAAGTTTTCATCGTAGCACGGCGGTAAGTAGCATTATTATTTGTCTAGTTCTATACGCAACAAGCGTTTCAGGTTGCACTTGCCATCTACTAGTAGCCCTCGATGCCCTGATGTCTACGACATGGAAGCACTCCCGCTGGAAGTCATTGACTGTATCTTGTCTTTTATTCCCATCCCAGACTTGCATGCAAATGTCCGCTTTGTGAGCAAGGCATTCGGAGATCGGGTGGACATCTTCTTGTCCTCAAGAAACTGCTTGCAGTACATTCACTCGCATTGGGGTATTCTTTGGACGCTCGGCGCTAGTTTCCACAAAGATGCGCCCCAGATTCGTAGTCCTGGCGGAGGACGTCTTCTTCGACCACTCGATCAAGGTGCAACAGGGGTGCTGCGTCGCGGTCAGCAATATCTCGCGCGGGAGGAGCATCGACGAGCGACCTTTGCCAAAGCAAGTCGCACCTGTATGGCGAGTGAGTCTCAGAGATCTCCCGAACCCCGTTGTCTGAAGCTGAACGGCGGCTATCACACCTCGCTGCAGTCGAGTGACTTGTGGGCCGAGAGTGACGGTGAAGATACGCCTTCGACAAGCGACCAGGAAAAATCAAGTCAGCTGACGAAGCCTACCGACCCACTGATTGTTCGGGTATGCTTTGACATGGACACCATGTCCCTGTGTGCAGCCCGTCAATCGGACCCCGACACGAGCATCGAGAGACAACGTTACATACATCTCTTCTTCGCTTGGTCGGTGAAAACTTGTCTTTCTGTTCGAGCAGTACAAGACGGTGCCTTGCCACGATACCTGGCAGACGTAAATTACCGCACTATCTTGAACGCCTTGTGCGAGCAGTCAGGTATGAATGCTTGGTATTTTCGCAATAGACATGACTAGCGCAACCATATCAAGCCAAACTTGGGCCGATGTTGGTTGATTGAGTAAAGGTAGGCAGCAAGTCCTGCTGCTGTGAGCAATGTACCGGCGACAGCGCCAGCAGATTTGATGCCCTCAAAGATTGGCAATTGAACAATTGTCGTCTTGGCGGCCATCAAAACGGTAAAAGTCAATGGCGTCGTAAATGACACGAGCACAAAGCTCGCAATACACTCGATACCGGCCAGCAAGAGATTCGGCAAAATCCAGCCCCAAAAGCCAATCTCTAGGAAAAATGGGCAGTTGTTGTACGCATCAAATACCTCGCCACTAACCATTATGATCGGCAGCAGTGCTAGGATGGATGTAGCAAGGACGCAGTGCAGCAGTTGCGCTACTTGATGATCCATGACAGGCAAGACCTTTTTGAGCTGTGCGACGTTGAGAGGAATTGCAATGCATGCGATGACGCCGCACAAAAGACCGAGTGGATGAAAGCGAGTCAATTTGGTTGATGTAGCGGACAGGCTGGCTAGTGCTTGTCCGAAGACCATGATACACGCAACGATAGCAATCTTCAATTCGTATTGTTGGTCATCGTTGAAGATGCGAGTGATGAGGAGTGATAGCAGGACCAATGGACTGAGAAAAGCGACACAAAAGCTCATCGGCACGTACTCGAGGCACGAAATTGTCGTAATGTGTGCAACGAGATACGTCAGTGAGACGGGTAGCAATTGCTTGAGCAGACTAATGTCGTAGTCAAGTCCATTTGCAATGCATGTTGTATTTGCCAGTGACGGGAAGGATCGAGTAAGAAGAGAAGAAATGTTGACCCAAAGCAAGACGAGCAGTTCGCACGCAATGAGCTGAAATAGCAAAAGAACGAGCGGATAAGGGAACTTGAACATGGCTTGATAGAGAATGAAGCGATCCAGCACAGCAGTCATTGTAGACGATGCCGCATAGATCACGGCTGCAAGGAGGAGCAGAGTGAGCGGCTGGAATAAAACGCATAAGACGCGCGATTGGCGCGACTCTGGTCGTTCCCATGCCAAGTCTTGCTTGTGATAGGGCAGTGATGATTCGTGACTTGTTTGTCTCAGCATTTCTGTCAAAGACACCTGAGTATCGTCCGTAGCCGCGTCGTCGTCGCCAGAAGTCTCGTCCACACAACTAGCGCGCCGTGGCATGTCCTGCAAGCATATTGCATCGCCCATAGACGAGCGCCCGCTCCCTTCGTCGTCTTTGAAGGGCTCCTGCACATTGACAAGCGATTCACGCGCCTGTGCAATCGTATTATTCATGAGATCCATGGGCGATATGTGTCGAAACGAACTGACTGTGCGCTGCGCAAACATTGTAGAGAAGGGCAGAAAGAGTGCGAGCTAGATGACTACGTGTGTGTCTGGTGCTCTGATCGTTGGCAGAAGCGCATGGGGCCAGGTCTGCCTCCCCTGTAGCGTCTCCTGGGCGAGGCGCGTGCTTTTTGCGCTTTGTGTCGTGTGGGTTGCCTTGGCAAAAGAAGGGAATGTATGTTTCAAGTAGAATGCAAGAGAGATGTATGGTAGTCGGGACAGGAGCAAAGGCAAGGCAGCATGCACAGTCATGTTGTCAAGTAGTAGTCTGATGATGGCAGTGGAAGCAGCCATGCATACACGTCGAAGAAGACCTCAAACCGGGATAATCATCACAATGCCGCGACAGATCAGACAATGCTGAGAACAGAGAAAGGAATGGCAGCAACAACCCGTTCGAGCAGGCGAGCACGATCGAGGTGTATTGCCATAGCAGGCTCAGTCTTTCAGACACATAAACAGAATGTTGAGTTTCGCATGCTTGGTAGCTTTCGATATATGCATATTTTTAAGCATCATCACGCATACTGAGAGCGTTGTAGCTTGCATGCTAGATGCTCTATTGCTGCTCGACGTATTTGCTGCGAATATCCTTCCATTGCTTGCCCTTGTTTGCTCTGTCCCAGATACTGGTTGTTGTCATGTCGAACGCACTGCAAGTCAGCGAAGCAATGTAGCAGCATGTAATATACATCTTGAAGGCGAATCCTGTGGCGAAGACGGTGCCGACAAATACCGAGTTGCGCTTGAAGATGGTCTGGTAGACTGTTGACGCGAGCTGCATGTTAGCGATTGCTTGTATCGCGCATATAGGTAGGCCATACGCTCATGATGCGATCTAGGGTCTGTTAGCAATGCTAGCTAGCTGATCAGACTGCCACACCTTCCTTTGGTACCCTCTTCCCTTCTTGCACTCTTTTCCTGCTCGATTGTCGCCGCCAGAAATGTTTTCGGTTGTCAAATCACGTGACTCTGGTCAGCTATTCGATTCTTGGAAGTCAGGAGCTGCAGCAGCGACATAACCATATCTACTTGAGACCAAGAGACTACAAGCTCAATGCTTCCGTGCTCGCTACAATGACAGATACAGACATACAGCTCTCGCTCTCATCTCTACCATTTTCTTCAGATGCTCCAGGGCTGAAGGAGGAACGCTCTCTTGACCGTGTCCTACATCAGATTGGCAGAGAACGTGGTTCCTTTCGCAATTTTAACGAGGCTTGTCTACAAGCTGAGCTAGATGACCCTGAGCACAAGATTATCTCACTTTCAGAGGATGAAGGCTTGTCGCAGAAGACTGAAATTCCTGCAGATGCGAATCAAGCTGTACAACTAAAAGAAACGCTGACTCGTGTCCTTGGCACTGCGCTCAACGAATCTGCATTAGCACTAGATCTCATCTCGCTGTTGTTGTCTGGCACTGATGCTCATGCCGAGTCGAGTATGTCGCCAGCTTTGAAGCAAACAGTTCCAGTGGGCAGTCTTGCATACCATCAGTATATGCGCGAAGAAGATGCAAATTCAATTGCTAAAGAAGCTGGCGAGGTTCAGCAAGCGGCACTTGGACTAGTCTCCCACAGTCTGACTTCTGCAAGCGAGACCCTAGAAAGTGCGGGCGAATCTGCAGACAAGGACCGCGAACTCGACGCTATCTTTTGGTACGATGTGCGCGCGTTGCAGCGAGCAGGCTGGCATGTGTTCAAGCCGAAAACAGGCGCTTCCGCAACCGTCAGTGTTCGCTTTGGGCCTCATTCTTCGCATGTTATCAGCTTGAATCGGTCAACTGCAGGGACAATAGACACATCGACACTCGAAAGTAAAAATTTATCAATCTGCACTAGAATCCGGAAGGGACAAAATGTGCTTGCTGTCGCCAGTGATGCTACGAAGGACAAAGAACAGGCGTTTGCTGATCTGACACTCTCCGACAAATTGACAAGAGCGCGTCAGAGCATCTTTGCCGAAGGCTTGTTCAGTGAGCTTGTTCGCGAATGCTCTTCGCAGAGCAATTTAGCGGCACAAGTTGAACCTTCTCTCATTCGCTTCAATCTAGCATCTGAGCGTTCTGTTGATCTAGAATTTGAGCTCAGCGAAGACTTACGAGCAAAGGATGATAGCCAGGAGGATGTCATCATGGACAGAGACGATGCTTCAGAAGGCTATGAGTCGGTTGCGCAGACAGTGCATGTTCTTCTTCGTCAATTGTACGCCGATAAGCAAGGAAATTCAGATGCTGCGTCAACGCCGATCTTGGCGAGTATTCTGGCTAGTATAACGCACAATCAGCATCGCACAGTATTCCTTCGAGCATTGGAGTCACGCGTCGCAAAGCTCAGTCGTTATAGCTGGGACGGCATGCCTCAGCTAATCACTTCAGACAAGGATGATACGCAACAGCAAACGCAAAATGTAAACATAGCCAAACCTCTGCGCCTCCAAGAACAACACTCATCGATACGCTTCAAGTTTCTGGCACTGCAATGCGACATCGTTATTGGTTCAGGACTTGCCATAGGCAAGACAACAGCGGATCCTGTCTACCAGCTCACAGTATACGAAGGTGATCCGTCAGAAGGACTAGTATGTCAGTACGCTTCAAATGTGTGTCAGGAATCGCTTGAGGTCCTCGATAATGAAATTCGTGAGAGTATCGTTGCGTGGCTTGTCAAGGATGAGCAGGGCGACATTGTGCGCGTTGCTGAGTATGCAGTGATACATCAGCCAAGTCAAAGAGTATACAGCGTCTCGATCGATGCAGATGGAGGCTTGATATTCGATTTGGAAGGGCAGGAGGGCAACAAGATCTCTGTGGATCGCGGCTATTCGAGCATAAAAGCACTGATTCGACAAGAGCAGGAGGCAACACAAGACGAGTAGCATTACTTTTGTAGGCGGCTGCTCAACTATTGTATGCCATCAAGAACTTCCGACTGTCATATTAGCACAGGTGCCATGAGATGTGTGTAGACATACCAAGAACGCGGTTGATGGGGATGTGAATAAGCTTGACGATAAAGCCGACGAAGCCCATGACAAGGAAGCCGAGTGACACTGCCTGTGCGATACCGTAGAATTCCTTCAGACTCGGCTTCTGGCAGCGCTTGAGGAATCTGGAAGGACATGTCAGTTCATGATTGCAATAGATAAAGCCGCGCGTCTCGCAAGAGTCGAACATACTGTGTGCCTTCACGAGCGAGTTCCGCTGGCATCTCACTGAGCTCTTTCATTTGTGAAGAGGACATGTTGCTTGCAAATGCGATATGCTGCTTCCTGATGTGTGGTCGTGGTCGCTTGTGCTTGTGCTTGTGCTTGTGCTTGTGTCGTTGTCGCGTCGGACCAAAGTTGGGAACGAAGTCAGAGAAATGCTACTAGGGGCTAAATACATCTATGTATGCTATGGGTGGACAAGCATCAGAACAATACGATCGTCATGACAGCATGATGCTGCATCTGAGCTTGACTCTTGTATTCGTTGTATCATCATCTGTATGTCCATGCTGTGCTAAACTGCTTCCGTTGACATGAGGTGCCGGCTGTTCTTACTAGCAATAAGTACCGTATGACCATCCGAAACCTCAGATGAAAAGAAGAGACCAAGCTCATACTCTTCCCAGCTGTTGAGCCAGGCAGAGGAAGAAATGACTGCGCAACAAGAGTAAGCCTCATTGTGTTTTCGACCACTGTCCCGTGCGAGACGATCGGTCGACGATTGCATGACTATCATTCTGTGACGAAAGAGAGCATTTGGATGACCTGATCAAGCAATTCATGTCCGTTGCAGGCTTTTTTTCGTGTCAATTTAAGCTAAGTCACGTCTGGCCCAGCAAGGCTTATATCTTCGCCGGTCAAGCAAGCAGCACAGACGCAGCTAGCAGACAGTTTTCTTCAGCCTATATGCAAAGCGGACAACGAGGAGCGACAGCCAATTTGTCCAAATGAAACCATAATCAACATTATGATGGTGTGTTTCCACATTTGTGTCCGAGGACTTGCCCATGAGGGGTAGCTATAGAGACCATATGATCTCTCGTATGTCAGCCTCATCCTGCAATCCTTTGCCACGCAGGCATCTCTTGAGGAGGAAGAAGCGTTTCATTGCAAAAGATCCTCTTCCTATTGTGCTCCCGGTCCATTTCTCTCACGCTCAGGCTCACTCCCCGCAACTGTTCAAAGCGGCGACAGAGAGACTATCACATCAAAGGCACACGAGCATGGCGGGCATTTCTTCAGTGCTCCATGGAGGCTACCATACGCCTCTGACGCGTCAATGGCAAGCAGAACGGACTCTCACAAAGGAGGCCTTCATGTACCCGATCTTCGTCACCGACTGTCCGGACGATGAAGTGCCTATCAACTCGCTGCCCAACCAAAAACGATGGGGTCTCAACAAGGTCGTACCCTTTTTGAAACCGCTTGTTCAGAAAGGTCTACGGAGTGTCATTGTTTTTGGCGTGCCGCTGAAACCTGAAGCCAAGGATTCATATGGAAGCAAAGCAGACGATCCCGAAGGCCCAGTCATTCAGACCATAAAGCTCTTACGCAAGACATTTCCAGATCTTTTGGTCGCTGCAGACGTTTGCTTGTGTGAGTATACATCTCATGGACACTGCGGACATCTGCATGAAGACGGGACAATCGACAATGAACCGTCAATCAAGCGTATCGCCGAGGTTGCCGTGAATTACGCACGGGCAGGAGCTCAGTGTGTGGCACCAAGTGATATGATGGATGGGAGAATCAAGGCCATCAAGCAAGGGTTAATTGATGCAGGACTTGGGCACAAGGTCATGCTCATGTCCTATGCAGCCAAATATGCGACTTGTCTTTACGGACCATTCAGAGAAGCAGCTGGATCGGCGCCAGGCAAAGGTGATAGGAAGGCATACCAACTTCCCCCGGCTGGCCGTGGCCTTGGTCGCCGCGCCATTTTGCGAGACATGACGGAGGGTGCAGATGTCATTATGGTGAAACCGGCGAATATGTATCTTGACATGATATCTGAAGCACGACAAATCGCCCCAGACGTACCCATTGCAGCCTATCAGGTCTCTGGAGAGTTCGCAATGATCCATGCTGGAGCGAAGGCTGGCGTCTATGATCTCAAGCAAATGGCTTTCGAATCAAGCGAAAGTATACTTCGAGCTGGAGCACGCATCATTCTAAGTTATTTCTCACCAGAGTTCATGGACTGGCTGAGTGAACCTACACAGGGGCCGCGTATCTTTGAGCCTGCTGAGAACGACAGCCAGCCAGGAAATATGCTGCCATAGGAGCTCAAAGATCCATTTCGTTCATGTTCGCAACTCTCTTCTCCCTTGGATCATTTCTGCTACAAGAGCTGATTCAGGTCACGCTTCACAGCGAGATGTGGGCTGCGCGTTGCGGGCTTGTTACATGCACGGTCGATCCTCCTACTTCTCGGCCCGGACAAGTCTTCACTCACGAGCAAAACATTAACTTAGACCCACAACACAACGCCCTTAGGAACTGAGCAAGCCTAAATTCCTTCCGCGTGCTCAATCGCCTGTAGTCACTACTTTGAAGATGGTCAATCATCTCGCAGCCCGATTAAGTCTTGGACGTGGCAAACGTGTCAGTTCCGTATGCTGCCTCTGTAGTGAAAAGTATGCTTACGAGCCACGAAATTTGTGAGCTTGAGCATGGTCTGTCTGGGCCAAGAAAAGAGATAGAAGCATCGTTCTAGGTAACGCGTAGGATATGGATCAATATCAAGGTAATTCAAGCCAGTATAGTCCTTCTACACCAAGCCTCCCCTAGGTCTGTGTGGCTTTTTGTCGCTGTGAAATGTCAATTTTGTTCAGATGGGCTACTGAGGTCTGCGCCACCTGTGCCACACGAATCAAAGAAAAAGGATGCGACAATCGAGCAAGAAGGACGAGAGAGCCAAGGGAGAGATGCCCAAGGCAGTCAGCGCCAAGGCCCACAAAGCTACAGACACTGCCAACAATGTTTTCAAGTTCAATAAGGATTTCGGCCAGCACATTCTGAAGAACCCGCTTGTAGCGCAAGGTATTGTGGACAAATCTGACCTCAAACCGAGCGACACGGTGCTGGAGGTTGGGCCTGGAACTGGCAATCTGACTGTGCGCATACTCGAGCAATGTCGGAAGGTTATTGCCGTGGAAATGGACCCGCGAATGGCAGCGGAGCTGGCGAAGCGGGTACAAGGCAAGCCAGAACAAAAACGACTTGAAATCCAGCTTGGCGATGTTATCAAAACAGAGTTGCCTCACTTCGATGTTTGCATCAGTAATACGCCCTATCAGATCTCATCACCACTTGTTTTCAAGCTGCTCGCGCAAAAGCCGCCGCCGCGCGCAGCCATCCTCATGTTTCAACGGGAATTCGCGTTGCGGCTTGTCGCACGACCTGGCGATGCGTTGTACTGCCGCTTGTCTGTCAATGTGCAAATGTGGGCACGTGTCAAGCACATCATGAAGGTCGGACGCAACAACTTTCGGCCGCCACCACAGGTCGAATCATCTGTGGTGAAGATTGAGCCCAAGACACCGCCGCCTCCGATCGATTTTGACGAGTGGGATTCTCTTCTGCGGTTATGCTTTGGCAGGAAAAACAAGACTCTCGGTGCGCAGTTCAAGCAGTCGGCGACTGTGGAGCTGCTTGAGACCAACTACAAAACATGGTGCAGCCAGCATGATGAAATGGTGGACGACACGGTCAGCATCAAGGATAAGATTGCACAGGTGCTGGAAGAAACAGGAATGACTGAACAACGAGCGAGCAAGTGTGACGAGGCTGGCTTCCTCAAGCTGCTGTATGCCTTCAACCAAGCAGGCATCCATTTTGCCTGAGTACCGGCATCAGCATTCCTTTTTGTGACTTTTATATTTTCCAGCGAGCATCGACGTAACCGCAAAAGCATAGCAAGCATCTACACTCCTCTTGAACACATCTAGAGTGCGACAGCTGCAGCCATGTTTGGTAGTCCGTGGTCGCGCGCAAATCAGCGCTTCAATGAGTACTACCGATGCTACTCGACAGCCATGCTTGCCGGTCCACAACGCGATAGTGTCAACTATGGCGGCAAAGTCATTTTACCGCCTTCCGCGCTCGACAAGCTCACGCGCCTCAACATCTCTTATCCCATGCTCTTTGAGCTCACGAATGGAAGAAAGTCGACACGGACACATGCGGGCGTTTTGGAGTTCATCGCAGAAGAAGGTCGCGTCTACCTACCGCACTGGATGATGCGTACCTTGCTACTTGACGAAGGCGACCTATTACAGATCCTTTCAACCGATCTTCAGCTTGGCTCTTTTGTTCAACTTGAACCCCAATCGCCGGACTTTCTGGACATTTCTGATCCAAAGGCCGTGCTGGAAAACACAATGCGTAACTTTGCAACCCTGACCAAAGGGGACGTTTTCCAGTTCAGCTATAATGATCGTGTCTATGAAGTTGCGGTATTACAAGTTAAACCAGAGTCAGATGTCAGCGCCGTGTGCGTGATTGAGACGGATCTTGAGGTGGACTTCGCAGCGCCCAAGGGGTACGTTGAGCCTGTGCGGCCGGCTAAGAGCGCTTCTGGACGTGGTATAGGTGCAGCGCAGGCTGCAACGCTGGAAGGTACAGGTGCTTTGTCAAAGAAGATTGGCTACGCCAAGTTGAGCAAAGCGAAAGATGCGACGAGCAAGTTCTCAGGCGGCGGTCAGAAGATGAGTGGCAAGGCAGTAGCGACTCCAACTACGACAACAGAGATTCCAGCAGTGTCTACTGGAAGTGTAAGGTTGCAATGCAATTGGACTCTCAGCTGACTCAATAGACGGCATTTGCCAATGCCAAGAAAGGCTCAGACACGGCAGATGCGCCCGCTCCGTTGCGAGTGCCGCTTGGGACACTTTTCTTTGGCTATGCATTGCGTTTGCCTAAGAACAAGGACGGTGATGACAAAGATGATGCGGGTGCGCCGCACAAATTCGCTGGTCGTGGCATGACCATCAAGGAAAGCAACAAGTTGGCTAAGAAGGGGTCTTCGAGTGCAACGCCGAACGTAATCGAGATCGACTAGCCTTAAGGCAGCGTCATGATCTAGGAACTGCCCTCGTCTGTTGCCATTCCAGTGCTCACGCTTTGCGAATATATGCACTGACGCACGGTACTAAATCAAACAAGTTTCGACTGCGCCCGAGGCTTAGGGCGTTGCTTCTGCCCTGTCAGCGCAGTCAGCCATATCAAATATGCCAGTCTGCATCAGAAACACTGACGCGTCGCATAATTCTGCGCTTGCGAATGCTACAAATGCTGTTCCGGTCTTGCACTGAACACATATGTACCATGCAAGCCTCAGTGGCTTCCAAGCGTCTATTTCTCCTGGCATCAGCCTGTAGCAAAGCTCTGTCGACGCGCATTACGGCGCCCGCAACGCATCCGCAACGCAGGAGACAGCGGCCACCAACAGAAATCTTTCAAGCGCTGATGAATGGATCTTCATAGCATTTGCATCAGTCATTATTGCATACGTCCTACCTTTTACTTTCTCCTATTTGCATGAATGGCAAAACGACTGAGCGCAGGACCAGCTTCTGCCACAGCATCGATCGTCTCGCCACGTTCCCTCTGCAGACGCTCCTGCTTCATCTGCTTCTCTTGCTGCAACAGCCGTTCCACCTTTTGCCGTCGTTCATCCACCACATACTTGTTCTTCTTTCTAAGCACACGGCGTAGTGCAGAATTACGTCCACGCTGTTTTTCGCGAGCAACATAGTCGAATTGCGCAGCATCCTTGTCTTTCGCCTCTTGTATCGCTTCAGCCACTTCTTGCTTTCGCACACTTGACGATGCTGGATCTACAGTACCGATGAGATCCGGCTGCAGCGAAATCATATTCGGTTGCAATTTTTCAAGCAGACCACGTACCTCTGCCGTACGACGTTGCTGTTTGGTCATGTAAGGGTTGGCTTCGAATGCATCATAATTGGCTTCACCAGCGCCTGGTACAACGAGCGATGCATATCCGCCATCATGTGCACAACCGAGGAAATCTTCATACGGTGCAAAACGTACGCTGCTCGCCGTGTTGCCTTCGAGGTTGTGGACCATATATGGTGACGCTTGCTTTGTCGAGCTATTACCAATCACATCGCGCCAAAGATGCGCATGCGATGACCAACCAGTAGCCAAAATGCCTGTATCTGAAAAATCAAGCGATATTGCCGGTAATGGCGAAAAGTAGTCTTGCAAGCAGCGGTGTGTTCGCAGATCCCAGACTTTTACGCGTGAATCTTGTCCTGCCGTGGCCATGTACTTACCCTCGCGATCGATACAAATAGCGCGGACAGGGCCACGGTGGGTAAGCACGCGTACTGCCGGTTCTGCAAGATTTGGGGTCCAGAGGTTGACGACGCCGTTACTGTGGCCAGAGTGGAGGATGGCGTTTTGTCGATTTTGCCGTAGTACTGAGCATGGTCCTAGCTTTGACCTGTGTTCCGATACGACTGCGCCTGTTGAGATATCTTGATACTTGAGGTAGCCAGTCTGACCGATTGTCGCGAGAAGATAGTGGTAGGGCAGGAATTGCAATGCGTTGACTTCAACGTGATGCTTCAGACAATGTACTTCAGCGCCTGACCCATCGTAGATGTAAGTGTACTTCTTTTGTGCAACAGCAAAGAGGGATTCATTATGCAGGTAAGCGACGTCCTTGACAGTTTCCTTGACGTGGAATTCACAGGCCATGCGACCGGCCTTCCAATCAAGGGATGCGATGTGCCCTTTGCTACCACCGAGCAGCAGATAGCGTCCATTGCGCGTGAAATCGCAGCTATAGGGTCCAAAGCCAAGCTTCAAGTCGAATGCCTTTTGCGCCGTCGCAACATCCACCTCTTTTCGTATTTGCTTTTGTGAAAAGGTGTATGTCTTCTCGAGCGCAGTTTCCGCCTCTAGAAATCCAGAGTCTTCCACATTAAGCAACTCTGCCTTTGCGGCTTCCTCTTCAGCTGTGGCAATTTGCGCCTCTTTGCGTCTCACTTGCGCTCGTAGCTTTTTATCCTTGATTTGTTTTTTGCTTTGGTTCTCAAGCTTGCTTCCGCGGCTGTATACATGACTACTCGGCACTCCTGGCGACGCTTTGACGGCTGTAGACATGGTAGTATGCTCAAGCGCTATCTGGTGCAAGGTTGACAGTTTCATTGCCGACATTTTTTTTGGTGGCTGAATCGCACGGCATGAAACAAGGCATCGAGAGAAGAGGAAGAGAGATACTGAAGGAAGAGAGATACTGAAGGAAGAGAGATACTGCATAGAAAGACTCAGTCAAGCGTAAAAGAGTATAATCATGATAATCATACAGCTCCAATATGTTCATCTTCATCGTCTTCCGTAATGCAAATCAAGGAATCAGCGAGATGTTTTGTACAGATGCTAAATGAGTATCATTCTGCCTGAACTGCTTAGAGAGTGATCAGAGACCATGCAAATGCAAGTCAAAGACAAGCACGGATCAAAGCACAACAGAGACAGGCAAACGTCGTCCAAGTCGCCGATCAACGGTAAGACTTTTGCGACTTGGAACGAGCACCCTTTCCGTTTGGCTTCTTGGGCTCCGAACGACGAGGGTCGGCCACAAGCAAGGTACGGTCATAGGCGATAAGGGCCTTCTTGAGCTCGTTCTTGCTCTGCTCATCCACGTACTTTTGGTAGTAGGCGACGATAGCCTTGGCGATAGCCTGACGCAAAGCGTAGATCTGGGAGACGTGACCACCTCCCGTCACACGGCATCGAATGTCGACATTGGCGAACTTGTCGAGACCAATGATGAGAATCGGCTCATACACCTTGAGACGCAAAATTTCCGGCTGAAGGAGCGAGATGGGCGATCCGTTGACCTTGATGAGACCCTTGCCAGTCTTGCAAAGGGCGACGGCGGTCGATGTCTTCTTCTTTCCGAAACCTACAAGCAAAAGAGTATCAGCATCGCGGATCCTAGAAGGCTAGTGACATGCAAATACGCAGAAAACGACGTCTTGCGACATGCCTCTGTGTACTGCACGGCCTCTGGTCTAGCTGATAGGGATATCACATACACTGAACTTGTTCTGACATGGTTGCTATGCTGCTACAGCTCGTCGGCCTGTGTTCGTCTTGTCCCTCAAACGTCAAAATTTGGAAAATTCAAAATTTAGATTTCTGTGACTGCTTCGTTATTCAGATGGCATTTTATGGGAGAAACTATATGCAGGATCAAGCCATATGCAGGATCAAGCCATTTGCCGTGTCCCATTCTCAGCAACAGTCTTTGCCATGAGATCCACAAATCTACCAGCAACATCCTCATCCTGCGCGGCAGCTTCGCCAATCATCAGCACACGCTTGACACCCACACCTACCTGAGTACCCCCCACTAGCTGCTGTAGACTTCTAAGCGCTTCCCGTAGCGTATTGACATTCTGGAACAAGCCAAGTTCACCCACAAGCTGGCCAAGTTGTTGCAAATCAGCCACTTCTGGAATAGGAATTTCGCTGTCGATTGTGTTGAGCAGACCAAGCTGATCAAGAACAGACCGCTCTGAGGTTGTGGCCAGCACCAGCAAGCGCCGTCCTTTTGGCGGTTTGCGCTGTAGGAGAACCATCAGTGCCTGAAGTACAGTATTGCTGAATCGCGGTCCAATGGGCACCCAATCAATGATGCGCTCAATATTGTCAACGACGATGCAGGACAATTGCGACTTGTTGCTGTCGGTAAAGACCTTGTTCAGGCAATTCACCTTTTGTGCTTCATTCATGCCAATCATGCTTTCCGGGGAGATGAGCTTGATGAAGCCAAAGTCGGACTGCATCGCCATGGTGGCTGCCAATGCAGACTTGCCGGCGCCTGCAGGACCATATAGCAGCACACTGACTAGAGGTGTGCGTTCCGATTTGCGTACTTGATTGATGAAAAGTTGTCCTTCCTTCAGAATTTCTCCAATTTGTGGCGAATAGTGAATAACGCCAGATTGTACAACGCTTGAGAGTTCCTCCTCCGAGACACCAAATGCCGGCCGGACTTCATCCAATGCATGCATAAAGTCTTCGCGACGCACTTGCATGTCTTCGATGCCCTTCTCGAATGCAGCCACGGTGCCGCCTTTGACATACGAATTCATGGCAAAACTCGAGGCTGACCGTACGAGACCGGATAACTCTGCTCCTGAAAAGTTCTTGGTGAGTTGTGCGAGTTCTTCAACATCCACATCTGCTGCAAGACTACCACTCGTCCGCATATGGTTTGTGTGGATCTTGAGAATTTGCGACCGGCCATGTGTATCTGGAAGTGAAATTTCAACATGCACCTCGAGTCGGCCTGGTCGAAGCAATGCTTCATCAATCATGTCAAGACGATTCGTCATACCAATAATGAGAATATTATTGAGTTGGTCGACACCGTCCATTTTGGAAAGAAGTTGATTGACGACCGAGTCGCCAACACCCGTGCCACCGCCTGTAGACCCACGCTGTTTGCAGATAGCATCGAGTTCGTCAAAGATGATGATATGCAGAGAACTCTCATCGCCTTTTTCCTTGTACTCCTTTTCTGCATCAGCAAAGAGCTTTCTAATGTTCTCTTCTGACTGTCCGACAAACTTGTTGAGGATTTCGGGACCATTCACGATTTTTGGCTCGTTTGCGTTAAGCATTTTGCCGATTTGCCGAGCCATGAGTGTTTTCCCTGTTCCTGGTGGGCCATACATCAAGATTCCCTTGACATGCTGCAACCCCATCCGCTGAACGATTCCAAGTGGCAAGACACGCGATGCAAAGGCACGTCGAAAGATGCTGCTGAATTCAGTATCGAGACCACCGATTCCCATGTTTTCGAATTTGAATGATGGCTGGATGATAGCATTCGCAGGCGCACGCCGTGTTGAAGCCTTTAGCGAGATGGGCAAATTGTTGCTGCGGAAGAATTCAATCTGGGAGTCGCGCGTGAGGATGCCGCGTGTTGTTGGCGCATCTGATGCAGGAGCGGCTTCATCGTCCCCAGAGACGGCATAGCTTGTAAGTGTAATGGACTTGACACACGCCTTGATCATGTAGCTTTTAAAGTCCACGACAAGGAGTTGGCCTGGCGCAAATGGCTGATGTTCGAAATTCCGACAAAGCTGCTTCTGGATTTCTTCCGGGTCAAAGGTCTCTTCTGTTGTACGGTTCTTGCTGAAGAAACCCAATTCAAGGTCCATCGAGCCGATATACACAAGTGCCTTTTCGCCTTGGCTATAAGGATCCCACGGTGTAGCAGAGACTTGATCGCCTACAGCCAGTCTGCACCATTCTCTCTGTGCTACTCCAACACCCACTTGCCCCGGCGTGACGTGATCATCGAGCTGTACGGCGAGTGCGTTCTGTTTGTTGAGCAAGAGATAGCCCACGTTGCCGAAATCTGATGGGTGAACACACACGACATTGCGCAGAGCTAGTGCATTGCCACCTGCTGAGGGCAGTCCCGCAACTGTATATCCGCGGCTTGTTGATGATGATTGTGGGGGATAGCCGGGTTGTTGGCGCGGTGGGCCTTGCTGCTGTACGGGTTGTCGGGCGGGCATGCCTTCTTGTCTGCGCGGC
Organism: Protomyces gravidus; assembly: GCA_003717255.1. Taxonomy (NCBI): domain Eukaryota; kingdom Fungi; phylum Ascomycota; class Taphrinomycetes; order Taphrinales; family Protomycetaceae; genus Protomyces; species Protomyces gravidus. Next base: position 32,841 of record QXDP01000240.1, on the reverse strand, counting down.
GAAGGAGCGAAAGGGTTTGATGGGAAGCGACTGGACATGGCAGCTTTCCTTCCACTCTAGTTCTATAGCTCGCTCCTGTATGTAGTGTTCGTTTGTCGCGTCTCAATTTCTGTGCAGGTGACGTTGCCCTCCCATTCCACCAGCTACCGAAAACTTCATCAGAGTGGTCAAGGAGGACAAGAGCTGAGAGCCATGTTCTTGACGCGCTCCGAGTATGATCGGTCTGTCACTTCCTTCTCACCAGAAGGGCGCTTGTTTCAGGTCGAATACGCCATCGAAGCCATCAAACTCGGTTCAACAGCGATTGGCATTTGCACAAGCGAAGGTGTTTTGCTTGGTGTTGAGAAGCGCGTAGGCAGTGTGCTGATGGAATCCAGCAGCATTGAGAAGATTGTCGAGATTGATACACATATTGGCTGTGCGATGTCTGGCTTGACGGCCGATGCGCGAACGATGATTGACCACGCGCGCGTGGAAGCACAAAACCATCGCTTCACGTTTGATGAACCATTACGTGTCGAGTCATGCACGCAGGGTGTATGTGACTTGGCTCTACGATTTGGTGAGGGAGGCGACGATGATGATGACAAGGAAGAGGTCATGTCACGGCCTTTTGGGGTTGCGCTGCTGATTGCCGGTGTCGATGAAGATGGTCCTTCACTGTATCATGCTGAGCCGTCTGGCACGTTTTTCCGCTATGATGCAAAGGCTATTGGATCTGGTTCAGAGGGAGCTCAAGCAGAGCTACAGACGGCGTACCATACATCGTTGACGCTCTCAGAGGCGGAAGGACTGGCACTTAAGGTGTTGAAGCAGGTGATGGAAGAGAAGCTGGATGCGAAGAATGTGCAGCTTGCGTCTGTTACGAAGGAGGGTGGATTCAAGATCTATGATGATGCACGGATGAAGGCTGCCGTAGAGAAGCTTGAAGGCTAAAGTGACTGATAGTAACAATAAGAAATGTGACTGCCTATAACACGAATTTCGAGTCGCGTCTCAGAATTTGAGTTCAGGGGGAAAGGAACGCGACAAGAAAGAAAGAGACATGCACTCCTTTGTCTAGCTACGACTGTCTCTACAATACTTGTTATCACACTCGCTATACCATCAGACTGGCATCAGACAGCTACCAGACCATCTCACTTCCATGTCGGCACTCGGAAAGCGTACACGAGGCAGCGCAGTGCCTAGCACACCCACAAAGCGCAGAATCGTGCAGCTCATAACACCAGACACGACCCCGACTAAGCCATCACCCAGCCGGGTCGCGTCCCTGAAGCGTACGCCAAGCTCAGCAGGATCGCCTTATTCGCCAACAAAGTCTATCCTGCGCCGCAATGCAGTCACGCCGGTGGTAGGCAGGGAACAGGAGATGGAGGTCTTGTCGAGCTTCACAGGAGACTGTAAGCAAAAGGTGCTCTACATCTGCGGTCCACCGGGGACAGGCAAGTCTGCTACAGTCACGCAGTACACGCAAACATCAGAAACAAAGGATTGGCAAGTTGTACTCGTCAATTGTGTCTCCCTCAAACGGCCAGAAGACATCTATGCTACCGTGCTGAGCAGGATGGATGCAACAAGTACTTCAGGGAATGCAGCAACCGCGAGAAGTACGCTTCAAGCACGCATGAAACAGCAAAGCAATGCGGCACTTTTGCTTGTGCTTGATGAAATGGACTATCTCTGCTCCAGCAGTCTCGAGACACTCTATGCGCTGTTTGAACTTGCAGACGGCGTACGTATCAAAGTCATTGGCATTGCAAATGCTCTCAATCTGACAGATACAGTCCTGCCGCACCTCCAAGCAACAGGCATCATGCCACAAGTACTACGCTTCAAGCCATACACGCCAACAGAGATTACACGCATACTCACAGCCCGTGTCGAAGCCAGCAGTGCCACATCACAATCCATGGTGGATCTACCAGCACTGCTTCTGCTTGGTCGCAAAGTAGCAAATGCCACGGGCGATATCAGAAAGGCACTCGACATCCTGAGACGCGCCGTTGAACTTGTTGAAGCAGAACATCGCGATGCATTGTCGACACTCGATCCGAATGCACCAGCAAGTGGACAGATATCGGCGAAGGTCACGATCAAGCATGTCGCACAGGCTGCGATGCAGGCACTTTCAGCAGGCATGGCCACTGCTGATCAGCTGCGCAAATTGTCGCTGCATGAGTTGGCGTGTCTATGCACCATGGCAGCATGCAAGACGACCAGCATCACTGCTACATATGAAGCCTATGTGCGTCTTTGCAAGCGTGACAAGATGACAACTCCACTTGTCAGGACGGAATTCACAAGTGTCTGCGAGGCACTCGTTGATCGCGGCATGCTGGCAATACCGAGACAGGGAGGTCGAGCAACAACAGGAGCGCCACGCATGCAACGCACATCGAGTCAACAAAAGCATGCCGAGGAGCGTGGCATCGTGCTCGCCGTTTCAGAAATGGACGTATTGACGGCCGTTGGTGAGCTAGGCGTCCTCAAACGCTTCTTCGAATAGGAGCTCTTGACTCTTCTTCATCTTGTATTCTTTTACGATATCATGTAGACCAATGTATTTCTAGACTTGCCACACGACAATACGACCATCCACGCCTGATGTGCTCACCTTTGTAACGGCACCTCGCTCACCTGCATAAGCAGAGACTTGCGTGACTGTATTCTGGTGCACTGTAGGCAAGGCCGTCTCGCTACTACCACTACCACCTTTCATATCCATATCACGGAATGAATTGCGCAATGTTTTGAAACCACCCACGTCCTGCTTTTCTGCTGCTGCCTTTGTGTCAATGACGCGGTCTTCCTGCCAGCTTCCATTTTTGCTTGAGAACAAGACGGGTGCGCAGTTGTGTCCTGCTGCAACGAAGCTTGTCTTGGAGATAAATTGCAAGCAAGTCATAGGAAGTCCGGCATAGGGTACCTTGATGACCTGCGCGGCACCTTCTTCGCCGGGTGTAGCGACCTCGAGCGTCGATGCATGCGTCGCATAGGCAATGGCATCTCCCGATGGTGAGAAACCAACGTCATGCACCCAACCTCCGGCATTTGCTTCAAGACATAGCGTATTGAATGGCAACCTGCTTCCCCACACGCTAGGCTCTGGCTTGGCATCCACATCCTTGATAAATGCTGAAAAGACACGGACTCGCATGTCCGTTGATCCGGCAGCCAACAAGACATTGTTCGGGTGCCAGTCAAGCGAGAGAATCGTCGACTTGATGGGTTTCTTGAGATGTTTGGAGATCCACCAGTCGTTTTCCTCTTCAAAGTAGCAGATGGCTACAAGTCTTGCTGCACTTGCAACGGCGAATTTGTCTTCCTTGGGTGACCAGCGAACCATGGTAGCGCCGCGCTGCATACGGAGCAAGACGAGGGTCGGTTTCCATATCCCTTTTGCGGAATCGAATGTCCATACATTTGCGTTCCTATCCTGCGAGCAAGTTACGAGGCGATTGGTATTGGGCGCCCAATCAATTGACGTGACGAGCTTGTCGTGGTCAGAAAGCACTGCATCGAGCTGGAACTTGGCAGTAGACGACGAGCGCTTGTAGATTTCGACGGTGTTGCTATTTTTCGAGACAGCCACTTGCGTGCGGTCTGCGTTGAATGCATGGGCCGTGATGGGGCCTTCGAGGTTGAGATGATGTAGCTCAGTGGACATGGCTTGCTGAAGAGAGGCCGCTCAATCTTCTTGCAAGTAGTGGTTGACTTGGTTCGTGGTGTGATGTCGTTCAGCTGAGTGTCATAGATGAGGACTACAGAGTGAGAGCAAGGCTGAGTGACAGCAAGCAAATCAGCTGAGGGATCTTTTGACCTTCATTTGGGTCTGCCAGGTCATCTCTATGCTCCTTTGATACTCCTGTTTTATGACTGCTCTTTTGTGCTTTTTGCAACGCGACCCAAAACAATCAACAAAAGAAAGCGACAAGAGGCAGAGATACTCGAGAGATACAGTCTGCAGCCATGAACCAGAGCCTGAGTACCGCGCATCAAGGCAACTACGTCTACCCGACTCTACCGCCCGATGAAATTGTCGCGTGTCTCACTGAACTCTTCATCAACATTACAACAGACGATCTAGCGCGCCCGACACCAGGCAAGATGCAGCTCATCTATACAGGCTTTGCAGATATCATCATGGGCGTAACAAGCGAAGCTATTGAAGCTTCAAAAGCGGCGTGTGAACAAGAAGCAGATCACCCCGACATCTTTGCAGATACGTTCCTCCTTATGATCTTTTATCGGCAATTACAAGTACTTATGCGCGAAGTGGGGTTTCCACAATTCTCACTACAAGACATCACAAAGCCTGAACCGCGTCGTGTCCAGCACTGTCTCTCTGCCATCATCAATTTCGCCAAATTCAGGGAAGAGCGACTTGGCGTGTATGAGCAGTTCACAACAAAAGCAGCAGATTATGCTGAACAGCATGAACAGCTTTCCGCCGCACATCATGATCTTTCTGAGCGTGTCGAGTCACTTCGCGTGCAACGGGTACGCGAAGAGCCACTTGTCGCGAAAGCGAAGCAGGTCAACGAAGGCTTGACGGCAGAATTGTATGATTTGAAGCGCGTCGAAGGGCAGACAATGGCAGAGTATGACCAGCTCAAAGGAATCAAGACGGAACTCACAGATCATCTGCATCAAGTCCAAACACTTCGTCAAAATACAGAACGCGACGTGGCCAAAGTCAAGGCACGTATCGTGCATTCGCCAGAACAACTCAAACAAGGCTTACTCGATATGTCCATCGCGCTCAAAGAAGAACGTCAACGCATCGTAAACAAGAAGAAGCTATCGCATGAATTGGTTGCCAAGTTTGATACATTCACCCAGCTTGAGCGCGACCTCGAAGCCTGCGTCAGACTCATGGAGGAATGCAAGGCAGAGTTGCAGCGCGTCGAAGCGGCACGCACAAAGCTCAACCAATTCGAGGAATCAGTCGATGGAAAGCGTCTCGAAGTGCGCGAACTATCAGTACGCGAGACACAGCTTCAACGACAATTGACGAGTTCCACAGAGCGTTTACAGCGCGTGGCGAGACAGCGCGATGCAAAGCGTGATGCCCAGCGTGCACGAATGGCGAGGATTGAGGAAGAGCTGCGAGAGATGCATGATGGGCGTATGCAGATGGACACTGAGATTGACAAGAAGCGCGCAGTGACAGAGGCCATTCGAGGCAAAATTGATGCGTTGCGTGAGGAGTTGAACACAGAGGTGAATGGCGTCAACCTCGAATTGGCCAAGCTCGATGATCATGTCTCGCTTTATATGACACAGGTGTCTCAAGCGATGCAACAAAGCGCGTTAGTGGTTTAGCGTTGACATTCAAGACCTTTTCAATCGAATGAGACCCTTCATCATGTCAAATGAGTTGCCATCCGCTTGTAATCCGACAAAATCGCCCCTGCCGACGTCCACAAGGAGCGTGCCATGCTGCATATCGATACCTACCACACGACCCTGTTGTCCACTCTCTTCTAGCGTGACTTGTTGGTCTTTGTGCAACCAAGCTGCATGATAGCGCTGTGCCAATGGCTGGAAAGAACCGTGCTGCAGCATGATGCCGTGAAAGTGTTCCAATAGTGCAAGCAGTCGCGCCAGTAACAATTCCATTTCTATCCGTCGATCGCTCCTCAAGTGCTCAAGCACAGTATTGAGCGCGACAGTTGGCTCAGGATTGGAGACATTGATGCCAATGCCTACAACCATGATGAATGTATCTTGCCAAAATGTAGTACTCACGAGGCTTCCCGATATTTTGACGAATTGTCCTTCCGGGTGTGTGAACGCTGGCGCTTGTGAAGGCAAAGGAAAGTCATCCGGTACCTTGATATAGACATCATTCGGCCACTTGATGCGTACATCCAGCCCTGACATGTCACGAATTGCTTCGACAGTGGCAAGGGAGACGAGGTATTGCATAAAGACAAGCGTCCGACTTGCTCGGCCAGGATGATGCATCATCATGCTGAATGACAAGACACCAGGCGGCGAGATCCATGCATTGCCACCACGACCGCGGCCAGACAATTGATGTGCGCAAAGCAGTACAAAGCCATGTGGGAGACTACTCTGCAGCTTGAAGTTTTTGTCGAGGAGCGTTTGTGAGGAAGTCACAGTCTCGCCAAATAGTAGACGTGAGCCAATCGATTCGAGTGAGCCAGTGTATTGAGAAAGGGCGCCAAAGTAGCGTTGCAGATTGAATTTGTTGAGATTTGGTTTGGCATTGTTGATGGATATGTACTTGAGCTGGGCATCAAGATCTTCGTCAATGACGCTCTCTTGCGGACGATCCGCATCTGATGCAAGCAGCCTAAATGTATCGTGCTCGCCAGTGATCAACCCTTCCACTGCCAGACTCCGCAGGAGCTGTGCAGACGCAGCATGTTGGTCTGATGTCGCTGCACAAAGATGCAATGTCGATAGGGTTGGCCTCTTTGCTGCAATTTCGTTCACCTTGAGGCCCAGTCGCTGCAATATGCTGCTCAGAACATCCATCCGAGTTGATTCCAAGGCAGCGAGGTCTCCATTCGGTCGTTTCTCCTCAGGTAGTGTCTTCATCGCTATTTCTGGATGAACAGCACTGAGAATGGCTCGGCCGCGACCGATAGGTAGCTGCACAATCGCAGCTCTACCACCGTCCACTTGTACATCTTGATCCGCATAAGATGCGAGGATCTCCGCATCTTGTACCTTGTCCGCATCGACAAATACTCCGCCTCCATTATAGTACAGGTGACCATCTCCTGTGAGTGATCCGGTCAATTGAGCCGCCCGAGCACCGCCTTCTGAATTGTATCGAAAGCCCGGGAATGCACACCCACGACAAATGCCTTTAAAGAACTGTAGCTCTCTCTGTCCTGCCACAGCAAGCATCGGATCATTCAATTCAAATTCGACACGTGCGGAAGCATAATACGCACCAGCACATAACCCGAGGTAACCGCCGCCATTCCGCACAAACGACATGATACGAGCATTCCCAGCACCCTCTAGAGCTTCGCAGTACGGCAAATCTCGGCCACCTGGCATGACAAGCAAAGCTGTGCTGCCCTGCCAGGGTTCTGCGATGAGTGTTGGAGCATCAATGGAGCGGACAGCGTAGTGTGGAACGAGCAGAGCCGTGAGTGATGTATGGCATGCTTTGACAGACTTGGGCGATGTGCCCGGGCCGTTATAGATGAGCACGTTCATAGCACGCCTGATGAATGAGCGAGACAGAGCAACAGACTTCAGTCAGATTATAGCGAGCGATTCAGTAGAGAGCGAGAATGATGGTTGTGGTGGAAAAGTCATCTGAAGTTCAACAAGGATGCAAATCAAAAAGGAATGAGCTGATGCTACAAGTATGGGAGGCGGATAGGCCCTATGCTGACTACTTGGCAGAAGGCAACAGGTCGTCTAGTGACTTGCCGGGGTGCCACGAGGAATCAATCAGCTGGTGACGTGCATTGTACAAGTAACGGTAGCTGGTGCGAATAGTTGAATCACTCACACCCGCGATTTCGGCAATCTGCTTTGGTGTCTTTTGAATGCCATAAACGTGCGAAATGAGATAGATGCCAGCCGCTGCAATAGAGATTGGCGAGCGACCGTCAAGCGTACCTGCCTTTTGCGCGCGCATGGCAAGGTCTTGACAGGCAGAGACGACTTTTTGCGGTAAACCGAGTTTGTTGCAGAAACGAATCATAAGCTCTGCAGCGCTCGTCGCCTTTGTTGGTCGGTAGCCATCAGGTCCAGTAGCAGAGGCAGAAGCACCTTCTGTTTGCAGAATCTTTTCAAGCGCTTTGAACGCTTTGCCAAGATCCTTCTTGCCTACCGTCGTGAGCGTACAAATCTCCTTGATGGTTCGCGGCACGCCACCTTGTCTGCACGCAATAAAGATGCAAGCCGCAATGATACTCTCATTTGACCTTCCCTTCAAAGCCTTATTATCGTCGACGCGCTTGTATAAGTGCTTGGCGATATCTTGTATACTGCGCGGCAAGGAGATCGCTTCGCACATGGCGGAGATATCCTTGTAAGCATTCACGAGAGATTGTTCGCCTTTTGCCTGAGCACTCTTGCCTTGGACGCGAGCAAGCGATGCACTTGCTGCGCTGTTTGCAGCGATGATCGTGTCGAGCTGCGAGCCATTCAGCAAGACATTACGCACGGCACCGATACGCGATGGGTCATCGCCAGCTTCGTCGTTGGAGAAAGTCCGCCATTCTGATCGCGTATCGACGATTCTGTCGCCGAGTACAAGTCTAGAAGAATAGGCATCAATATCATAGCTCAAAAATGTTATGGCGACAAGGATAACTTACCCACAAGTGCCACAAACTGTATCACCGGAGCTAAATTCTTCGACGAGGTTCGGCGGATCCTCACGACATTCTTTGCAGATGAGAGTGACGATAAAGTGCTGCGCGAGATCGACGGGCTTTGCCTTTGTCTGTGCGCTCACGATGGACATGTCGCGGGAGGTGAGAAACGATTTTCTACGAAGACGAGTGTCGCGCGATGAATGAGGGATTGACGAGGATCGCAAGACGTTCCTCTGATGGATGACCGACCGTCGGCGGGATGCAACCTCTGTCTCTGTGCCTCCTAGAGCAAGAAGTGGTTGTTGGATGTCGTTCAAATTCGAGTCGCAATTTCACTTTGAATGCAATCTATGGGAATGGCGATGAGGCAGTATGCTAATGTCCTATCCCTTCATACAACCAGTGAGCAGACGCAAAGATCTTCCGTCACCGCCGGCTGCGATCATGCAAGTCGGCCACCACTTCTGCAAGCCGCAAAAAGGCCTCTTGTTGCTCCGTCACCGCCCCCAGCAACAAAGTCGCATCCACCTGCGCTCCTTCTGCTCTGAGATGCCGTACGTGCTCCTCAACTTGCGATATGAGCCGCGCATATCCCTTGACGTCCAACTCCGCTTTGTCTGTTGTCTCATAAAAGTATTTGAGCACCGCATCGGTGGATGTGCGTAAGTTGACCGTACCACTCCGCAGGCCGTCCACAAAGCGTGTACTCAGCAGCGCATGCTCGCCATCCTCACGAACGAGATCACGCAGCCTCTCAAGCGCTGCACTATCGCTTGTTAAGGACGCCTTCAATTGTCCATAACGCCGTGTAATTTCCTGGACATCTAGTTCCACAGAATCGACCTGCTGTTGTCCAGCTTCTTGTGAAAGACCGAGTTGATCCGAGATACTCTTTTGTGAGGCGATATGCGCATCTAGTTGCTCAATCATGGTTTGTGCATCTTGTTGTAGGTCAGAGACACGCGTGTGGCGGTCAATGGCTGTGGGCTGCTGTTGCTGTACCTGCAGAGATGGCTGCTGCTGAGCCGGCTGCTGCTGCTGCTGCTGCTGCTGCGATGCGGCACCGAATGAAAAGGTTGGCGTCTGTGTCTGTTGCTGCTGCTGCTGTTGCTGCGGCTGCTGTGTCGAAGCTCCACCAAATGAGAATGTCGGTGTCTGTTGCTGCTGAGGCTGCTGCTGTGTTGCCGTAGCACTCTGGCCGAAGCTGAACATGACCCAGGTCTTTTGCTTCTAGTTTCTTGCAATTGCACTTGTCGGTTGTCGCGTCTTTCTTCAACTCGCGACTCGACTTTTTGATCAGCTGCAGCTGCTGGATACTCGAAGGAGAAGAAAAGGCAATCTGCTACAGAAGCTACTAGAGTCTGACTGCTCCTTATCAAGCTAGCTGGTTGTCGCGATGGATGATGATCTCGATGACATCTACGGAGATAGTTCTGCATCACCACAAGAGGCACAACCTTCAATAAAACCGGAACAAGAGCCGCAAGATGTCAAGATGACTACAGATGCGGCCGAGGCCAGCAGTGGAGACAGTTCTGACGACGAGAGCGATATCGAATTTGTCATTGAGACGAAACCTGGGCAGCGTGCTGAGCCGCCTGCGAATAAGCCGTTACCTTATTCCGGTGCAAAGGTGAGCAAGCCGGCGGTCAAGACTGAGGATGGCAAGATTTCTTCAGCGACAGAGGAGTCATCGGAGACAAAAACAGATGCAGCTGGCATACCAGCTCCGGTCGCGCGGAAAGAACCAACACAAAAACTACCAAATGTCGATGTTGATGCTATTGCCAATCTCGACGGCAAATCCATTCTCGAAATCGATCTTGAGACACTAGACCCGAAGCCCTGGCGGCAAGAAGGTGCAGATATCACAGATTACTTCAACTATGGCTTTGACGAGTTCACCTGGACAGCCTATGTCAACAAGCAAAAACAAATTCGCAGTGAGTATACACCAGATAAGGTGATGGCGAATATGCTTCCAGATCCAATGATGATGATGCCAGACCCGACCATGTATGTCAATGCTTGCAGTGAGGCTGATGCTAATATCAGGATGGGCGGATTCCCTGGCGCGATGGATCCTATGTTCATGCAAGGCATGTTTAATGGACAACAAGGCTTCCCTGGTCAGCCGCCATTCATGCCTCCACAGCATGGTCAGCCGCCTATACCGTCACAGCAGCAAATACAGCAGATGCAGCAGCAGCCACAGCAACAGCTTCAACAACAAGCGGGTCTCTCGGGGCCACCGTCACGAGCTATGCAACAAGCCAATCAACGGCCCAGTCACAGTCCTGCGCCTGCAGCTCCAGATATGCCCAAAATCCCGACTGGGCCTAGCAAAGGACCGACTGGGCCAAGTAAAGGGCCGAGCATGGCTAGCAAGAGTAAGCGTAGACGATAGCAATTCCTTGTATTTTATTATCCTGCGATCCCATCTGGAGAAACCAAAAATCAGTCCGCGCTTCAAATTCTACAATCCAAGAACTCATCTACGCAGATCAATTGAAAAGCGACGCATAGAAACGGGCCTGCCATCGCATGGATCTCGTCAGTCAACTAGAGGATAGGCTCCTCTTTGCCATCCCGAAGAAAGGCCGTCTATATGAGAAGTGTTTGCAATTTCTCGATGGCGCGGACATCAAGTTTTCGCGCAATCACCGCCTAGATATCGCGCTGTCTCTGAACATGCCCGTCGCCCTTATATTCCTACCAGCAAGCGATATTCCAAGATTTGTGGCAGAGGGAAATGTTGATCTGGGTATTACTGGGCAAGACCAAGTCGCAGAGTCATGCGCGATGGACACGGATATCAGGGTCAATGAATTGCTAGACCTTGACTTCGGCAAGTGCAAATTGCAAGTACAAGTTCCTGGTGTAGGTTCTATCAAAAATGTACAAGACCTCATTGGCAAGCGCGTGGTCACGTCCTTTGACGTGATTGTCCGCGAGTACTTTCGCAAGCTCGAGTCGCAGCAGGCCGGCAAGGAATTGGCACTCTCAGAAATTCAGACGCACATCAAGTACGTCGGCGGCAGTGTCGAGGCTGCTTGTGCTCTCGGTGTAGCGGATGGTATTGTGGATCTAGTCGAGTCTGGCGAGACAATGCGTGCCGCTGGACTTGTCGCCATCGAAACAGTCATGGATACTTCATGCTGTCTTATCCAGTCTTCTCACCCGAAACACCCGGAACTCATTTCCACATTGCTCAAGAGGATACAGGGCTACATGTCTGCGCAGAAGTATGTTCTCTGCACTTACAATGTGTCGCTCTCTTGCTTTGACGCATGCGTCAGAATTACTCCTGGCAAGCGTTCACCAACCGTGCAGAATCTTGAAGGCGAGATGGACGGTGAGTCGTGGCGAGCCGTTTCTGCCATGGTAGCCAAGAAGCAATGTGCCGAGATTATGGATCGCTTGACTGAAGCAGGCGCTCACGATGTCCTCATCACATCTATTCAAAATTCACGCGCTTAATTTGTGCAGATGTAGAAAATGCTTCAAGCTTTTGTATGTCTGATCGAAGATAGAAGTCATATTCGCATAGATCGATAGACGAGTCTAAATCTCATCAATGTCAAAGTCGAATTCGACATCATCATCTTCGCCTTCGCCACCAAAGGTATCCGTCTCATTAATCTTGGCAGTTTCTGGCAACTCACCATACGCCTTCAGACTTCGGGCTTCATCTGCTGTATACTTCAAGATGACATCTCCCTTTTCATCTTGATATTCACGCAGTGACAGTAAGATGATATCGCCTTGATTGATCCATACTTTTTTACGCAACTTGCCGCGAATGTGTGCAAGTCGCTTTTCACCATCAAAGCACGCCGCTTCAAGCCGGCCGTTTCCCAGCATTTTCGTTACTTGGGCGTAGATCTGGCCATCTTCGGCAAAGACAAGGTCGCGCTTTTCGCCTTCACTGGATTGGTTAGCTCACTTTGCAACAAAAGCGGAGAGGCGGCGAGCCCATGTGAAGCGAAGTGAAACACAAGATAAGTCCCTTGAGACCGTGGATGGCTCGATAGCTCGAACAAGCGCCTTCGTCAAGCTTGGAGAGATACAGACGCCTGCATGACGAAGGCGACCATTCTGTAGTTTCACAGCGCTTCACACGCCCCCATCATCCCAAGCCATCCAGCGCGTTCGCAGCGACCATGACTTACTTCTCATTCTTTCCCCTTCTTCTGTTCTTTCCTCCCTTGCCCTTATTCTTCGGCATTGCAGCAGCCTGATATGGATCTTGTTGCCTTGTGACTCTTTCTTGTTCGTTCGAAATAATTTCTTGGTCGTCGGCCTAACCCTAGAATAGACATCATCGTTTGTCCAGGGGAAGAAGGTCATTATTCATGCTATGCTATATGTATCGTCGTTTCGATGACTAGAGGAAGCCAGACTTGACAGAGAGCCTTTTCTCGACCACAAGAGGTGCTGTTCTTTGCACAGGCTGTACACGTTCTCTCATATTCTTTTGAGGTAGCTGTATTCTTCCCTGGTCCGCCCATCGCTGCCATACACTCTGTTTCCGCTTCTTCCACCGCTCAGCCTGTGCAGCTGCTTCCTCTGGCGTCGGCTGCCACTTGCTGCGCAAAATCCTTCTCACAGCCTCTGGACTTATCTTGAAAATGGACGCCAATTTCGGTAAGTCATAGTCTGGGTGTTCTGCATGCAATGTGCGGATCCCTTGCATCGCTTCTGGTGAGATCTTTTTCCGTGGAGACCAAGGTTCTTTGATCGCTGTGCCTGTCTTTTCATCGACGCGCGTAAATTTCTTGTTAAGCGCTTCTTTTTGTATCAGCCAATCTGGTTTCTTTCTTTGTATGGTGATGGTCTCTGATGAGCGAGACGATCGACGTAGGGCATTATCGAGTGAGCTCGTGTTACCCCGTGCGCCCGTCAATGCTCGTGGCGATGGGAAGGGCAACTTTGGTGGCTTTGACCGTGATATGTGAGTTGCGGCCACATCACCTGGTATGTTCTTGAGCAGGTCGTCTACCTCTTCTGAGATACTGCGATCAGAGTGCTGTCTCCGAATGCAGCGAGACATTTGGAAGAAACAGGGAAGCGTTTGCTGGGTAGGGCATGTTACGCTGCGACGACAGAGCCACATCTTAGATCCACAGTATTCCTAGCAGCAATGATGAATAGATCAGATTGACAAGAAGAGGCTACACTTTGCCATATAAGAGCAAGAGCAAGAGCAAACAATAGCAATAGCAAGATCAAGATCAAGAGTTAGCTTGAGTCTCTTCCTCGCAAAGACAAAATTTCAAAGTCGCAACAAACACGCGACAACCATCAAACACTGTCGCTATAGGTACAGATGCCGACACGGTCTCAGAAGGCACAGGCGCCTGTTGAGGCATCGCCGGCCGCACAATCAGAGGCCGAGTCGCCTTTGAGTGAGGCGCATACAGCATCACCTGCTCCTGCCGTGCCGCAAGATGAAGGCGATGAAGATGTGAATGATGCGCAAGCTGTTGTCGATGGACAGGACAATGAGGCAGAGGCCGATGCGGAGGAAGATGGACAAGAAGCTCAAGTAGAAGATGCGGAGGAAGAGGAAGTGAAAGAGGATGGTGTTGATAAGGATGAAGAACCAATGGACACTGCCGATGCGGCAGATGACACAGTTGAGGATGATGCCATCTCTCCAAAGACCGGCAAGCAAGAGAGCGATGATGTGTCTGGTGATACACAGATAGATGAAGCAATGCTCGAGGAAGCGAAAGAGGAGCCTATCGAAGTGGAAGCAGACGAGGAGCAGGAGGAACCGGAAGAGGAAGAAGAATCTCAGCCAAAGCCACCACGCACCACAGCGCCTGATCGCACACTCCAAGATTTTCTCAAGATTCTCGATTCACATGCGCCGATTGTAAGTCTTGCCTGTAAATCGCGCTTGCTAACACATAATAGATTCCCGATGCTGTGACAGATTACTATCTCAACAAAGCCGGCTTTGAATGTGATGATCCTCGCGTCAAACGTCTACTCGCCCTTGCTGCACAAAAGTTCATTGCAGATATCGCGCAAGACGCCTATCAACACAGCAAGATTAGAACTACAGGAACCGGTGGTGGCAATACTGGTGGTGCACCTAGCATACCAGGAGTTCCAGCAGCGCCGAAAAGCGGACGATTCGGCAAGGATAGAGGGAGAACCGTATTGACCATGGACGACTTGGGTGCCGCGGTGCAAGAATATGGGGTTAATATCAAGCGTCAAGATTTCATGCGGTGAGCATGTTCAGTCAATTTGATCATCAGCATTGCTTCTCTGTAGACGTTGACGGTGAAAGATCTAGTCTAGCTTGAGCGGCGCATTCTCCCAGCGAACACCTTCCTTTGTAATGATTGCGAATTCGAGTCCGTCGCCTGTTTCGATGTGTCGCTCTGTCGCACTTGTAAATGCATCTCTGCACAAACTCAAAACCTTGTCTAGTGGCAGAGGCATCGCCTTCTTTGGCTGGCCCTCTTCGTCGTACTGATTTTTGAGGTTGACCTGATTATCCAGGAATGGCATGATGAGGGATGCCGCTGCGCCTGCAGCACGACACTGTTCGCGCTCATAGGATCCCACCGGATCGAATGAATACACTGCTCCAACGCCCTTCTCATCTAGCCCAGCGACGATGGTATGCACATAGTAAGGGAAAAAGCGCTTGCCATACAACATTGTCTGAATAAGCCGCGCGGCCGCCTGTACTGAAAGTGGCTTATTATGCTGATGATGATACCACTCGAGTCTCTGCTGCAGACGTTTGATCAGGGTATGTCCATCTGCCATATACCCAACTACACTCACAACGACATTATCGCCGATATTGAATGCGCGTTGCGCGTACCGCGTGTTGATGCTGTAGCCGGCAGTATGGCGTGTGTCTCCTGCAATCACGGCAAAGTCCTGGCCTGCGATGGCCAACGTCGAGCCTCCATTGTCTGTGTATGGGTTGAATCTGCTCATCGCTCCTAGCAGACAGAGTAGCAGGTATAGCTCTTCTCTGATGATGACTCTCCTGCTTCGTCGTCGATTGGAACGCGCAACTCGAAGCACGTGACCCATCCAAGATCAAAAGAATAGAAGAGACTTATAAGAGACAGTAGAGACCAGCTATTGCAAGAGCCAGCTAGCATCATGGTGCTTCGTATACGGCTACAACGCTTCGGCCAAAAAAAGGCTCCCTTTTACCACATAGTCTGTTGCAATGCGCGCACAGGCAGACAATCAAAACCACTCGAAAAGCTAGGCACCTACAATCCGATCCCCAAGGACGGAGTCAAAGACGTCGCCATCAACTTTGAGCGTGCCAAATACTGGATTGGCGTCGGCGCGCAACCGAGCGATACATGCGCAAAGCTACTTGAGAAGGCGGATCTGATCACACGGCGGCCGGCTGTCGCGCGAACAGTGTCAAGTCAATCGCTCAAGGTGGATTTGCCAAAGGCGATGGAGGGAACAGTCCTAGGAAGCGTACTGCAGGAGGTGAAGGGTATCTCTGCGAGTCGGCGTGTCGGTCCGCGCAGAGGATGATGGTCGCTAGGAATGTCTGTGGCTTGTGCTCATCAAGATGCCTGGCAGAGACCTTATACGAAGCATGGAAGCCTTTGCAGGATCGCCGCTTTGCAAAAGGTCACAGCATCCATCATGAGAGACTCATTGACAAGAAATGCTACGCTGATTATGATCGTTAAAAACATGAAGCATAGCCGTCACTAGAATCCACGCGGCCCTTCTCTCGGTGAGCTCACACGCGTGAACTTTGGCACCTTGTGTATGCCCTTGCGATATCCCTCCGACCCACGAGCGAAGACAGTATACTTGTTCTTTGGCAACATCTCCGGCTCTGGTATGTTCTCTGCCACCGCACGATTCAGAGCCTTGCAAGTCTCCCCCGCAGCGCCGAGAGAGGTGTGTAGTGTATCGATGACTGTATCGACGGCTCGCAGTCTTTGTCGCTGTCTAAACTTGCGATTTTGCGACATGCGCCACGGGGTTTTCCTGAGATTAGGCGATGATTCTCATCAATGTGGTGTGTCGTACCATAGCAGGCCGCTTGTCCGTGTCATTCTCTCTTGTCTATAGCAAGAGATACTTTATAGCAAGTGTCTTTCCTCTTCGACTTGCTTTGTTGTAGCCGAATTCCATTTTCTCGCCCGACATTCAACGACACAAAAGAAGTCGACACAAGAAGAAGACAGACACCTTCTCATCAGTCGAAAAGCACAGCATGTCCTTCCCGTGGAGAACCGTCTTCACGTATGTCATCTGTTCCTCCGAAATTGAATGGATGTTTGCAGAAACGGAGCTAACATGTCGATAGCTACAATAAGTACGCATCTATCGCCGCTGCAACCGTCCGCAAATCCCTCAAGGAGCAGGCACGTCTTGTCGCAGAGAAGCGCGGTGAGATGGAGATCAAGGTGGCCAAGTGGGAGAATGGTAAACCAATCATCGAGGTCAAGCAACACTGACAACGTAGGCAAGCAGGGCCCGTACAAGAACGTTGTTGAGGTGATCGAAAAGTCATCTTAGGTATTGAGTCAGTGCGATAGACTACAAGCTTTGCAACCCTTCATTTTCCATCCCTCCTTACTATCGCCGGCAGAAAGATACGCGTCCTAGCTCGAGCTGCCTATGGATATGACGGTCCTTCTTGGTGACTGCGTGGCGGTCTACCAGCTTGACCTCTCTCCATATGCTGTCAGTCTCGCGCGATAGTTAGGGCGTCACAAGCTTTGACTCATGCCGAAGATTGACACTCGTCTCTATGAAAGCCTTGCCTGCATAACCCATGCAAGTACTTGACAGATACGGAGACCACATCCATCTTATGATCGCTTCCTCAGTGCCATGATATAGTTGCACTGCTCGCCCCAAGTTTGACCAGGCTCCAAAATAGCCCATTGCCCGCGCCATGGCTCGTAGATAATGCCCCGCGTGTCCACTACTTGCACGCCTAATTGCTCGCACCATGCCATCAATGCCTTTTTGGGGATAAACTTGTCGTAGTTGTGCGTCCCTTTTGGTACAATGCGCAGAATATCTTCGGCAAGCGTGCATGTCAGTAGCTTAGCAAACATGGTTTTCTCAATAGTGCTGAGAAAGAGCCATCCGTCCTGCTCAAGCAAGCCTAGCAGTGTCTCGAGAAAGCGTGCGGGCTGTTCGACATGCTCGATGATCTCCATCGCAGTGATGACATGGAAAGGCTTCTGCTTGCCATCTTGTACGTCTTGTAAAAGAGATTCTGCCAATACTGGTTGATAATTGATCTGCAAGCCTTGTCCCTTTGCATGTTCTTTCGCAACATGGATGGCTCTTGCTGATGCGTCAATGCCCATGACGTGACCACCAAGCCTCGCCAGCGACTCTGTCAAGATACCACCGCCACACCCTACATCAAGCACACTTTTCCGGGCCAGCCAACCAGCAGCTTGAGTATATTCAGGCGCGTCAGAGGCGGTGAGCATATGTCTCCGCATGAAGCTGATACGCGCGGGATTCATCTTATGTAGTAGTGCAGAGGAACCATTCAAATCCCACCATGTCGCTGCGAGTGCATCGAAATGTGAGATTTCATCAGCTGATGCGGAAGAGTGCGGACGCCGTTGGAGATATGTACAGCGGGCACTCACTAGAGCTGTTCTCTGAGCTTGCATTGGAGCAAGGCAGCAGGCCTGTGCCTGACGCAGTACACGAGCGACTGAAGAGCGCATCGAAAGCAAGTGTGGTAGTGTGCAAGAATCGTCGTACAAATGTTCAGATTGTGATCACCAGGATTGACTATAACTCATGCGTGATTTCTTAGCCTAGACAATGCACTCGTCAGATCAACACCAACGAACTGCTTGTTGACATGACCTTCAGTCAAGCGCTTCGCAATGTTGCCGCCTTTTGTCGGGAACTTTGCAGAAAACCCACCTGAAATAGGCTTCGCTAATTCTTGCTTCAGTTGCCAGCGTAGTGCCTTGCCTTGTAGCTTCACTTTCCGGGCAGAGAGATCCTCCTCTTCCGGTAGTTCGACGCCTAGATCTTCTGCTGCCTCAGCCAGCCATGCACCACCATGGCCGTCTGCAGATTTCTGCTTCTTTGCGTCATCCTCGAGCTTCAATATCTGCCGAGCCATGTTGACCCGCGGCTTCGTTCGTCCAAGCTGATCTAAATCAAGCGGGAAAGTCCGGAGATCATCGTTCCCAAGCGTCTTCAGCATCTTCTTCAATGCTGTGACTTCAGTCGATGAGCAGATCAACAGACTCAATCCTGTATTCTCTGCACGCGCTGTACGCCCCGAACGGTGCACATACAAATCAGCCGTGCGAGGCAAGTGATAATGTACCACCATTTCGACAGCCGGAATATCAAGCCCTCGTGCAGCCACATCTGATGCAACAAGGACAGCATTCGCATTGGTTTTGAATCGCTCAATCGACTTGAGACGAGCTTTCTGTTGCTTATTGGAATGTAGACCTAGTGCTGTGATGCCAAGAAGGTTGAGGAGCGTCACTAGACGATGGACATCGGAGATTGAATTGGTGAAAATGAGAGTTCTGCTAGGATACCGCAAGAGCATATAGTAAAGATAGTAATCCTTATCCTTTGGCGGGCATTCAATAACACTCTGCTGTACTTGTTGAGCAACTTGTGATTCTGGATTGACGTCAATGAATCGCGGTGGCTTGCGAAAGCGTATCTTGTGTAGCAAGAATTCGAGGGATTCTTCTTGTGTCATGATGTTTTGGAAACGATGACTACCTGTGCCAAGCTTGCGCTGAAGCTCTTTTTGAAACGTTGCAGAGAAAATGAGGGTCTGGCGATCGCGCGCATCGCCAAGTTTCTCGATGATCTTGGTTACCTCTTCGAAATGGCCTTCTTGTAGGACACGATCAGCTTCATCCAGGACGAGGTATTTGACTTTGCTGACCTTGTCGAGGACGTCCTTGTCTGTTGACATGATTTCCCATAGTCGGCCTGGTGTAGCCACAATCACATCAGGCGTGTACTTCAATTGTCGAAGTTGCTTTTGAATGGAAAGACCACCGGTGATAGTAACGACATTAGAGCCACAAAACTGCCCGACAGCGCTTAGATGCTGTGCAATCTGTTGAGCAAGCTCTCGAGTTGGGGCAAGGATCAGGCCAGCAACGTGCTTGTCGCCGCTTTGTGTCGCTGCATAGTCGAGAATCGGCAGACCAAACGCTAGGGTCTTTCCAGATCCCGTAGCAGCTTTACCAATCACGTCGTTGCCAGCCGCGATGGACGGCAGTGTTTGTGCCTGGATTGGCATGGGCTTGTCAAAACCGAGCTTCTGCAGCCCACGCATGAGCTTGTCAGACAGATTGAAGGGTTGCCAATGCGGAAGATCGACTTCTTCTTCAGCTCCTTCGAGCAAATCAAAGGCGTTGGCCGGCGCTCGTTCCGCCTCTTTAGCCTTCTGATCCTTCTTGGCTTTCTTAGTCTTTTCTTGAGGGGCCGGAGGCTCAATGTCGCCAAAGCCTGTGAATTCATCCTCGTCTCCTGCATCTGACTCTGCTTCCACTTCATTTGAGCTCACCACGTCGCCATCATCGGTCAAAAATTGCGCCTTGCCATCATGAACCTTGACTTCTACGCCATCGAGCTCTTCGAGACCCATGAAGCCGTCCATGTCCCCACTGAATATGGGAATCTCTGCATCTTTCCATTTCAACTCATCGACATGTCTTTTGCGCTTCGTGACTTGCTTCTTGGAGCTTTGCACATCACCAGCCGTCGCCTTGAGTTCGCCTGATCGAGATCGCTTCCGGCCTTGCTTCACAAGGAGCGCCTGAGGCAGCATGAGCGTCAGACTTTCGACACCTTTGCAATCTATCAGTGATGTCTTTGCGCGCCAACTTTTTTTGAAATTTCCAAAAGTCGCAGGCTAATTCAAGCCTAGATGGACATGCGGTGTATGGAAAGAGGATCATATGATCTACGGTGCTACCTTCTCCTTGATGGCTGACAGCAATGTCTGTGCTGTACCAGCTCCTGTCTTCCCGCCAAGTTGAAACGGATCTTGATCTGCCGTACGAACAGCAAAGGTCTCGTTCTTCTTCTCGACCATAGCTCGATTTCTTGCCATCTTGTCCTCAATCTGCCTCAGTCGGTCATCATCTGCAACACCAAGAATGCGGATTGCCAAGAGAGCCGCATTGGTCGAATTGTTGATCGCCACAGTCGCGACAGGTACACCTCGCGGCATTTGAACCTGGCTCAAAAGGGAGTCCATGCCATCTAGACAAGTAGCATTGACAGGGACGCCAATGACTGGCAGAGAAGTCAATGCAGCCACCATGCCCGGCAGATGTGCTGCTCCTCCTGCCGCAGCAATGATGACCTGAATTCCACGTAGTCTGGCGCTTTTCGCGTAGCTATACATCTTGTCTGGAGTTCGATGTGCTGAGACAACCTCCTTTTCATAGCCAACACCGAACTCTGTCAACACATCACAACAGTCTTGCATGCTCGGTCCATCTGAATCGCTGCCCATGATGACAGCGACCTTGACGGGTTTCGTCAGAGATGCTGCAAATGGCTGCTCATGCTGGACAAGCTGTGCGAGAGAGTTTTGGCAATCTGCCATTGTTTGGCCTGTGAATGTGATGTGCCCCATTTTCCGTTGCGGCCGGGATGCCTTTTTGCCATAAAGATGAATATTCGCTCTTTCGAGCTCTAGCGCCCTGGTGCATGTCCGTTTGATGTAGTCTGGATCCTCTGCGCCTAGCAAGTTGTACATGATAGCAGGGCAGTGCTGTTTGGTGAAGTGAGCCGGGAGTGGTAAGTTGAGGATGGCGCGTAAATGTGCTTCGTATTGCGACACCGTACACGCCTCAATTGTGTAATGACCCGAGTTATGCGGCCGCGGCGCAATCTCATTCAGCATCATTTCTCCTGATGCAAGATGGAAAAGCTCGACGCCAAAGACACCGGCACCAATGAACGCTTCCTTGATGGCCTTTTCCGCCATGGCTTTCGCACGTTTGGCAGTATCGAGGTTGACCGCAGCAGGAGCGAAGACTGTTTTGCAAATGTTCAGCTCATGCTGCGTTTCGACACATGGATATGAGTAGACATTGCCGTCTTGCGTGCGCACGACCATGACGGCGAGTTCGCGTTCAAAAGGCACCATCTTCTCGCCGTAAAGTGGGCGATCCGCCAAAACCTTGACAGCATCTGCAATCGCATCTTTGGAACGAACCACGTAGTTGCCACGTCCATCATATGCATCTGTTCGCGACTTAAGCACGTAGGGGTAACCGATCTTGTCGCCAAGCGTGCTCAACGATACCTCATCTGAAGCAACAGCATACTGTTCAGCAACTCCACTGTCTCCAAGAATAGTCTTGAGCTTCTCTTTTTGCGAGAACTTGTCCTTGATGAGCGCCAGGTCGTCTGGATCAGGGAAGATTTTCTTCCCTTCTGCCTTGAGCGCTTGTAGCACTCCAGTATTGACATGTTCAATCTCTACCGTGATGATCTCGCATCTGCTCGCCAGCTCTTTGATAGCAGCTTCGTCGGTAAACTTGCCCAAGACGTGCTTGTCAGATGCACAAATCTGCTTTGCCGGGGAATCTGCCTCAGGATCTAGAAAGACGAGCTCGATGCCCATACGTGAGGCCGGCTGTTGCAGCATGCGGCCGAGCTGGCCGCCGCCCAGAACACCAACAACTTGCCGCTGGGCCATGCTCGCAGGGTCGGAAAGTGATGTCTATGGATTGAAATGTGCTTGCGATAAGTATGATGATTGAGGTCGTGATGCTTCCAGATCGCAAACATGGTTTGATAGATTGATTAATGAGTGTTTGACATTTTGCGAGTATCACACTGCCTATCTAGACATCTGCTTACCGCAAAGTGATTGTGTGACTGCTAAGTTTCTGCCTCGGAATGTTTCGTGGTTCTGTCGGGCGAGCAACAACATTTGAGCAAGTGAATAGGAGGGAGTGTAGGGGATCATTGCAAGGCGTGGCTATCGGGCTGTAGAACGGATAGAAGGATAAGAGAGGAGCGATTGTACAAGAGGGCCGCTCCATGGCATTCAATTTCAGCTGGGACAACTTCTCTGATGCCTTTGTTGAAAATGCAGCGGATCTGCTTACGGGCGCACTCAACACAGGCACAAAGCCGTCAATCATTGCTGATACAATCACCGTCAAGGAACTCAATATGGGCAGTACGGTAAGTCGATCAATCTGGGCCACGGCAAAACTTGCTCCAACGGCCAGATTACAGCCATTGGAGTGCGTCATCAGACATTGTCGTGTGCCGACAACTTTGCTGCATGTGAACTAACAGCTGAAGCCTCCTGTTCTAGACCTCATCGAGCTATGTGATTTGCAAGCAGACGAGTTCAAAGGCGTCTTTCGCATGCGGTATAGCGGTGATGCTCACATCATCATGCAAACAAAAGTACAGGCCAATCCTCTGCTCAACAGGCCGACGACAGAGTTACCCTTCTCACCGGTACAAATGGTTGCTGCGGATGCACCACTGACAGTGCCCATGTTTTTACAACTCTCTGACATGGCACTAGATGGCACTGTCATCCTACTGTTCACGAAAGCCAAAGGGTTGTCGATGGTGTTCCGCAACGATCCACTCAGCAAAGTTTTGGTCACATCTACTTTTGATGGTATTCCCGTCATTCGCGACTTTCTCCAAGCGCAGATTGAAAAGAAGCTACGGCAACTGATCTGTGACGAGTTGCCTGCCATGATACAGCAATTGTCGCTCGCTTGGGCTGATCGTGTGCCGTCTCCAAAAGTTCGCGCAACAACACTCAACTTTACTGTGCCGCCTATAGACACCGAGGAGGGCTACTCTCATCATCCAGCCAGCAAACCGCGTTCAATGGTCAGCTCGACTTACAATTCTTCAAGGTCCATTCCCCATCTTTACCGTAATCAGAGCTTTACTGGTCGCGGTCAACTTACGCCATTCACACCGGCCATCGCACAGGCCATCTACACGAGTCATTCTCTGTCTGCGCTCGATCTCGCTGAACGCAAGGCGAAACTCAAGGCTACCGTAACCACAACTCAAACGCAATCCACTTCTGACAGGCAACATCCAAAGAAGCACTCCATTATCCGGCTCAGCAAAGCAGCCGCTACGCCTGCATCACAGACGCCAAAAGGAGTACAGACACCGATTCAATCATCATTCACGCCTGTCACCGTTGCCTCTTACTTTGACAAGGATTCTCCGCAGTCCATCGCAGCTGTACAGATCTCAAGGAAGTTGCAAGCAATTCAGGAGCATGAAGATGTCAAGAAGCGTCACGACACGACGGAAGCGGAGCGGTTATTCCAGCAGAAGCGTATGGAGCAGCAGCTGAAGCAAAAAATCAGTCAAGAGCGGAGACAAGCTGGTCTGGAGAGTGGTATGCACAGAGTTAGCCTGCGTTGAGGTGGAGCAAATTCGCGATGACCTTGTAATGGATTGCTTTAAGAGTATTGGCGTTCGCTTTTTTGACTAGTTCAGCGTATGCTTATTCCTTCCTCTATATTGTCATCGCCCATGAGTCCCATGCCCGATACTTCACAATGCGCCTCCTTGTTGTTCCCGTCAACCGCACCTATTCCAAATGCTGACCAGAGCATGCCATGCCCTACCAACCAACAGGTTATGAGCCTTGGGCATCAGAACAGCAAATTGACGTCAAAGCCAGCTGAATGCAAAGACTGCCAAAACATAGCCTGTCAGTTGGTTGAAGATGGAATTCCTCAAGCTGAGCTGTAGGTCCGGTAGTAGATCACGATGCGGGAAAATCATAGTTTGCATGGCCGAACTCGCCATGTCCTATCGCAGAAGAGGTCATGAATCAGGAACAGCTCTTACCGCCAACAAGCTGTATAATCGGTCAGCCTTACAAAGTGCGAAGACATGTCTCATCATGTGATTGGACATGGCGAGCTGAGACACTGAATCATAACCAAGAAATGTTTACACTGAGCGCAAACGATCATTTTTGCAAATGAACGAGCGCTGTTTTGCACATACTGATACGCATGTCCACAGTCTCAGGGCATTCAATGAACCGGTCGGGTGTTATAGCCGTGCGGCCCTTATCGAGGGCAGAAACCCCGAATCGTTGTGCATACCGGAGAAATGGTTGATGTAGGTTCGAGCGGTCCTTCATTTCTTCTTGCTTACTCTTTTGGTGCGCGCACCTGGGGCTGCCTTCGGAATGCCATGTAGCTTGGCATATACCTGCTTCACCACGACGAGAGAGCCGAACGCAAAAGCGGTAGCCCCTACAAATGTCGCGATACGCTGGACTTGTGTCATGAGCCCTAGCATAGGGTATGCGTAGAATCCGTTGACTTTAGCACAGTGCTCAACCCAGATAAGGTAGCTAGTACCATAAGCTGCATAGATGACCGCTGCAGATGTCGTTGAGAATTCGAGCGCATCGCTCACGAAGAATATTTCGATCATGAGGAAGACTGCCGGATTGGCATGCATGCTGAGGTCGGCCGAGATTGGGAAGACCTTCAAGAGGTGTTCTGGAATCAAGAGTGTCGGGTCAACAAGCTTTAAGCCCCACCACAAGACCGAGATAAGGAGTTCGACTGGTCCGGCGATCAAAAGCAAGATTTGCTTAATGCGCAAGAGAAGTAAGCTGCCTGTCAAGTCGTGCAAGCTGGCGAGTATGAATTGCACGTAGGCGATGGTGAGAGTTAAAATGGTCAGAAATTGAAAGTGCCAGCCATACGCTGCGTTGATTTCATTCGGGTTGTGGATGATGTAGTGGTAAGGGTATGTCAGTAGCGCGACGCAGAAGACATGCCAGGTCAGTCTGCCGACAGGGACTTTGTGGGCCATCTGTTTGGCCATGTTGGTTCTGGTTGGAGTCGTGGAGATGATCCGAGATTCGCTAGTTCGAAGCAGAGGGAAATATCATAGACAGTAATGTATGGAGACTAGCCTGCACAGATGCGATAGGAAGAGTACCGGCCACTTGTCTCTGACCGTCTGATGATCTTGACCACCTGCCCACGCCGCAAGCCATAATACCGCGCAACTGGATCAGCAACCTGAATCCGCGGCAATTGTGTCTCCTTCAACTTATACTTGTCAAGCAGTTCACGCTTTTCCTCCTTTGTCATGATGATATGACGCGGTACGAGCTCATGATGCGTGATATTGACAACGAGATCCGATTCTTGAAAGGTGTCGATTTGGAATTGTCCTTGCACGCCAGCGACGATCTTGTTGGCTGAAGGCGTCATGCTTCTTTCGTAAATGAAGATGCCAACCTTGTGTCCATTCTCGCTCAGGGTCTGCACAAATTGCCGCATCGCCGCAATGCCCACACTCGACTCTTTGCAAAATGCGACGTATAGCTGCCCAAGCTTCTTCTCTTCCGGTGCGCGCGCATAAAAGCTCATGAGTGTCTTGTCGACAGTACCCGACGGACAGTAACTCTTCTTGAACTGGTCAATAGAGATGTCAAGCTCTTCTTGTGCCATGTCATAGCCGCGGTCATGGACCAGCTGATGTACAGTCTTCCACACGCGATATGTGCGCACGATGCTGCGATCTTCGCTCATATGTGCTGTACGCTCTCTGTAAGATCTAGCGGCACCAAGCCACTCACTCTCCGATCAACGACTGAGAAGGGCCGTCCTTGACAATGACACCGGACAACGATAGAAGCACGGCTTTGCACTACAATCTCTTGCTGCTCTTGGTCGACTCGACTGCGAAATTTCCTGGTTGCCAAATCACGTGCTGCTCCCATCTGAACATTTCTGCATTTTCCCGCCTCGAGAGTCATCTCGCCCTTCCTTCAGACATACCTCTCCTTGTCCTTCTTGTTGCTGGTACTCATCAGCTCAAGAGAGGCACAGCAAGAAAGGAGGACCTGCTGCTCTCATTAGCTTCTGCATTCATCGCTCTTGGTCCCTTACACGAACGCTCAGCTTTCTTCTCATCGCTCATTGACACTGAATCATGGCTATCTTTAAACCTGAAGAACGCGTCCTTTGCTATCATGGACCTTTGTTATATGAAGCCAAGGTAAGAATAGCGTGCACAAAGCCTTTTGGATCTGCTCCCGTGAAAAAAAGACATGCTCAACATTGCTCTAGGTATTGAAGCTCAAGACTGTTGCGGCTGAAAAGGATGAGGCCAAACCTGCAAAAGGGGCTCCCGCGGCGCAAAAGCAACATGTTTATCTTGTTCACTATAAAGGCTGGAAACGCACGTAAGCAGAATGCACAATGAAGAGTCATCGCTCATCTATAAGCTGGGACGAATGGGTACCGGAAGCGCGTGTCAAAAAGTGGAATGAAGCCAATCTCAAGTTTTCAAAAGAACTCAAGATGGAGGCGATCGTCACGCAGAAGCGTATTGCTGATGAGCAGAAACGCTCGAACGGCGGTGGCAAAGATGAGCATGCTGCTGCTGATGGGCCGCCTGCTTCGACATCGCGCGGGCAAAAGCGTGGTAGAGAAGCTGATCCAGAAAAGGTGTCATCCTAGCATCGGTTTACGCAACCGCTAACAGCAGGAGCACGCCAACAAGCCCAACTTGCGGCTTGAGATACCGGACCTGCTGAAGGCCCAGCTCGTTGATGACTGGGAATGGGTCACGAAGGACAATCGTCTTGTACCTCTCCCTCGGTCACCCACAGTACAAGAAATTCTCGACCGGTATGCGGCAACGCAGCCACGCAAAGATCCACGCACGGCTGAAGCCGCCATTTTTCATGAAGTGCTCGACGGCTTGCGTGCATATTTTGACAAGTGTCTGGGCAATATGCTGCTCTACAAGTTTGAACGGCAACAATACCTCGAGGTGCGAAAAAAGTACGGCGATGGACATCCGATGAGTCAAGTCTTTGGCGCTGAACACCTTCTGCGCCTATTTGTGTCGATGCAAGATTTGGTCGCGGCTACAGAAATGGATCCACAGGCTGTGGCCGTTTTAAGGCGGCATCTGACTGGTATGCTCAAGTATATGCTGAAGCATTACGAGGAATTGTTCTTGCGCGAGTACGATGTGACCTCGCCTTACTATGCGCGTTTGCTCAATCATCAGTAAGATGCTGCATAATTAGCCTGCTCGTAGGGCATCATTGTATGTAGAAGCTGTTTGCTTAAGAATTGTCGAATGCGCAATAGTGATACAGAATTTGCAGATGGGCTAGTCTTCGCGCATGATGGCGATGAACTCATCGAGTGAGATCTCTCCGTCGTCATCGAGGTCAAACTCTTCGATCATCGCCTGCAGCTCACTTGCATCGATTGACTCATTCAGTTCACTCGCGACACGCGCCAGCTTTGCCAAATCAATCTTTTGATCCTCGCCACCAGCAAAGAGCACAAAAGCGCGTCTGATCTCGTCCATCGGGTCACGCTTGAGCATCTTGTCAGACATGACGCGAATAAATGCATCGCGTCGAATCATCGGTGAAGCGATTGTTGCCGTCTTTCCTGCACCTTGCCCACCGCCAGCACCTGATCCACCACCAGCTTGCGCGTCTCGCATGATCTTGAGAATCTCAGACTTGGGCACATCAAAGCCTAGCGCTCGCATCGCGACGCGACATTCGTGAAAGTCAAGAAGATCATCCTGATTTACGTCAAACATGCTGAATGCATCGTCAATTTCCTTGAGTTGGTCTGGGTTGAGCGCGTCTCGCGCATTGCCGAATGCAAATTGTGACATGCCGTGGCCTTGGTCTTGTGAGCTATTATGCGCGCCACCATAGGCGTTATTGGCGGGTCGCATGGGTGTTGTGCTTGGTGAGAGAAGTGGTTTGCGGCCGAGTGCGCGGGAAGCTTGGCCCTGCCGGCTCGCGAAGGCAGACATCTTGTGCTTGAATGAGAGGCGCGCAGGGACTTGATCAGTGTTCCGTCGTGCTGCTATCTGTTCTGCTTGACTGCCTTGAGCTTTGTCGCGACTTTCTGTGCTGCGGTCCAGAAATGCGAAAATTCAGACGGCGAGGATTTTGCAACTAGAAACAAGAGACCAAGAAAGTAGAGAGCGATAGAGAGAAAGATGGTGTCTCCAAGCAGAGTACTTCAAGGCGCAAGACGCATTGCCATGACAACAAAGCAAGGCCACAACTACTACAAAGGAACAGGCACCGGTTCGACCGGCCGACACACGAAGCACGGCAAATATGTCATCGAGTGGGAGAAAGTACGGACCTATCCACGGCCCGCCCTTCTCGATTTATGCACAGTATACTATTGCGCTGTATCATATCGTCGCTGACTTGCAGTTGAAGCCGTTTGTGAGCAAGCAGGTAATTCCCGCGAGAGCATCCCTTGCACCAGGTACAACGCACATGACAGGTGCTCGCTATCTAGAGGCCTGGAAGCTAGACAACTCAGGTGAGCAGAAGTCATGACCGGCTTTGCGGTAAGACCAGTTGGCGCTGTGACGACTGGCCAATGCTGCCCGCATACGTCGCCGAATAGACCGATGTCACGGTCAGATGCTGCGCTCTTTCTCGCTTGCCTCAATTGCAATCGCTCTCTGCTCCGTCAAATCGTGACATGGAAGGACTGGTCTATAGCAACCGATTGTCTCTCGCGGTCTGGGCAGATCAGGCATATTACAAGCTCAACCAAGCTCAACTATGATCCACGATAAGTAGAGTACGCATAGGGACTCAGCAACAAAGGCACATGATACTTCTCTCCATGCTTGCAATGGAAATACACCACCACTTCAGGGAAGAAAGCTTCAATGCCATGCGTCTTTTGGAAGTAGGTGGCCGTTTTGAAGCTCAGCTTGTAAGTACCTTCTTGTGGACTGACAGCGTCTGTGCCTCCATCGCTGTTCCATATCTTGATGCGGCCGTCGGCATCAGTCTGACCTGTGTAGAGTGTCGCTTGGTCTTCGCCGCCTGATGTAAGTAGCAAGGTAGCTGTGATGCCGGCGCCAGGTTTGCCTAGGGTGTCAGGCATATCAGTAAAGGCTCATCTTGTCCTACCTAGTGTTGTATCAAGGACATGGCAAGAGATGCTCATCTGCTCTTCCTTTGACTCTCTTGTTCCTCTTTGTCGCACTTTGAAAAGACGCGAAATCTGTCAATTGCGAAAACACGTCAAAATCCATAAACACAACCACAGTGAATCAAGAATGAGCGCGCGTCTAAGCATGTACGGGAAGAGCAGCCTCGGTGGGCCCAGCATGGCAAATGCTTCTGGCGACCGCGGCGTACCTGCAGCCAACAAAGAAGGCATGCAGCAACGGATTCAACAGCGCATCGCCGCGAAAGAGCAGGAATATGAGTCGCTGTTGCAATTAAAGCAGCACGCGGATACTCTGCTGGCGTCCATGAAGCAGCTTGAGACAGAGCTGTCGACCTTGAGTCAAGGGACTCAGACAGTCGCGAGTGTCATGGCCAATTGGGCGAATGTGTTCAAGGCTATCAATATCAGTACAGTCAACCTGCAGAAGCAGCAAGAGGCGCAAGACGATGAGGCAGAAGGAGAGACTCTGCAGTCAGGCGATACGACGAAAGAGATGCCAGGAACACTCGTCAGAATACCAATCGCGCGAAACTGACAGCCGACAAGCTCTTCTCGACAATACGATGTCCTCTCATGGCATGTCAGAAGCCCGCCCACTGTATCGTAAAGCACTTGTACGCTTGACCTTCATCTTTTTGCACATTGTCAGTGTCCGGTCGCGTGGCTCCGATCAACCAGGCTTTCTTAACGGCTGTGCCAAGTCTGCCACACGCAACCAAGTCCATCACGGGGAATGGCTCGTCGTACTCGAGGCCAGTTGCGAGAAAATGAGAGTGATAACGCAATGGGTCGCCTGGATAAGCAACGAATTGCCCGCCGAAGCGAAGACCGGGAGTCATAAAGTAACCATGCTTGTGAAGATGCGTATACATGTCATATTGGCTCTTTTTGAGTCGCGGAAGGGACGGCGAAGTGAGTGATAGCGTGCTTTCAATAGCGACCGCAGCGTCAAGATGTATTGGCGCTGACGCAGATTCAACTTGACACGGCAGCTGGGTTAGGTCCAATGGGTCCGCTTGCTTCGCTTGCTCGCGCTCGAGCACTTGCACTAAGCTGCGCGACTTGAGCATTACACGTCTAGCCTCCCATGCTCTTTCTCGAGTCACCTGTGCTATTGCCAGCTCAAATGCTGCACGCTCTGTCATAAACTGCCTTGCATCCTCGTCTTTGCGTTGCGCAAATGTCTCCCAATGTGCTTCGACATCGTCTATCAGGATGGCAGCGTGATGACGTACAAGCCATGCAGCTTCTTCGATCATGAGCTGCAGCGGAAGACCGAGAAAGACACTCTGTTGAGGGATTTGAAATAGCGTACCGCCGAGCACGCCGCAGATTTGTAGATGCTCGCGCAAGTGTTTGACAAGAGCAACATCGAAGATAAGGAGCTGAGTGCCAATACAGTGTATCTCTATAGCTGGAGGAGGAGAGCCGACTTGAAAATCAGACATGTCAACGGAGCATGGTTTGATGGTTTGGTCGAGCTGTCGAGTCGCATTGATAAACAACCTTGGAACCACAAACACAAACTTTGCTCAGCTATCGAGCTACGACAAGTGTGGTCAAAGATGCAAGTAGTATATCAGTGCTTCTCAGGCGATGTATCACTGAGTATGTGCTCCTCTGTAACCGCCCGCCCATATCATCAACAAATGCGACAACATTGCACACGACTGCTGCCGGTCAAAGAGCACTGTGCATGGTCCGGTAGCGCCGCAACGAAACCATGGGCTTTGCGCTCTACAATCACTGCTTGAAAGCTTATACCTGTGCGGAAAGCTAGCGATCTCTGCTCTTAGCTTCTATGACACTCGACCTTACCGCTGTCCGAAAGGCACCACTCAGTCCAATTGACGTACAGGGTACTGCAATCCTACATGTGTCCCGCGAAGCTGGGAATTGTATGGCTAGTAGGGTCTTCTGATGCTTCTGATAGAGATAGAGAGTGGCAAGTGCTGATACGGAGAAGGGCTCGCCGCCTTGGATCGGTACTCTGTATTGTTGCTCACCCCAGCGCTAGGGTATTCGCTAGCTTCCTCCTTGTTCTACAGTGTCTGTGCTGGGTATGAACGTGCCTGCTACCAAGGGTAGCGGCCCGGATTCTGACACTTTCCACCCACCCTAGTGCAAAGTATGGAGATGTGAAGGTTTTAAATCTATAAAAATGCGAGTGAACAGCCTAGTCCAGGGATCCTGGCAATCGTGCATGTGAAAGAGCAGGCACCTGAAGTATGAGGCCACAGTGAAGATCTTGCAAAGCCCAAGTCATCATGTGCTCTTTTTCTTGCAGTCCCAGTGTTGGGCATCTGGTTTGTATTCGCATTCGTAGTCTTCGTGAACGTTCTCTGAGCCGAATATTGGTAGTGTGTTGCTACAAGTGACGCCCTGCTTGTTCCCTAAGCCGGACACAGATGTCGTAAACCATGCACGTGGGCAGCCATCGACAAGCTCAACAGGTTTACATTGGTTCCACGCCTTGCGAGAAATAAATTCATGGCAAGCCAGTCTGAAAGGGCACGCATTGTGTTCGTTTAGGAGGAGAGGTAGCAGTATGGAGCAGCCTGAGTTGCGCCAAGCAAGGCCGCTATCCACAATCGCGTCATAAAAGATGGCATCTGGCCTGCTGAACTGTGGACCTTGGCTGATTGAAGTTGAGAGAATTGAGTCTGAGAAAGCAGACGGAAAACCCCTTTTTATAACTTACGGCGGTGTCGATCGAATGGCTCTCGATATCGGTCAGCTCAACTACTCTGGCACGGCAAGCACGATTGACAAACAGTAGCGCTTTGCTTCGTCACCATTTACTACATCCGCTGCCACGAGCCCAACGACGACGGCGGTCGCAAGCCACGCGAGACAGAAGCCTAGGCATATCAGACTTTCATTCCAGTCTCACAGCTCGCTCGCTCAGGCGGTGTATTAGGAGTCTGGAGCTTCGGACTATTCGTATCGATACTTGTAGCTTCCAGCCACTCACATCATTCACGTTCAAGCGTGGTTGACTGGCGTCGTGACAGACAGGTGAAGTAAGAGCAGATATTTTGCGCCTTGATATGAAACGGAGTCAGGTTCTTATCATAGTCCGTGTGTTGTAGGTGAAGCATTTCTGCTCATGATCTTCGCCAAGCTCTCTTTGCGCATGACCTCGATCGGCATTCAGGGGTAAAGATATGATCAGCTGATCGCGGCGACAATATCCAAGGGTCTAGGTCTAGATCCTTTTGAGAGTCAGACACACAGGAGCGAATCAACCATGAATAACACAAGAGCTGAGAGCTTCTGAGACATAATAATCAGGCTCAATCGACCTGTCTTTTCAAGTGCGCGGTTGAAGCGAAGACTCCAAGTCGAGGTCTTTGAGGAGACACGTCTTGGCATTGTGTTAGAAAATAGGGAGTGCTGTGAGGAGGTATCAGGAGCGATGAGCAGTCACGGGCTACTATATAGGGGGAAGTGCAGACGTGGCATGTTCGGGGAGAACCAGACCTACGATTTTTGACAGGTTA
>QXDP01000239.1:0-76488 GCA_003717255.1 Protomyces gravidus | reverse complement strand
AAGCCCTGGGTTTCATACTCGATGGACCATCATATCGATTTCAATGTCCTGAAGCTCCAAGTATTGATCCAATATGACCTGATCGCTGTCTGGAAAGCACATACCAGTCCAATTCACGTGCATCATACTGTATTCTTACATGTGCCCCGCGAAGCGGGGTGTTGTATAGCTAGTTATGGATGTTAGAAAACCAGTTGGGCTAAAAGCGCGGATTTCTACTTGCATGACTCAGGAGCTTATGAACCTCAATTTCTAACAATGGATTGAGCTCCTGCGCATCTTCAAGCTCACGTGTGTCCCCTGAATCTATTATAGGAAGACGCCAGCTCAGCGGACTACGGCTCACTATAAGGAGCCGTATGCGTACTTTGTAGACTCTTAAGCAACGTACCCTGCATCTTCAATACATGATTCAGTCAACACTCCTATCTTTCGTTGCCATCGCGTCGACGGCGACGGCTCAGTTACGAGCAACAGGGCCTGGTCCGGATGCATGCAAGCAAATCGCTTCGACAATCGGAACGTCCAAGGTCGACAGTAGCCAGCTTGATATCAATTACATCTCATCTACCTTCCAATACTGGAATGCTCGTAATTCAGTGTACAGGCCGAGCTGTGTGGTCTTTCCGACATCTGCTGAGGACGTCTCTGATGCCTTGAGGATCATCAAGAGCTCTGGCTCACGATTTGCCATCAAGACGGTCGGCCACAATCCAAACAAGTTCTTCTCCTCCGTCGATCAAGGCGTTTTGCTCGACTTGCGAAAGATGAACCAAAAGTCATACGACAAGGCCACCAACCTCATCACATATGGTCCTGGTCAGAGCTTCGGCGACATCTACAACTACCTGCAAGACAACGACTTTGGTGTACAGCCTGTTGGTGCTCGACTTGCAGGAGTCGGGACTGGTCTAGGTCTTGGTGGAGGAATGAGCT
The DNA here is from genome assembly GCA_003717255.1 of Protomyces gravidus. NCBI lineage: Eukaryota > Fungi > Ascomycota > Taphrinomycetes > Taphrinales > Protomycetaceae > Protomyces > Protomyces gravidus. Next base: position 75,552 of record QXDP01000239.1, on the reverse strand, counting down.
ACCTGTCCAATGAGCATGGTCTTTCGGTGGACGGCTTCCGGGAGCTCGAAGTGGTTCTTCCAAATGCCACAATTGTCACGACATCTGCCTCGCGAAATCCAGATCTCTTCTTCGCCATGAAGGGTGGCGGTGGTAATGCTTATGGTGTTGTGACCAAGTACGTCGTTGAAGGTCGTCCAGTTGGCACTGTGACATCAGGCAACATCATCTACCTCTTCAATCAGACATCCGCCATCGAGCCTGCGCTCGAAGACTTCGCGCGATACAACACGGACCCCAAGGCTGCCATCATCGGTACGTACGAGAAGATCTTGACGCCTGCATTGGGACCGTTGCAATTAGATGAATTTGCCGTCTTGTTCTTTTTCTACAATGGTCCAAAATCAGGTGCAGACAAAGCTTTCGCCAATTTTACGCGTATCCCACATGTCATCAACACGATCAAGGAAGGGACGTATGTCGATGCCGTCAATATTCCCCTTCCAGGCGTTGCACAGCTTACAAGAGGCGACAATTTTTTCCGCGTAGGAGCGCACAGACTTGGCGGCAACACTTTGCACAATGCCATCATCAAGTGGCGTGACTGGGCTGCGGCCAATAAAGGATTTTATCAATTGACGTCTCTTGATTTCCAGCCCATCCCGGCGAGTCTTGTTGAAGCAAGTCGAAGGCAAGGTGGCAATGCGGTCAATATGCCAGATGGACCGTTCTACTACCTGTACTACCTCATCACGACATTCCCTGGCATTCCGCAGGCAGCCTATGATGCGATCCAGGCCAGCTTCAAGCAGCTGGTCGAAGACACCGGAACAGACCCAGCACTGCCGCTTTTCCTGAATCATGCGGCAGCGGACCAGAACCCGTTGCAGACCTTTTCGACGTTTTCGCAATTACAGCAGATTAAGCGGAAATACGATCCGGACAACTTCTTTGTACAGAAGACTGGAGGCTGGTCATTTGCGTAGATGTATAATGATTTGATCATAAGCGTCAATGCAAGCCATTGTCGCGTGATCTGGAGTGAACTGATTGTTGGCCATCTGAAAGCATTCTCGTTGTTTTGGTCAAAGCGCGTCCTTGAGAAATAGCTACAGGTCATTTGCTTTACGTTGAGAATGCTCCAGTAGCTATGCTCTCCTGCTAATCTGCTCTTGATACGGTGCTTTTGCAAACCGCTTAATCGGAACCCATTCCGAAGCTCACTACATACGATGAACGATAAGCGCCCTCTCAAAACTGCCACGCCGCCAACACTGAAGAAGCTCTCAGGTTCTACCACCTCATCAGACACACCGCTATCTAGTGCCGATGCTGTCAAGACACCGAACCAAGCCAAGAAGCGTGCACGAGGAAAAGAAACGGAAGATAAAAGCTATAGTGGCAAACACTCAAAACCTAAAGAATCGAAAGAGTCTGCGACGCCGCCTGTACGTCGTCAACGTGCGGCAGATCGTCAAGCTGCTCTTCAAGAAGCACAGAAAGCTGCTGCTGCGGCGTCTGAGCGTGGCGAGCGGGAACGGCAAAAGTCATCGCCGTTGAGTTGGACTGGACCAAGTCTACGAAGAAGCGAATTGTCGCTTGATGCTTACTTCAAGCTTCCATTGAAGAGACGGATGCAGGTAAATGATGATGCACTAGATGAAGACTTGGCCATCTTGAGAGCAGGCGCGATATAGAAAGCGGCAGAAATTGCGGGCAGACTGGAGGATGAACAACAAAGATTAACTAGCATGGAAGCGTACACACATTGGCCTAAGAATCATCCTTCGGATCACCGATTCCCTCTGCGAGAATGGCAAAGACGGCATCTGACTCTGGTAAACAAGGCGAGTCGTAAATCTTGCAGATACGCTGCTCGCCACGTCCCTTTCTGAGGGAAAGACGTGTCGTGCTTGCGTGTGCGATAATATTGCCACCAATTGGCTTCTTGGGATCTGGGTTGAACATGCCTGCTCCGCCATCGACTTGTGCGACAACTTGGTTTGTGATGACAACGGCGATCCCGTATTCATCGGCAAGACGCTGCAACATGCGTAGAAATTTGGCGAGATGGGTTTGTCTTGCTGCCAATTCTCCACGACCTGCAAAGTCTGTTCTGTAGAGCGATGTAGCAGAGTCGACGATGAGGAGACTGAAGCGTGATTCGGACATCATGCTGGCTGCTTGGTTGAGTAAGTCTAATTGGTGGTCTGCGTTGTAGGCGCGCGCATAGGCGACATTGTCGAGTACTTCCTGTCCATTCAAACCATATCGCTCTGCCACTGCCAATAATCTGACTGGACGGAATGTTCCTTCTGTATCGATATAAAGACACTTGCCTTCCCCGCCACCCATATCAATGGGTAATTGACACGTCACTGCGAGTGTATGACAGATTTGTGACTTGCCTGTTCGGAATTCACCAAAGATTTCAGTAACGCTGCCAGTTTCGATGCCTCCGGCGAGGAGTGTATCGAGCTGACTACTGCCTGTTGTGATGGAGATCAGCTCAGAGCGTCGTTGATGAAATTCTGTGGCGGTCGTGAAGCCGAGTGGTACCCATTTCGTAGCTTCCATGAGCAGCTTCTCTGCCTTAGCTTCCGAGATGCCTTTGATGAGACATAATGAGCGTTTTGGGGTATAAGCGATAGACTCGACTGTATTGAATCCTGCGTCGGCGCATTTCTTGAGGTCAGCGGCGGAGATGCCATTGCCCTCAAGGACAGAGAGCGGTTGAGGCCCGCCGAGCGATTCATCTTCTCCGCCTTGCGAGCCTGCTGCTGCTGCTGCTGCCACTGCTTCTGCCTCTGGCGGGTTCTCTGCAGCTGCAGCTGTCATGCCTGTGTTTCTAGCTTATACTACTGCTCTATAGACTGGGTGAGAGTGGCGAATTTTGTTTGTTTGTTGCACATTTCTTTGCATTTCTGGACGCGAATTCTCATCGGACGCGACGGTGGAGTGGCACGTGGTAATGACCAATTCATGGAGAGAGCAAGAGAAGTAGAATAGCTATAGGTCGACAGAGGTATCAGTAATATGGTATGCGCTTCATCGTATAAGCAATACTGACACGCAGGAAGTAACAGAGTCTATACGCGCAAAGCTAGATGACCTGCGCACTCGCAAATCAGTGCGATATCGCGCACAAGTGAAAGCTATTGAATCGGATATATCACGACTGACGGTACTTTCATCGACGCTGTTTAGTCAGCTTGAAGATGCGCTGGAGCGTGAGCAGTTGAGTCGGCCAGTGACGGCGGCGACGGGGATGGAGACGCCTGTGGTGAAGGGAGGCGTGTTGAGCCGTGCGCAGATGGAGAAGATGTGGGATGCGCCGATGTGTGTGCGCAGTCCCGTTTTCGAAGAGCAAGATAAGAAGCGCGATGAGAGGGTTCCTGCTGCAGTGGTCAAGGAGGATGAAGTGTCTTCAGATGAGGAGACTGCGCATGAGATTGAGCTAGGCACGCAGACTGGGACACTGCGGGACATCTCGCCAACGAAGCGTACGCAGTATGTCACTCAGCAAGACGCATCGCCTGCACCACGAACAGCGCCTACACTTGTCGTGCCTATATCTGTGCAAGATGAAGAAGATGTTGGCAACATCTCATCTGATGCAGTGGCTGTGGAAGAAGTACGCTTCGATGCAGGTGACATGGACAATCTACGATGCAAAGCACAAGCATCGATTGCGCGTCTTCAAAGACGCCGTCAGACACTTCGTCAGGTACAGAATGGCTATGCAGCGTATCTTGAACGTTTGGCACGTACTGAACGTCAACTTACGAATGTTGCTGGGAAATGGGAAGCAGATGAGCGTGCACGTCTTGAACGCGAGGCACGCCGCGTACGTGGCAAGCGTGGCAGGGAGGACGATCACGAGGAGGATGAGGGAGAAGAGACAGAGACTGCTGATGGACGCAAGCAGCATGGATGGCGTCTTGGCAGGAAGATGCGGCGATGTGTTGAAGTGTGTACATGGGTGGGTGTGGGTGCTGCTGCTGCTGGTGCTGCTGGACGTGTTTTTGGCACCGGGACATGATGACTGCTACTGCGACTGCTTCTGCTTCTGCGACTGCGACTGCCTCTGCCTCTTTTCCTTTTCCTGATTCTTTCTCTTACTTTTTGCAATGACCAGAAATTCTATATTTAGTAAGCCGACAAAATCATTCGCAGTCACAATCGTTGTCAGTGTACCTAGGTATGTACTAGCTAGTGGCCATGATGAGCTTCGAATGGAACATGTGTAGCAGTACGAAAATGAATGCACAAATCCGGTCTCGCATCATTCAGTGGCAAGCAATTGAGCTGCATGTTACACAAGGCCTGTCATAGTGCTGTCATGTCTGTTCTACTGCCTTGTACTAGTCATGCCAGCTGTCTCTCTAGCCCATAGCCTCCTCTTGTATAGCCAGGCACTTTACTAGTAGTCACCAGTCTCCCCTTGCATCTATCTGCCTGTGTCTCCATTTGGCGCCGAAAAAAGAAATTTCTGATTTTCCCTGCGGCGAAGAAGAAAGAGCGAAAGGTGACACCAACAACCTCCTTGACTCGCACAGGCAAGAACATACTTTGTTTCTTTCCTGCTTGGACTGGGAGGCAATACAGCAGGGAGGACTAGTCATACGGCAAGAGACAGACTACTGCATTCAAGCAGACACGCTCATTGAGTGGCCAATTTTTTCCAACTCAATTCACAGCGTAAGACCAAGAAACAAACTTACTTAACGGTCTCTTTCTCTCGCTCGTTTCCGCCCGTGTAACACAGCAGAAGGACACGTAAACTAGCTTGATTGACAGCCGCGTCCTCTAGCTCACCCATCGAACCTTCATCTCGTCGAGGGCCGGCTTTTTGTCAAGTACAAAGACGCGCCAAGACCACGCGCCAGCAATGAGGCCAGTCCTCTTGTTCGCGCTCGTCGCATCCCTCTACTCCGCATGCTTTGCAGCACGTTATGACCCGCGCTACGAGCAATGGAACCTCAACATCAACAAAACCGCCACCGAAGTGCTGGATTATGCAGCAGATTGGCCGAATCACACGTATCACCCTTCACCTGACAATTGGCGTTTTCCCATCTACACAATCATCGTAGACAAATGGGTCGATGGTGATCCACGCAACAACGACATCAATGGAACCGTTTTCGAGTATGACTTTTACGAAACAGGTCTTAGAAATGGTGGCGATGTCAAGGGTATCCAAGACTCGCTTGACTACCTCGAAGGAATGGGCGTCAAGGTATGACTGAAGATACTTCCCGATGCGTCGACTAACCTCAGGGACTTTACATCTCCGGCACACCGTTCCTCAATCGGCCCTGGCAAGCTGATCAATACTCCCCGATCGATTTCACCATTCTCGACCCACATCAAGGAACCATCCAGGAATGGCGCAACTGTATCGAAGAACTACACAGACGCGACATGTACATCATCTTTGATTTGACTGTTGGAACGCTTGCAGATCTTGTAGGTTTTACCGGCTATCTCAACACGTCAACGACATTCTCCCTGTATGAACACGATGCAGAGTGGAAGACAGCCGTCACCTATCCAGACTTTACATTCAACAATGTTTGGGATCCACAGTGCGAGCTGCCTGCTTTCTGGGATGACGACGGCGGTCCCGTCGTCATTCAATTGACTGGATGCTATGCTTCGTATGGCCTTCTTTTTATGTTGCATTGAGCTAATCAACAGTGAATTTGACCAGTACGGAGATACGGAAGCTTTCGGTGTACACCCCAATTGGCAACGTCAACTCTCAAAATTCGCTTCGGTGCAGGATCGTCTGCGAGAATGGGACCCAACTGTTGGAAAGAAGCTCAACCATTTCGCTTGTTTGTTGATTGCTGGTCTCGACCCAGATGCCTTCCGACTTGATAAGGCGACACAGATGACAGTCGGCTTTCTAGCGGAATGGTCAAAGAGCGTGCGTGATTGCGCTGCGATATACAACAAGAAGAACTTTTACATTCCTGGTGAAATCACTGGTGGCGACTCTTATGGAAGTATCTATCTTGGTCGCGGTAGACAGCCTGATCAACGGCCCCGCGACTGGGTCATGGCTATGAATCTGACCGGTACCGCCGACGAAGCAGAATACTTCTTGCGAAACAAAAGTATGAACGCTCTTGATGCTTCTGCTTTCCAGTACTCCGTCTACCGTTCGCTCACAAAGTGGTTCGGCCTCGAGGGTGCCATCAGTGTGCCTTTTGATATTCGCGAAGATTTCGTTGATGGTTGGCAAGACATGGTGCAGAATGAAGATCTCATCAACGCCAATACGGGCAAGTTTGATCCTCGTCATATGAATGGTATGACCAACCACGACGTCTTGCGTTGGCCAGCTGTGCAGAATGGTGAACAAATTCTCGTGCTTGGATCAATGATCACGCAGGTTGTCTTGCCAGGGGCGCCATCCATTTATTACGGCGAAGAACAAGATCTCTACATGCTCGACAACACTGCCAACAACTATCTCTTTGGTCGTCAGTCCATGACGAGCTCCATGGCATGGTACATTCACGGTTGCTACACGCTTTCCTCGCAGCAATACCCGAACCTGCCCCTCGACAAGGCACGTGACGGTTGTCATGACTTTTTCAATGCGCAAGATCATCGCGATGTATCGGCTGCTCCTCGAAATGGTATCATTGCATTGCATGAGATTCGCGACAATTACCCCGTTGCGCATGATGGCTTTTGTTTGCAGAATCTCGGTAATTGGTCAATTTCCGGCAGTCCTGTTGCTGGCCTGCATTCGGTCCACCGATACGCTTGTCCTGGACAAGTGTTTACGACCGGTCAGAAGAATCAAGATTTGTGGTTCTTGTACGCCAATGTCAACGTCTCGACGAAGTGGACACAATCCTGCTCAGGGCCCGATGCCATCATTGGTCCGCCTGGCACGTTCCCTCCATCCACTGTGGTTCGCAACTTGGTTTATCCGTTTGATGAGTATACTTTGTCTGCTGGACCGAACGCAACGACGGGATGTTTGCCGGAAATCAACATTGATCCGTATGGCTTCAAGATTTTCGTGCCGAAGCCAGCAGCGATCACGCCTCGACCTGTCATTACGCGGCTGTCGCCAGGTCACGATGCACGACTTTTGTCGACCGGCGCTACAGTTGGGCAAACGGTCAACTATGTTATTGAATTCAGTCGCGAGATGAGTTGTGATTCTGTTGGCAAAGCCATTACAATCAACTCGACAACTTTGGATGGCACACAACCCAAGATTGCCTCATATGTGTGTTCGCTCTTCCCGTTCTCACGTGCAGCGACTGTGGTTGGAGCACCACCTTCAGTATGGCAAATCAACGCGACCATCACGAATGTCCTCGACGGTATCCATGAAGTATCGATTGGCAAGGTGCAGACACAGTCTGGTAACGGAACAACGCTTGGTTTCGATCATGCATTGTTCCGCGTTGGTAAGGCGGACAATCCCCTTGTCTTTCCATTGACGTCCAATTACACGACTTCGGCCATCAAGAAGACGTCCGGCGGTATGCTGACGATTGAAGCGAACGCCGCTGGTGCGGATCTATGGCGTTACTCACTTGACTGGGGTACCTCATGGTCTAATTGGACAAACTACGGTCCAGGTATTAAGAATATGCCGACGACTAAGAAGTGGAAGGGGACCAAGAAGCAGAGATGGCAAGGCGAACATGCAATCTTGCAGTACTGGTCGCGTATGGCTGGTTCTAGCTCGCATCAGCAACATGCAGATCTCGACGGACCCACGGATCATCGTTCCTTCCCACACATGTTCATCATGGGACCGTTCAATGAGTGGGGCTATGATGCCGGTGCACGCAATCAGCTGTCCCTTCAAAAGTCGGGCAATTGGACCATCAACTTTGTGTCTGAAGCTTACCCATCGCGTTTGCAATTCAATGTTTGGGGTATCAACCCTGATGGCAATCCGGACGCATCTTGGGTGTATGGCACTTTGGAGAACTCAACAGTCATTGAGCGTGTGCCGCCATCATCTCTTGGCAGCAACATCTTCAACATCTCTACTGAGCCGCCATCGCCTTATCTCGGCTGGGAACTTGAGCTCAACGATCTGACACGCCGCATTTACCTGAAGCCAAAGGGTAATTACGTTGTCGCGATCATCATTTACTTCTTGTGCTTGTTCATCCCACCGCTCACAGCATTCCTCACGGCGATGATTTTCCGTGGTTCCTTCTACTCGGTCAAGTTCAACCAAGAAGGACGCTCCAATGTGCGCAACTTCATCCCGCTGCTGCCATTCACAAAGGGCAAGAAGGAAAGTGATCAAGGCTTCCTTACCGATCCGACCATCCACAGTCCAGCTCTTGGTGGTGCTACGCTCGGCGCAGTGTCTGGCATGACTTATGAGAATGGCGCTCGCAAGACTGTGCTCATTGCAACCCTCGAGTACAATATCGAGGATTGGGAGATCAAAATCAAGATTGGTGGTCTTGGTGTCATGGCCAAGCTCATGGCTACGAACTTGAAGCACCAAGACTTGATTTGGGTTGTACCATGTGTCGGTGATATCAACTATCCGGAGGGCGAGTATCACCCTCCTATGGAAGTCAAGATTCTCGACCAAATCTACCAAATCAACGTCTCGACCCACGTCTTCAACAATATCACTTACGTCTTGCTCGATGCGCCAGTCTTCCGGCGTCAAACCACTGTCGAGCCATACCCGGCACGCATGGATGACCTGGAGTCTGCCATCTTCTATTCTGCTTGGAACCAGTGTATTGCTGAGACAGCTCGTCGTTTCCCAGTCGACCTCTATCACATCAACGATTATCACGGTGCTCTTGCTCCACTTTACTTGTTGCCAGATCTTTTGCCATGCGCACTATCGCTGCACAATGCAGAGTTCCAAGGTTTGTGGCCGTTGCGAACACCAGAGGAGCGCGATGAAGTATGCGCGGTGTACAACATCTCGCCTCGTCTTTGTCAAAAGTACGTGCAATTCGGAAATGTCTTCAACTTGTTGCACGCTGGTGTTTCATTCTTGCGTATTCATCAAAAGGGCTTTGGTGCTGTCGGTGTCTCCAACAAGTATGGAAAGCGGTCGTGGGCGCGATACCCAATTTTCTGGGGTCTCAAAAAGATTGGCAAGCTGCCGAACCCGGACCCCACAGATACTGGCGACATTGGTGCTCCTACAAACAAGAATGGCAAAGTGATTCCGAATGCGCAGTTCGAGGAGAACCGCAAACACCTGAAGCGCGATGCGCAAGAGTGGGCTGGTTTGCGCGTCGACCCGAGTGCTGATTTACTCGTGTTTGTTGGTCGTTGGTCGATGCAAAAGGGTATCGACTTGATTGCTGACATTTTGCCGACATTGGTGGAAGAATTCAATGTGCAAGTCATTTGCGTCGGACCCATCATTGATTTATACGGCAAGTTCGCTGCAGAGAAGCTTGCGCGATTGATGGAGAAGTACCCGGAGCGTGTATACTCGCGGCCCGAGTTCACTTCGTTGCCACCTTACATTTTCTCTGGTGCCGATTTCACCCTCATTCCTTCTCGAGACGAGCCATTCGGATTGGTCGCCGTGGAGTTCGGTCGTAAAGGTGCGCTTGGTATCGGTGCTCGAGTTGGTGGTCTTGGTCAGATGCCCGGTTGGTGGTACACTGTCGAGTCAAGTGCTACAACTCACTTGCTTTCTCAATTTGAGTCTGCCTGTCGCCAAGCACTTGCTTCCAATGAGAAGACACGCGCGCTTTTACGAGCCAAGTCAGCGCTGCAACGCTTCCCCGTGCAAGAATGGATTCAGCGCCTGGACGCGTTGCAAGCTGGTTGTATCAAGATGTGCAAGAAGAAGACTGGTGGCAATGCCAAGAACCGTGGTTCCGTCTACTCACTCTTTCCACCAGAGTCAACTGCATCTGTGTCCAATCTTGGCATGCACCAGAACAACTCCCAAGTTAACCTTCCGCCGGGATTCACCAACATGCCAAATGCCTCTTCGCCAGTCATTTCAATCCCAGATGAACAACGCGCGCCTGAGCAGTTCTCGAATACGCACTACAACGCCGCCGCGCCCCACGAGCCTGGTCAGCAGACTGATCCTTATGCTTCTGGCGGTGCCAACTTGCGTCGACAGCTTTCTCTTGGTTCGCGTCGTGGCCCAGGTCACCGCATGGAGCCGCAGTCAATTCTGCCTCGTGATGTAAATGGCGAATTGATTGCTATCGATGAAGAAGAGATGTACGAGTCTGACCAGGAAGGCGATCTCATTCACCCAGACCAGGTACGCGGTGCTTTCCGCGGTTACGGTGGATTTGGCTCGCCAAGCGAGGACGGCTACGAGTCTGAAGACCAATTCGACCCACAGCGCAGCACAATGTACGAGGTGATGGACGATGACTCCGTGCGCGATGGCGGAAGAGGCTTCTACGGACACTCCAATGCCAGCTCTTCCATGTCATTGTCTCAGATGGCAGGTGTGCCTTATGGCCGTCGCCGATCTGTGACAGGCGACTTTGCCTCTCCACCGCAAACACCGCCCATGTCACCATCTCTTGGCAACTCCCAGCGCAATTTGATCGGTCGCGGAAGTGGCAATGATTCACGCTTGTCACTTGCAAGTGTCATGGTTGGCTCACACGGCAAGGACTTTTCGCTCAACAAGGTACAGGAACGCTTCACAGACGAGGATGGTATGTGTCTTCGCGCTTTCTCGTCAGAGCTGCGTGACTTGAACCCAAAGAACTCCAAACACGAGCTCTGCATTGAAGAATACCTCATTAAGTCTGAAAAGTCCTTCTTCGTTGATATGAAAAATGAGAAGCTCGGTTTCAAGCCAAAGTCAAAGAAGGGAGACTTTTCAAGACGAGGCTCACTCGAGTCGTCACGCGCTTCAAGCTTTAGCGGCGATACGCATGGCGCTCCCCGTGATCTTGGCAGCCCCGAGTCTTCTTACCATCCACAATCGCCTTTATTCCTCGACCCGAAGACACGCGGCGTAGCTCGATTCATGCAGCGTACGATTGGCGAGTGGCCCGTCTACACCATGTTTTTGGCAATTGGTCAGATTCTTGCCGCTACTTCGTACCAGCTCACTTTGCTTTCGTCGTCGACTTCACAATCGGCAGCACAGCTTTACACAATTGGTATTGTGTTCATGTTTGCGACAGCTTTCTGGTGGACTATGTACCGCATTCTGCCCGCCGTGTGGTGTCTCTCTGCGCCATTCGCCTTCTACATGGTGGCGTTCTTCTTGATTGGTCTGCCTGGTTTTTCTGCACTGTATGGCGCCCGCGACTGGATCAATGCACTCGGTACTTGGTTCTATGCTGTCGGATCCGCTTCTGGCTCACTATACTTCGCGCTCAACTTCGGTGATGAAGGTGGAGCCAGCACCCAGACATGGATCGTGCGTGCATGTTTGGTTCAAGGTACACAGCAAATTTGGGGATCCGCACTTTGGTACTGGGGAGAGAAGTTGACTGCCGACACTTCCGACGAGACATTGGCGGGTGCAACGCAGCAGACTGAGATTGCAGTCACGGGCATTGTCCTTGTTCTGTCTGTGTTTATGGGTCTTGTCGGGTTCCTCCTTGCCAAGGGTCTGCCGGAATACTATCGCCAACTGCCTGGTCGTATTCCAGCCTTCTACATGTCGCTTGTTCGCCGACGACTTGTGCTTTGGTTCATGGTGGCGACGGTTTTGCAAAACTACTGGCTCTCGACACTGTATGGCCGTTCCTGGCGCTACCTTTGGAGTTCGCCTTACATTAACACGGGTGTTGTCTTTGCGCTTGTCATCTGTTTCTTCCTCATCATTTGGGGAGTCATTCTTTGGGGTCTTGCAGTTGTTTCACGAACGCACTCATGGATTGTGCCTGTGGTAGGTATCGGTCTTGGTGCACCGCGATGGGCACAGATGCTCTGGGCGACATCCAATATCGGTCAAGCGATGCAATGGGCTGGCACCGCCGGTCCTTACCTAGGCCGTTGTCTATGGCTATGGCTCGGTGTGCTCGATGCCGTTCAAGGTGTGGGTATCGGTATGGTCTTGCTTACAACCTTGACGCGTGCTCACGTTGCTGCGACTCTCATGGCTGGACAGATGCTCGGTGCTGTGGCGATGCTTGTTGGTCGTGCATCTGCACCGAATGCTATTGGTCCTGCCGACACGTTCTTGGACTTTGCAACTTGGTCACCGTCTGAAGAGGGTGGTGCCATCTTTGCAAGTGTGAGTTTCTGGCTTTGTCTATTCTGCCAGATTGTCATCTGCATAGGCTACCTTGTCTTTTTCAGAAAGGAACAGTTATCGAAGCCGTAGTCGTTGTTTGTAGTCATTAATTGGATCAGCTTTCATTGTCATTGCATATGTAGGATTTCTCTATATGCTGTGTTATGGATGATGCACAGAGGGCAGCCAAGCGATGCTCATGATCAAGCCTTCACATACTGCAAACCATACGTCAAGAAGCGACCCGCAGAGAAGCTAAATATTCGCATGGTTAGTGAAGGGCTCTTTGTCGAGACTTTGAGTCTCGTATACCAGATCAGTATCGTGAACGGCGCAATCTACGGTCCGGGGAGTGATCAGGAAGAGAGATGGCAGGTCATAAGTATGAACGACGGCAGAGCCCTTCTTGGCATGCTGCCAGGTACAAAAAGGAGTCGGCAATTGTCACTTGGTCGTAATGATCCTGCTTGACGGGGAGATTGGCAGGATCATCTGATCTGCGCTTTCAGACCATCAGCGAGAGCATAGCCTTAGCAGGAAAGCGTTCGCGAAGCCCGAAACGCCAGAGATACCCCAAAAGTACGCCGTTCAAGCTTGGATGCCGAAAGCCAGGCGTAGAGCTTGCTAATGTAGTATCAACGATTGCAGAGCCCATATTGGCTTGTTTCGAGCAATCACGAGAGCCCCTTGGGAGTGCTTCTTAAGAGACGAAATCGGACAGCTGTGCACGGCGCAAGTGGAAGAGGAAGGCTTTCATAGATGAAGGACGAGCCTTGTCTCCTCTATCCCACAGCTGGAGATTGTATAGATCATAGCACTCACGTCTGCCAGAACCGAGATCACGGTATGGTAATGAATGACCTGTCAGAATGTCATCTCGCTTGTTGTGGCAGCGGCAATACGCGGGCTTGAAGCATATGTGCCCGAAGCGTCTATATACCTTGCAGCAGCCAGGCTCATTAATCGAGGGCATACTGGAAGCCTTGATTATCCTGGCCGAGACATGTCAGCGGTGAAAGTAAGTTCTGTGACTGCTTCTATTTCGGCTCGTCTATTCTTGCCCTGATCCGGATCTCAGACTTTCTTGGCAGCTGCAGCGCACAAGCCAACAACACCAAGACCATCCCAGATCCCTTCTTCCTTCATCATTACCACCATCTACTTCTCCATCCAGATAGAACACACAGAATGAGCGCAGCGGACTACTACGGAAACAAACCATCGCAGCCTCAAGCAGCGTATGCGCCTCCTCAGGGCGGACCAGCTCAAGCAAACTACGGCGCACCCCAGCAAGACAACCGCGGCATGTTCTCCCACGGCGCACAGCAGCAGCAGCAGCCATACGGCCAGCAGCCCATGTATGCCGGTGGACAGCAACCCTACGGTCAGCAGCCTTATGGACAGCAGCCATATGGTCAACAACCCGTGTATGTCCAACAGCAACCCATGAAACAAGGGGGCGCAGGTGCCGCTACGGGTGCCGCGGGTGGTTGCTGTGCGGCACTCTTGTGTTGTTGTGCGGCTGAAGAATGCGTCGAATGCTGCTTGTAAGACTTTGAGATGCGCTTTAATTATTTGACTAACGTATTAGGCTCTGCTAGGTATGTACAGGTCAGATGCGCTGTTTGTAGGTCTCTTGTACATGAGTGCGACGCGAACATATTCTCGATGTTCATGTTCCGTGAGACCGCTGGTCATTTACTCTTCCAGGATTCTGAGTGCCGCTTCTAGCTTCCGCGCCGCTTGCTTGTCCTGTTCTTTATCCACATCATAATGCAATAGCCTCGGTATGCGGGCTCGCCCAGCTCGAGATGGCGACGACGTTGGACTGTCAAGACGATTCAACGCGCGCTCAAACCTCTCTCTCAGCAGCCGCGTCTGTGGTGACTCTTCTACCTTCTCATGAGCTAGCGAATCCCGCGGCGGTGTTAGTTTGGGAGACGCAACAGCAGGCCAATGCGCTCTTGACGGTGTTGTGGGGCTTTGTACAAAGGACGGTGACAGGCCTGGTGAAGGATGGGTCTGCATGGCATGCACAGCCGCGGCAACAGCACTTTCATGTGCGTTGCCTGATCCTGCAGAGGAGGGTGACCTCTGCGATGTCATTGTAGGTCGAGGGATACCAGATCCGACAGCTGTCGTATCCACCGTAGTACGGCGTGAATACTGTAAATGTCGCGGCTGCATGACGCCAGTCTGTACTCTGAGCTTCTGACCATCGCCTGACTTTGGTGTAGCTGGTGTCGTTGGTGTTGCAGGACTCACGACTTGTGAAGACCGGCCACCGCCGTGCGTCGATGTGCTTTGGACACGCTTGAGTGTCGCTGTCGCAGGCGAGGCTAGGATCGCTGTGGCGGTTTGAGATGGTGACATGGGTGCCGGATCACTCCAATAGTCAGCCGAACTCATGGCACCAACCAGACGAGACGGGCGTTTGGGTGTTGATGGCTCGTCACGAGTAATCGCCTGACTAGACGACGAGCCAACTTCATGAGATGTGGGCGAAACGGATCGAGGCGCTGTTTCTGGATTTCGTGGTAATCTGCTGACGCTTGACGGGGTAGGCGCAGCAGGCCGGGGGATTTGAGAATCGCTCGATATACCTTGAGTGCTTTGCCGATGCCATAGCGGAGCTGGTGGTCTTTGCGTCTGGCTGTCTTGCCGTCTGTATTGGCCGACAGAGATACTAAATGGCTTTAGCAAGTAGTCACCGGTTGAATCCTTCCGCCAGCGCTGATGTTCAGGTGCAGGCTCGCGTTCCTCACCGTCAAGCACATAATGCCCCAGCCTCGGTGATGCGACCGGCGTCTCTAGCTCTTTGACAGCAGACTGCGTTGTTGCGTCAGAAGCCCGCTTCATATCTGCAAATGAAATGGTTCCGAGAAGCTCAAGATTGAGACTATCGCGATATGTCCTCGCCAAGTCAAAAAGATCAGGGATCTGTGCTGCACTGGGTCTTTCAGGTCGAGGTGGTGACAAAGCGCTTGAATGGATCATGGCGGGCGCGAGTCGAAGTCGTTCACGGACAGACCGTACGTCGTCTCGCAGTCGCACCATGTCAGCAATATGATTGGCTTGAGACCTTGTAGTTCCTGACTGGACAGAGCGTCCTGGGTCAATCGATGTGGATGATCCGTCTCCTCGTTGCGGTGTACGAAAACGCGCAATAGAGGAGCGAGCTGTATAAAGACGCGAGTCCATCTCCTCCAACTTAAGCTTTGCATTTTCAATGGCTCGTTCAGCAGCGAGAGAGAGCGAAAAGGGTGTCATGAGGTCAGCGCCTCCATAGTCATCCTTATAGTCCTCATCAGGCATTGTAGCGGGTCAATGCAGCGAAGCTGACCAGCCTTAAATATACAAAATAGATACAAGCAAGAAACAGAGCAGATAGAGAGCATCAGTTAAGCAAGCGCATCCAGGCAGTTCGAGCACAGCATGGCAGGCTTTTGATATGTGTATGCAGCAAGAGAGGCTGGGTGCGGGCGATAGAATTCAGATGGTCTGTCGAATTCTGGTGGCGTGAGAAGTTTGGCTGGAAAAAAAAGTAGAAGCGACAATAGCAAGCAGGCAAGCAGGGACCAGGTGTGTAGGCAAACGAGATCATGGTCGCAGTCAAGAGAAAGGCTGCTGGTAGTGCGGCCGTTGTGAAGAATGATGTCAAAAATGCCAAATCCACACAGGCTCAATCCACGGCCAAGGGGGCGATCGAGGAACATGAGTCGGAAGACGACCTAGACATGTCCTCGAGCGAGAGCGAGTCATCTGGCGAGGAACAGCCCGCTACAACCCAACAATCAGATGAAGATGATGATGCAGACGATGGCGACACACCGACGAAAGGAAATGGTCAAGATGGCACCTCTGGCAGCACGGCGCGCGAATCGCACATCAAGCAAAAACAAGAACTGCAAGCGCGCAAAGCAGCCAAGCCGCACGCTGACATGGTTTCTCGAGCCAAAGGTCTATGGTCTCAACTCAATCGGAAAAAGGTACCTAAAAAGGAGCGCGAAGAAATTATCAAGCAACTGTTTGAGGTTGTGCAAGGCAACGTTGTTGATATCATTTTCAAGCACGATGCGAACCGTGTCATTCAAGCAGCTTTTAAATATGGCAACGACGAACAGCGCATGATCATCCTCACCGAACTCAAGGGAAAGATTGTGGAGCTTTCAAAGAGTACCTACTCGAAGTTCCTTGTGGTCAAGATGTTGCTTTATGGCAATGCAGAGGTGCGTGAGAAGATTCTTTCAGAGATACATGGCAATGTGTGCAAGCTCATCAAGCACAAGGAAGCAGCGTATGTGATTGAAGATGCATTCCGTGACTATGCTACGCCAGCGCAACAGCAGATGCTTATCTCAGAGCTGTACGGTGCCGAATTCAGTGTCTTTGCCAACGACAAGCAGCAAAATCTGGCTGCAATTCTATCAGCTTCCCCAGAAAAGCGTGACTTGATTCTCAAGAATCTCTGGGACGCCATCAGTAGCTCTATTCGCAAAGGCTCAATCGGATTCACTATTTTACATCGTGCTCTTCTCATCTACCTACAGCATTGCAGCGCAACAGAACGCGCCGAGGCGATCGAGACTGTACGTGAGCTGGTACCTGAGTTTGTGCACACGCGAGACGGTGCAGATGCAGCCGGACTTGTCATCGCCCAAGCAACGGCAAAAGACCGCAAGTTGATCATGAAAGCACTCAAGCCACACTTGCCCAGCGCCATGCGTGATGAATTTGGTTGGCTTGTCGTTGTTGCCCTTTACATGAGTGTCGATGATACAGTCTTGCTCAACAAAGCCATGACTCCAGAAATCAAGGGAAAGCTATTGACCTTGCTTGAGGACAAGCATGCTCGGAAAGTGTTTCTCTACATCCTAGGCGGTCTACAATCTCGGTACTTCAATGCAAAGGAGATGGCCTACTTTGCAACGATCCAGAAAGAAAAGGCTTTGACGAGCAAGAAGGAGGACAGCGTGCGACATCGCGAAGTGGCAGAGTCAGTCTCGCCTCTGCTGGTCGAGGCTCTTGCGGCGAATATGGAGGATATTCTGGCAGATCCGGCAGCAGCGGCTCTTGTCCTTGAGATCATGCTGCATGCGACCGAACAGCCAGAAGCAGCGACTGAGAAGCTGTTGGCTATCATCTTGCAGGCGCCAGAACGCCCTGGTCTCATCAAAGAGCACACACCTAGAATGCTAAAGACACTGGTTCAGGGCGGGTTCTGGAATGCGCAGACCAAATCGGTTGAGCCAAGTCAGGCACAGCCTCTCGATGCCTTTGCGAAGCGGTTTGCGCCCGTCGTTGCGCAGAATCCATCATTTTGGGCTACTGGTGACGTGTCTTTCGCTGTAGTTGCGCTCATGGAGACACTCAAGCCTTCTACAGAGCTGAACGAGTTGACAGAAGCTTTGAGAGCGCAGAAGACCGTAATCGAAAAGGCAGCAGAGGATGGCAACAAAGGCTCGCGCATCTTGCTCTCGAAATTGTGATCGACGCGTCCAAGCAAGCAGCATCGTCCTCACATTGTAGAAAAACATTCTCAGCCGATGCCTAACTTTCAGGTCGATCTAGGATGATCACTCTGCAGGACGCTGACTTCATGGCAGCAATCGACTCCTGATCGGCAGCCCAAATTTTGGGCATGTTCGTTGATCCGCAGTTCGCGAAGGTCTCAAGCTCAAGGGTTCCTCGATCTCAACGCGGTCGGCTACAGCCTTTCTGGCCAAAATGTAGCGTAACGGACCCAAAATGTAGCGTAACGGACCGTCATATGCTCATGAAAACAGGAAAAAAGCACAGATTTCTTGGCCAGGCCATTTTCTTGAAGAAATGCTCGACAGCCTTTCGCTACGCAAGGAGATGCTACATTATACTTCTGGCCCAGGGACTGCCGATCACTTTTTGCCATGCTTCGACAACAAGGTCTGCTTTACTGGACCCCTGAAACTGAAATAAATCTCGAACCACGTCAGCCATCTCTTACCTGCCAACGGTCAAGACGAGACCATGGTGAATGTCATTCACGGCACAACTGGCGCCTCAGCACCACGTTTCTGGTTCCGCCTACACGGTCTCATGTTTGTTTTGCAGGCTTTGGTTCACTCCGTCATGTCAGTAGAGGAGAACTCCCTTCAAGGATCAGTCACTGGTCTAGACACTTCATGCCGTCAGCTCATCGTAAGGGTCTTCCATAATGTCGACATCCAAACAGACGGCAGTGCATCGGACTGCAGGCAAGGACTCATCCTTTACTACGACAATCTGAGAGAAGCCTACACGTTGAGAAACCTCACTCTGGCCTTCGACCTTTACTCGCGCAACCCAGATCCATGTCAGACTATGGGCGGCACTTGCAATCTCCATGCCTTAGCACGAGCTGGCCTGCAGCACCGAATCTTCTCATGCAAGACTTCTGACCACTTCATCATGACGCATGTGAAGAAGACTGCCGTTCGACTTGAATCTGGCGAGTTAGTCCAATGCGACAAAGAATCCATCCAGACGCGCTTGAGGGCACGAGGTGGTCCCCTTTCCTATGCTGAAGTCTACATCGTTCGCGACGATGTCGAATGCGCTTTGCCTAAGAACGGCATCAAGCCAGGCACCAATCTGACGATGTGTGTCTGCAACAAAGACGGTTATCCAGCAAGTCTCAGCGGAGGTGAGTGCGACACCTTCGTGTAGTCCACGCGACACCTTGATCTGAGACAGCCATATCTTTTTCCAGCTTTCTATTCTGCTATTCTTCCAACAAGTAAAAAAGAAAACATCTGACAAGTCTGCTGATCACTATGACCCCTGACAGCTATCCCTTCCTAGACGCTGAAATTAGTGCTTGAAGATCTATTGGATTTCGAGACTCATGAGCAGCCCTGTTGTCTGCATGGACAAACAAGGCGAGCCTAGGTCGCGGGATCGACAGAACTTATGCCGCTCCCTGGGATCTCATTCGCTGATCATTATCGACCTGTAGATGAGGACCAAAGGAACATGTGGATTGCGCGGCAAAGGTACTGGTCAGGAGAGATCCTTGAAAGTGGACACGCTGGCCTCTATCAGGCGATTTATTAGGCTTGGTTCCTTCCTACCTTCTCAAGCACCCACAAACTTGTGCCAGAGCACCTTTTGGTACACTGTGTTGCCGGCGAGACATGGTCAACTCAATGATCAGTATTTCCTTCGCAGTCCTTTTGCTGTGGACTCAGTTGATGACATCCGGATATGCGAAGGATCTGCCCACGAAATTGGCGAAGACTTTGCATCCAAGTCCCGCTGCTTCTAATCATCCCAATGTCTACGAGACCACGCGGATCACCCAATTCTCAGGCTCAGAGTTTGGGACGCGTCTGGTAGCAAAATCGAGATATGAGCCCCAGTATACAACGTCATTGAAAGGCCAGTGCCAATCTGTGGTGCTTTCAACCATCAAGCGATTCCATACGAACAATACCATCTCGAATTGGCTTTGCGCTCAAGGTCGACTTTGCCAATTTTCCCCGTTTCTGCAAGCTTACACGTTGAAAGAAGACTATGCACTCTACGACTTGTACATGAGGGGCCTACCAGATCCTTGTCAAGCGGATGACAGCCCCTGCAGGGTAGGCAACAGCAACTTCACAATGGGAGAACACGAGAAGGCCATATTCGCTTGTGAGTGTCAGCAAGTCCTCTTCCTACCGCGCGTCTACAAGGACCAAGTTGTTGACGACAAGGGCAATGTCTACAAATGTGACATCGACTCTATCTCAAAACGGATGGTGGCAAAGGGCCTACCTCCAGCCCGAGTCCATCACAACAATGTGGCCTGTACTACAAGCAAAGATCCCAAAGTCTGTGTCTGCGACATCAGAAATGGTGAGCCCAGCAACTACAAGAATGAAACCTGCTCTAATTTGTGGGCAATCGCGGATGGCCCTGGCTCTTCCGTGTGAAGTGCTATCGCGTTCCCTCTCAAATTCTATAACTTGTTCGAAATCTGCCCGCTTCGTTGACTGAAATAGAACGTGAGAGCCTTCTCATGCTTGTCGTAGTTTGCAGTACTCTGAATTCTCTCACTTTGTAAGGGATATGAGCGGCAATTTTGCAGTAACAGATCGGCGCCAGTGATGTAGTTCCATCGTCTCAACAAGCTCGACCCGCATTCTGTGTAGAGATTGTCCTGGCTTTTCGAAGGGTCCCTGGCATCGGGTCCCCTAACCTCGCAATGTCCAGTTGTTGCTGACCCCTGAAATTTCATCGGATCAAAGATCGGCGCTTCTTGCGAATGAGCCCCTCAATGTGCACTCATCTGCATTGATTCTGCAAAAGACACGCTGTCCAAGTTCCCGCGGGGTCTGGATTGAGGTCTAGTTGCGCTCCTTCTCTAAAGTCTACTCAAGGCAGTGACTTCTCACAAAGACCTGTGCGTGCAGCTACACATGGCCAGATTTAGGACCAGCCTCACAGCCATGACCATCTTCATGCTATGGTTAGTCTCATTGCCGTTTGGCTATGCAAAAGAAGGGTACTCGACCGAATCCGCGCTGTCGACTCATTCTAATGCTCTTCCCTCTGGTCACGGTCAGGTCTTGAATCAAAATATCGACCCAGCCCTCCAGCAGACGCTCCCGCTTTCTGAAACGAGCCTGGTGACAATCAAAAAGCGTTCTGTACCAGTCTCCCCAAATCCAAGCGGACAATGCCAGTCCTTGCTGATGCAAACGATATTGCCAATTCACACCGTTAACTGGCTAACGAACTTTTTCTGCGTGGCGGGTCCGCTCTGCATGCTTACGCCTTACACACAGGCTTATAGTCTGGTCGATCAGGACAGCTTCTACGACAAATACATGAAAGGTGGGCCAGACCCATGCGAATCAGCTGATGGTGTCTGTGAGATGTACAACAACCGAACTGTTGGTAAGCTGAAGGCGATTTACCGGTGCGACTGCCTCGCCACTCTCGTGTTCCTTCGTTTCTTCAAGGAGGATGTCATTCTTGACGGGAAGACGTACAAATGCGACCTGGATTCGATTGCAACAAGATTCCAAGCAAAAGGTCTGAAAGCACCAACAGTCTTGCAAAGCAACGTCGCTTGCGAGGGCACCAAAGACCCTAATGTTTGCATTTGCAACCTGAACGATGGTTTGCCCAGTAACATCCACAATGAGACTTGCTACACCTTGTGGAATATTACGGACGGGCCAGGTAGCGCCCATTGAGGAGTCTGCGTCCACCAGTCGGAGGAGTATCCCTATACGCTATCAGGATACTCACGGCATTATCCATATGGCTCAGACTTGAAAAGCTTTTCTACTTCTTGTGCTCATGAACTGTGATTAATCAATACCGCCTATATCATGCGTGAATTCTGATACACTGCAAGACCAGCCCACATTAAGGCTTCGATTCTTGCTGTGGTAAGGTCAGAATGCGGACAGCGAGCAAATTCGATATAAGCGCTTGTCAAGGCAAGTGACCAAACACAAAAGACCGGTAGTAGTGGGGCGCCAGCATGAAAGTGGATAGCAAGCAACGCGACTTGCCAGAATTGAGCGCTATTTTAATGATGCGTCCAGAACACATAGTCAAGCCTAGTCAGGTCAAGACACTGGTGCCGGCAAGGACACCTGACGGGAATCAGCCGAGCGATAACTTTTCAAGCAATGAGATCCTAGCTCATACTGTTTGTGAGTGAGTTTCAGATGTTTGTGCGGATGCCGGATTGTCTTGATACTCGAGGCCTTTGTCCTTGACGAGGAGACAGCCCAACAGACAGAGACCAAGCAGAGGCACATACATCCGGAACACGATTTTGCTGGCATGTTCGTATGCATTCAAAATTTGATCGACCTGCGTCGAGGTCAAGCCCGAAAGATCTGGTAAGTCAAAGGCCGATGTTGTCGAGTAGCTCAATGAGGCTGGCAAACTATGCTTGAGCACACGCTGTGAGACTGCTGCTGTAATGGCTAGCCCGATTGCGCCTCCAAAGGCACGCATGAAGCTGCGATTCGAGATGACAACAGCGCGCTGGGATTTAAGGCATTGCGCTTGCAGAGCAACCAATGTTGGTTGAAAAACCATACCGATGCCAAAGCCAATCACACAGAGTACAAGTGCAATACCCCAGATTGGCGTGTCCCGTGTGAACAAGCATGTGAGGCCTTGGCCAAGAGTCCACATGAAGAAGCCAGCCCAGATGACTTCACCATAACGTCCGCGTCGTGAAATGTATTGTCCTGAGAGAATAGAGATGATCATTTGACAGCCTGGAATTGGCAGCATGAGGCAAGCTGAAACAAGTGGCGAAAGCTGCAATGCATTTTGAAAGAACACCGGTAGAAAGTACATTTGAGAGTAGTAGCATGCCCCAAAAAGGATATTCTGGACTAGCAGAGTCGCTACTGGCACGCGTCGGAACAGCGACAGCGGCATCATTGGCAGTGCTGCAAAGCGCCACTCGACGATGAAGAAGATAGCAAAGCAGACTGAGCCAAGAGTCAACATGCTGATCACCATTGGAGAATGCCATTGAAAATACGCGCCGCCACCCGAGATAGGTATCAGGAGAAGGATTATGCCTGAAGAGCTTGAGAACAGGCCACCGTAGTCGATGAGACGTAGTTTCTCTCGCATGTTGCCTGACGGCATATTATCCGGAAGAATGAAGAAGGCAATGACTGCGCAACAAGTGGCAGACGGTGCGATGGCCCAAAAGAAGGCGCGCCACGAAGCATGTGTAACGACAGCTGCAGCAAGGAAAGGTCCAATGAGATTACCGGCGCCAATCGCTGCACCTATAATGCCTTGATATAGACCACGTTCTTTGAGAGTAACACTGATGTTAGTGTGACCTTTCCTGGTAAGTGCGGTCTGACCTGTCTGAGATAATCATCATGGTGAGTGCTTGGATGCCGCCTCCGGCGACACCGGCAACGCCACGAAAGAAGTATAGCATGGGCCCATTCTGTGCGAAGCCGCAGATGAGATCTGAGAAGGCGAGAAGGAGGACAACAGAAATGTATACGACCTTTCGGCCGAAAATATCACTCAGCCTACCATATAGGACTTGGAAAGTAACTGAGCCAATGATAGCAGATGTCGCTGCCCAAGAAATTGTAGCTCCGGCATTGAGGTCTTCGCCGATGGCAGGAAATAGCAAACCGACACCTGCTTGGTCGACAAAGCACAGAACTGAGCTAAAAGACATTGCACAGAGCAACACTATAAGCTTGTTCTTTGGCAGGATCTTGCATTGATCGTGCAAGCGCGACTCTGCATTGTCGGGTCGAGCAACGATCTCGGTAGCAGCAATGCCCTTTTCGGCATTCATGATGGATCGTAGCTGTGTTGAGCAAAAAGTAGTTTGAAGAATGATATTCAGGAACGCAGAAGCAAATAGAAGGCCCTATTTAGTGGACGTGGACGAAGTCTTGAGATGAAATAGTCGCATCTCAATCGCCGATAGTCTACCTACCGAGGAGGAAGCCTTCCCGACAGAAGATGCACTTCCCATCGGCTGACTTAGTGTTGAGGTTGACCGCGCACGCCTCGAGTGACCTGAATTTCGGGTCTTTGGTCCGAACACGGGCGACAACCTGGCATGGGATGGGTTACCGCGAATTTTCAGCGGGGCATTTAGCCGCGAATGAAATTTAAAAGACTGGGTTGAGATGGCAAGAGCGTTACTATCGTTAAAGAAGCTCACCATACCTAGCAATTTCTAGTCCAGCATAGTACAAGTACTTGACATACTTTAAGCTATGATCGCACCTGCTCAAGGCTTGTCAAGGCCTAACGAAGCGAGCGCCTGGTGCGCGATTTCTTCGTCCTGTAATGCTGACCCACCGCCGACTCCAAGCCCACCCAAAATGAGCATACTAGAGCTGCTCGCCCCTTGCCGAATGGGCACACCACCTCCGATTGAGCAGAATCGATGATCGTTGGCAGCCTCAAGATTACCGAGCACTTGCATAGGAACACCTGTCCACTGACTTGTTTCTACTCTATGCCCAGCAGCTGTATACGCTTTATTCATGACAAGCTGGATGCCCGTGAATTTGGCTTGGCCGTGGCGCTCGAATAGGACAAGCTGCCCGCCAGCATCGCAGATGGCAATATTGATGTCCAGTCGATCGCTCTCGCCAAGCTGGAGTACAGATCTGGCTGCTTCAACAACGGCTAGCGCAATTTGCTGAGCATTTTTCAGTGAAAGCACCTGCTGTGTGACCACTTCCATGCCGCACAATCAACGAAGCAGCCTGAGCAGGTGTATAGCTTTCGCGATCTAGCTACAGCTTCTAAAAGAAGACGATGATTTTGTAGAGCACAGATTGCTGAGGAGGTGGCATGCGTATCCCGCCTAACCTTGGTGGGATAACCAAGCAGAGAGAACCAGAGCCCAAGACTAAAATCAATCTAGATGTACAGATTGCTCGGTAGCTGCGCTGCTACGAGACTGTAGCAAGCGTTTCTTACAAATATATTGCTGATTGTGTCCATCATAGCATCCTCATATCATCAGCCGTCGCAGGCCGCTGATACCATTGAGTAATCGAGCACCTGTGACTGGACAAGTATTGTGCTTTTCCACCCACTTATATCCGCAGACGTAGCATACAACATAGCCAGTTTGTAATGCCGTCGGATTTACGATTCGCTTTCCACAAATGCGGCATTGTTTCGTACCACTTGCTTCTTTTTCTGACACCTTGGCGTCTATCGCTGGCGGCGCTGGTAGATCAACGTTGGAGCTTGTCTTGCGAGCCAACTGAGCAGCGAAGTCAGATTGACCCCACCATTCCAGGAACTTGAGGAAGAAGATGCCCAGCGGAAGCAAATGCTTCAGAGCATTGAATAACCGTGGTAAAAGTATCCTGCTGAAGGCAAGCGGTGAAAGAGATGAATTTGGTGGTAGCGTCATTGGTGCTGTCGCTTCATCCTCGATGCGTCGATAATCTTGACCATCCAGACGTCTGATTCGCTGCCTAAGGAAAGCATGAGAGGCGGTGTGGTACTCGGAGGAGCCAAACATGTAAGCCAGAGAAAAGTAGAGGGATGAAAGATGGTATGCTGCGTTGAGGCTCGGATACACTTTTTTGAAGATTTGCTTGATAGTAAACCGTATCCGTTGATGAATTGTCGCATTCGGCGCAAGTTCTTCAACGCGTCGTCGCGAGAGGCCCTGTGTGACTTGATCTTGTGCGCCATACTTCTCGTACTGCTCGTCTAGTTTGCCCTTGATATATGGTATACCGACAAGCAATGCGATCGCCCACATACGATCTCGTGTCCTCAGGGAAACCATCTTTGATAGAACATCAGGCGCGCCTGTTGCAACACGACCTAAGCGCTTGACACGTGGTGCGCGCTCGCGCTTCAAGCCGTAAAAGTTTTCAGTAAATGTGCCGCCAAAGTGCTTGATAAAGTGATTTTCCACAAGAGCCATGAGACCTGCGTAGAGCTCATCAGATGAATTAGCAATACGCAGAAGATAGCGCGGATATCGCTCTGCGTAAAAGACAAGAATGTAACGAATAGCTGGTTGCAGCAGATCACGCAGCTGGCCCTGAGCGATTAGCTCGAACAGCGTTGGCCTGCTCGAGTCCATTGAAGAGATATTGCTCAAAAAATCCATGGTAGCAGCGTTTCTGTGTGCGAGATCGTGGTTCAGGCTTGACGGTATGAAGCCGTCTACAGGCGAACTTCAGAAGGCAGCGATGAAAGCAGATTTTTTGACTAGCTGTGCCTCAGGTGAAGCTAGGATCAAGCCTTGACCCAACCAGACGAGCTAGATGGATGAGATAGGCCGGCTTTCTGCCTGTGTCGCGCGTAGCTGCTTCGAACTGCATTTGTCTCACGGTGTTTACACCGTCGAAAGGAAATGTCGCGCGCATGCTCATGTCGCAAGAGCTAGGCTAGGCAGGTATTGCGGACTAGGAGGCTTGAACGAAGGAGACCAGAGAGCCTCCTGCTGTGGGAAAGAAGGATCTGCCTACTATGCCGCAGAAGGCTGCAGAGCAAGAAACACGGGCGCTAGATCGACCCACAGTGCTCATTTTCAGGCAACTCTTGCATGCCTATGAGACAAAACAGTACAGCAAAGGTGTCAAACTCGCGGACCAGATTCTCAAGAAGTTCCCGAGTAATGGCGAGACCTTGGCGATGCGGGGCCTCATCTTGACAAATATGGATAAGCGTGAGGAAGGATGGGAAAATGTACGGAGAGGCGTTCGGCTAGATCTGAAGTCGCATCTGTGCTGGCATGTCTATGGTATGCTCTACAGAACCGACAAGAACTGGGAAGAGGCTATGAAGTGCTATATCAGGGCTCTTTCGTTCGACCCTAGCAATCAGGTCATTCTGCGTGATCTTGCAGTCATTCAATCACAGCTGCGCTTGTATCCAGCATTATGTGAGTCTCGCAATGAGCTTCTCAAGCGGAATCCGGAACAAAGAGCGAATTGGACGGCTTACGCGGTAGCTCTCTACCTCATAAAGGACTTTTCTGCAGCGGAAAAGGTGCTCGACGACTACGAATCGCAATATTTGCCAGTCAAGCCCGCACGGAACGCAGAGCACAGCATGACAACGCTCTTCAAAAACACTGTGATTGCCGCATCAGGAGACTATGCTCGTGCGTTGGAGCATATTCGAGCTGTAGATTCACAAATTCTCGACAAGCTTGAAATTCAAGAACGTATTGGCAAATATCAGCTACAGCTTGAGCAATTTGACGAAGCAGCAAAGACATTTCAGCTGCTTATGGATCGCAATCCAGACAGACATCAATACTATGGCTTGCTTGAGAAAGCACTGCGGTTCCGTGACTCGGAGGGACATATCCAGGACACAATAGCGCTTCATGCACATTACAAGGAGCTGCAAAAGCGCTATCCGCGGTCAACTGCCGCTTGTCGCTTGCCCCTCGACTGGCTAGAGGGAGAACCATTCAGCATTGCAGCAGATACTTACCTTCGTGTACTACTACATAAGGGTATACCGTCGACCTTTGTTGATGTCAAGGCACTCTACAAGGATCCAACCAAAGCTGACGCTATTGAGAAATCTGTTGAACGCCTTGTGGGAGAGCTGAAAGGCAAGCCTGTATCAGGTGCTACTAATGGACATGCTCAAGAAGAAGTGCCAACATCATTACTCTGGAGTCTATACTTTTTGGCGCAATCTTACGACTATCGGCGCGATTTGGACCGCGCTATGACGCTCATTGACGAAGCCATCAGCCATACGCCAACCCTCGTCGAGCTACATTTGACAAAAGCGCGGATACTCAAACATCAAGGCAACTTGCCCGCAGCAGCAGAACAGATGAATCAAGCACGCGAACTTGATTTGCAAGATCGCTTCATCAACACGAAATGCACAAAATACTTTTTGCGTGCTGATCAAAATGCAGAAGCTATCAATGCAATCAGCCTATTTGTCAACACCACTCTCGGTGGTGGTGCTATCGGCGATTTGCAAGAAATGCAATCTCTTCAATTTCTGGTGGAAGACGGGCTGTCTTACCTTCGACAGAATTATCTCGGTCTTGCCCTCAAGCGCTTTGACAATGTACGCAAGGTGATGCAAATATGGGCTGACGATTTGTATGATTTTCACTCTTACTGTTTCCGAAAGGGCACCATTGAGGCATACATCGATGCTTTGAACTGGGCCGAAGGTGTCTTTGCATCGAGGCAATATAAGCGTGCATGTACGGGGGCTGTCATGGCGCTTCTGCGTCTTCATGACCATCCGGAACTCAAGGTCGGACCTACTGAAGCTGCGGACTTGCCGGAGGCAGAGAGGAAGAAGGAGAAGAAGAAGCTCCAGAAAGTTCGCGCTCGTGTCTCGAAGGATGCATCAAAGGAGCCGGCGAAGAAGGACGATGTCAATGCGCGGAAGCTTGATCAAGATCCCGTTGGTGATACTCTGATCAACACAGCGACATCACTTGAGGACGCACTGGCTTACGTCAAACCGTGGGTGCAAGCCGCGCCGTCTGACTGTGAAGCTCAAGTCTTGCTTGTGCAGATCTATACACGTATGGAGAAGTGGTCATTGGCGCTTGATGCACTGCGCAAGGAGACTGAGTTGGGTGTCGCCGCGTCAGTCCGGGAGGAGCACGTCGCTGGATTGAGCGAGGCCTTGAAAGGAGCCGAAGTGGACGATGAGCTCAAGCAGCGGATAGAGTCTGAGCTGCATTAATGTTTCTGCCCAATCTTCATAACGTCTGTAGCATTTATCGCATACTTTGCATGATCATGCCATCTCGTGGGCTGTTTGCTGGTTCTGGAAACCTTGGAAGACTTCGACTGTCTGACAAGCTGGGTGATTAGCTATAGGTTGACTTGGATTGCGTATTCTACAAGCTCCGACTGATAGACATGCTCTGACATACAAGCTACAAGCTGCTGAACTGCTGTACAAGAGATCGCGGCTGCAACAATGGACACCTGAACACGAGCAGGACAATCGAAGGATACCACCAGCTGCTGTTCATTGAGACACGATTCATCTTTCAGTCAACGTAGTAGAGATGCCCTTCCGAGGTGCCAAGCGCTCAATCAACGCTCGCTACGATACGCTACGTGTATGCTAGATCGATGCTCCTGCTCAGAAGCTGATGCAGCGTAGGATGAAGTAGGACTCTCTAGGCGTTCTCCAGCCAGAGAGAACCGCTCGGTACAGTCCTATCCAAGCAAGTATCGATCTCCTCCTGCTCTTACGCCTGTCTCAGTCTCTCATGGCAGTCTATCGCGATTCCTCTGTGATGCGCAGGTACCGCCACAAAAGCAGGAACGCCTGCCGCTTCAAGTGCGCGATGCACAGGATCGACCTGGCTTGACTCGCTTTGGCAACGAGAAAGAGCAAGTGCTCATGAGACAGCAAGCGTCGAGTGATGTGCACGCGAAGATAGATACTTATCTGAACTCGGACGACTCTGCCGACGACTACAATCAGCAGAGCAAGTGGTTCTCCTCTTCTCAACCGCCAGCTATAAGCGTATTCCAAGGACGTGAAAGATCACCAGACTCTGCTACAGCTGATGGACGGCCTCTGCCATTCTCGCGCAATCCCAAGCGTGTACATCTTGACGAGGATGCAGTGACATCTTCTTCGCCGATCGTACACAGACCGTTCGGGAAGCGCGTGAAGCATCAAGTCCCTGTTTCGCTCACAATGCAAGCACCAAGCACGCCTGTCCAATATGAACAGTTTGCGGGACAAGACTGGCTTTCTGATGGAGAACTCGTTCAGACATGTTCTCCAGATGTGCCAGATGCCAGCGATAGTCCAGCGCGCCCTATGATGCTGTCTTCTGATCGAAATTCGTGTCCACATGCTGGGCCATCTCGCAAGAGACAGCTCTATATTGAGGATGCAGAAGCCAAGTATCGCCAATTGGACGAAACACTGCCATCTCATGTATCGATGCCTATCTCAAGACGACCAAGGCGCTTCGATCCGACCGTGTTTGCGCGATGTGAACGAAAGAGTCCCGAGTTGCCGCAAGACGATGCCAAGCTTGCAAACGAGGTCAAAATGATTGATTTGACTAGCTCTGATGGACCTGAAGCAACAAGGTCGAGCATCAAGGCATCACAGACTGCTCGCCAGCCCAAGCCTTCACAACCCTTAGCTGCTGAGTCAAAATCAAGCGCGCAAAGCAATAGCAGTAAGGCTGCAGCAATGTTCTCGGAGACCGGTGTGTTTGTGCCTTCGTGGGCGCAATTGCCTCCGAGCAAGCAGATGTCAGCAACGCCAGGAACAGCGCAAAGACAAGGCAAGTTGGCACAGTTCTTTTCTGAAGACATGGCAGAGACTGATGAGGATCTTCTTGGCGAATAAATTCTGTTATACAGCGATGATATAGTATGCACAATGAGAATAGAAACCCATTTCGTAGGATGCTACGGGCTGACATAGCCCGACCGCGTGACCAAGTCTTCTGGTTCCTCCTCCTGCGTCTGTTCATTGAGCAATCGCGTTCTTTGATCTTCTTCTTCATCAAGCAAACGTTGCCGCCGTTCGCGTTCAATCTGACGATGCTCGCCCCACTTGAATCTGCTCTTGCTGCGGTAGAAGAGGCATATACTCAACAATGCGCATTGCAGAGCGCCTGTCACAATGAAGAGTACCCAGCTAGACCACCGTACGCCTGGCCGCTGTGCAATACTCCAAGCGAACAGAAAACTGCCTGGTGCCTGGACGGCCAGTGTTGTAGTCGATAGGCTTCCTGCCGATTTGCGATGAATGGTTGTCCATATCTGGGGAATGTATTGACATGCAGAGAGCACCATAGCACTCCCGCCTAGCCAATTGGCCCATGCGATGGCACGTTCGCGTGTTGCTGATCGACGTAGGAAAGACAGGGAAATGGCTGCAAAGAGGATAAAGTGGCCCAATGCAACAAGTGACACACCGAGAGAGATATTCCATGCAAGCGATGTGTGCCGTGGTACATGTCGCGCAACAGGCATGCTACTCCGTGAAGCTGCGCTGCTCGAATGGCTTGTTGCGCTTGTTGTAGGTACGGATGCTTGCTGGGGAAAGTATCGCGGCCGGGGAAAGTAGATGAGAAAGAGCACGACCGTTGTGGTGAACATGATCCATTGAAGCAAGAGCTGGACCACGCCGAGCGAGTTGGCAAAGCAGACGCCGGACGAAAGAGTGCTGCAACACCGCAATACATTCCATTGCAAGACGGCGATATTGATGAGTGAGTTGGTGCAAGAAGTCACGCCGAGCAGTAGAAAGAAGGGCGATAGGCCCTCGGACGTGCGCAGTCGGCGTATGCGCAGGTGTTGAGGGAGGTAGGAGAGGATGATGCCTGCGGAGATGAGGAGTGAGACGACAAGATTGCCCTTGTCTACATGGTCGATGTCGGCGCAATTGATGGCGCTCATTGCATCCTCTGTGCTGCGCTAGATATGTCTAAGGCTGCCGCGATAGTCACTAGCACGATGATGCTCTCTTGTCTCTATGTCGCTTGATTGTCGCTTTCGTGGAGTTCAAACAACAAAACAGATGCAAGAAGATGAACTTGAAGAGTACAAGGTATTATAGAGTGTATAAGGTAGATGATCATGGAGTCTAGTCCGCCAACAACGCTTCGATATCACGCCGACGCATCTGAGCAGCCTGAGCGCGAGTCTGGTGCGTGCCACTCAATTTGGCCATCTCTCGTTTCCGTTCCTGAATGGCTAGCACGCGCTCCTCGATCGTGTCTGCCATGACGAGCTTGTAGATGGTGACAGGCCGCTTCTGACCGAGTCGATAGACGCGAGAGACACTCTGATCTTCAACGGCAGGCGCCCACCAAGGATCGCAGAGGATGACCTGATTAGCCATAACAAGATTCAAGCCAACAGATGCAACATTGAGGGATGCCAACATGATGGTTGTCCCTGGATCGCTGCCCAGTCTGGTGATGGCGGCATCACGATGCTTGACAGACATAGCACCATCAATACGAGTAAAGGCACGGCCTGCTGCCGTTAACTGTGGTTCAATCAGATCCAAGAACCGCGTCCACTGGCTAAACACAATCGTCTTGGTAGTGGGATCCTTTCGGTGCGTGGCCTGCAAGATACTCAATAGGCCTTTGAGCTTGGTCGAATCACCCTTCTCCATATGACCTTTTGGTTCAACTTTCGGCAGGCCCAATAGCTGCGTGATGCCAAGAGTAGAGCGACACAGAGGACATTTGCCTTGAGTATGAATCGCCTCCGTAATACAGCTTTGACAAAAGATATGCTTGCATGCCGTTATTTGTGGAACGCGATTTTCTGCAATCAAGCTGTCCATGCAGATAGGACACTCATCCGCTTGATCCACGGAGACTTGCAGTAAAGTACGCAATGCTGCAGTATTTTCTGGCGTGAAAGACACCACCTTGTACTCTTCAAGAGCTTCGAGAGCAGCTAGGCGATCTTCGCTAATAAGCGATAAGCAGTTTGCAGCCTGTCGCATTCTCAGCAGGATCTCAAGAACAGCTCCAGACTGCAACGCAGCGTCCTGTGCTGCAACCAACATTCCCTTGGCCTGTTTCTGCAAGCGTTCATATGTCTCTTGTTCATTCTTGCTCTCAAAATGCATCTTGTGGATGAACTCACGAATGGGCGGCAATGCCACAAGAGGCTTGCCATCCACTTCCATGTCTTTCCGCCGACGAAGCGACAAATCTTGCATCAAGATGCGAAGCAATTTGGCAGCCTCTTGACGTACAGGTTCACTGCGATTCATCAATTTACGTGTGAGTTGTGCATTGAATTGCTTCGGATCTTCGAGCCCACCGGTAAAGCGCAGGAAACCCAACATGCCTGCAAGATCATTGAAACTGTTCACGATGGGTGTGCCAGACAGGCACCATCGCGAAGCACCTTGCAGGGCTGTCACGGCCTTACAGGTCTGCGCATTCGCGTTGCGTATCTTATGCGATTCATCCAGCACGATACGTTTCCAAAAGACATCCAGTAGTCCGTTCCTCTGCTTTGCCTCGCCCTTTGCGAACTCACTGATGAGTGTGCCATACGTAGACAAGACAAGGTCTGCGCGCTCAAGCTGTTTCTTGCTCGGCTTTTCTGCGCCGTGATAGACAAGCACTTTGAGTCTGGCATCCGATCTGAAGTGTTCAACAGCTTGATCGCGCCAATTAGACATAAGTGACGTCGGGCAGATGAGCAGTGTCGCTCCTGTTGCGAATTCAGTGTAAACGCCAGGCGCCGTTTCCGATTCTGCGGCAATAAGTGACAAAATCTGGAGTGTTTTACCAAGACCCATATCATCACTCAGCAAACCGCCTCGAGCCAGCGCAGGCGGTGAATTGGTTGTGAAATGTGTAACAACGTTGATATAGGCACGACCAGACTGCTTCCAGGCTTGCACAACTTGCTCACCAGTCGGTAGCTTTGGATTTTCCTTTTCAATCAGCCATTGCAGGCCTTGCAGCTGGTAGCCAAGCAGGTTGGTCTTCAATCTCGACGGTTGCGTCGCCTTTTTCATCTTGAACAAGTCTGTCGCCTGGTATGACATATCATCGAGTAAGGCCGTTACAGTTCTTGGGCCGATCTGCGTAGCATTCGCTTGGATGTCATCAATGGTGACAATTTGCAACGGTCTATCATCAATTTGAATCACCTGCGATGGTTGAGATCGTGATATCTTTGTACCGCGCGCTTCTGCATCACCAGCATGTAAAACCAACCCAGCCCGCGCAAAAGCAGCTGGAAGACTCGTTGCAATAGATGGATGTGCGAAAACGTCCACGATAAGCGGTATAAAGCGGGCAGACCTATTGCTACTCACGGCAGCTTCAAAGTGACAGACGTGCTCGTCCATGAATGGTGTGATGCCAGCAGCGATTGCACGTGGGAGGTAACCGAGTTTCTGATTTACCATGTTGGCAGCTTGTACAGCATTCGCATCATGAACATTATTCGGTTCGCGCACAAGAGACACTCGCTCGTATATAGTGACACGCCCATGGTAGTGATTGCAGCCCACGATTCTGGTTCTCAAATGCCCAATGTGAATATTATCACGATTGCTGTCTTCATAGTTCTCCTCTTCATCGTCTGCATTAGACTCGATATCGATAGGAGCGTCCACGTCGATGATCTGTCGCTGAAAGAACTCGTCTGATAATGCTACAGGTCTAGCAATCGATTCTACCGGTGCCTTTTGATAGCTGAGAAGTGCATGATTGACCTGAGGAGTACGCTTTCTCTTGAGACCCCGTGTAGGCGAGGAAGATATGTCAATCACTTCCTCTGAATGTTCTTCCACACTAGCATTCTTTGGCTGCAGACCTTTGACCGGATCTGCTTGGCCTGGTAGCGTATTTGAAAGCGATTGTCTTAGTCGCCGCAGCCTCTCTCCAGATTCGACCATGTCCAAGCGCTCATCCTCCTATATGGTCAGTCGTCATTCACAGCGCTCTAGTTTCACCTACGCTGCTGCTGTCTTGGACGAGCTCTGGTAAATGAGCGCGACTTGAAGCAGCATGCGCCATCCTTTGCTTCAGGCACACGTCTAGCAGAAGATACAGGTCCCTGGGCGACAGACTATAATGCTTCTCTTATTACCCTTGTCGCGCCTTTTGTGTTGTCGCCACCCGAATTTCAACTTCGACGTCAAACCAGCAAAGCACAAAAGAGAGCTAGAAGGGATGTCTCTTGCTCAGAAGCCTACTAAGCCCATGGCACGGCTTGCCAAGTCCATCGGATCATGCTCCGCTCAAGTACGCATCGTTCTGGATAATGGATTTGCGCTGACAGTCAGGGCACACGCTACGGAGAATGCATACTTGCTTCGATGCATGATGTGACGAAAGATAAGTGTGCTGCAGAATTTGCAGCGTTCAAGCAGTGTGTGCAGAAAGCCGCCGGGCGGTCATGGTGATACTGTTGTGTACGATGTTTTATGAGGCAGGTGGCCAAATGCCTTTTATGCTGCGTCGAGCTCCTTCATCATCAAAGACTGCCAGACTGCTCCATTCGACAAGTCGTGTGAGACAGGATCAACAAGACATTGCCGCTAGAAATCGCCTTCGAGCAAAGCAAATTTAGCAATGAAGGTCGAGCCTGTCGCGAGACTGTGGTTCGATGCACGTGTATTATGAGCCTTCAAGTCAGTTTGGCTTCTACGATTGTGAAATGCTCTTTAAGCTCGGAAGCCTTGCGCAACACTTCAATACACTTAAACATTTACGCAGAGCTGATGAGAAGAATCGGGGCATCGCGTCGAAACGCTTGACCCGCGCGCCACTCAGCACACAGGAGCGCCGACATATTCATTCTCAGGGTCGCATAGCTGCGCAGTGTTCCACTTGCCTTGATTGGGTGCGGTGGCGGGGCTCCAGTAGCCAAGCCAGGTACCTTCGTGCCCGTTCTTTTTACGAATTGTTCGTTTCTCTTTCCAGCAGGCTCCTTGCCGGTCACAGTGTTTCGACCAAAGCTGATTCTTGCAATAAGTCGATGGATTGAAGACGACGAACGTCTTTTCGTTGTACGGCGTGAGGTCCCAGACCTGAGCAACGGATGTATTCACCTGCTTATGCCGACCGATGACATCTTTAATCTGGCATGATTGTCCCTGTCGTAGTTTGCGATAGATTCGAAGGTACTCAATCAAGGCTTGGCAACGGCAAGTGTGTATCCACTTGGACGGCCTCTGGTGCACAGTCGTATTGCCCAGCAGTGAAGTATCGACATGCTTTGAAACAACAGACTTGTCCGGCTTTGAAGCGACAATCTCTCCAAAATGCTCAAGAGCGCAAATGCCACTCTCCCGCATGCATGGGTCTTTGAAACGATCATCTGACATGTAAAAGATCAGGTCCTTCTGTAGCGTAGCGCATTTGGTTTCGCACTTGGCGTGAGTTTCGTGAAACGGCTGGCCATTCGTGCTGTTGATATTGGTATGCGTCACATAGGACAGCCCAAGGGTGCGACATTTCTTTTTATCGCCAATGCCCGCGAGAGAGAAGGCCGATATTTGCAGAATCAGCAATCCAAAGACGGTCCACACCCGTCTGACCATGTTGCCATTGAGTCAGACGCACATCCTTTGGCCTTTTATGCCTGTCGACAGGTGTGTCTTGAGGAGCGAGCAATTTCCTTGAAGCATGCCGCTTTTGCGAAAGATCGTCTTCGCACCCCTGAAAAGCACATCTTTTTTGTAGTTCATGCGTCTTGGTTTGTTTGTTGCGAGGTCACCACGGCATTCGGTGGCAGAACAAGGTCTAGCGACCAGCCATCGTCATGTAGGCTTGCGTACTGAAATGACATGACAGCCATCATGCAAGCTCAATAGACGCACTTGTGTCAACTGAGACGACGTCAATATCTTTACTGGTTCGTAGTGCATACCGTCAACCGGAAAGAGCAGAACTCAGGGATCCATGTAGTGTGATCGGCAATGAGCTATTTGAGGTAAGAAGGGTAAAAGCGCTCAAGGAGGTCTGTCAAGTAGTATGTCTCGTGGCAGCTCCATACATGGCAAATTGCTTCAGTCCACCAGTCCAGCATCGTTATCAATATCGATTTCGCCGCAGCCATGGCAAGACTAGCTGTTGCAGCAGCTTTTCAGGCAGTCAAGTCAGCGGGAGTAGAGTCGAAGCTTCCTCATGAGCATAGGAGTAGCAGTAGCAGTAGCAGTAGCAGTAGCAGTAGAGTAGCAGTAGCAGTAGCAGTAGCAGTCCCTGACTTCCAGCGGCAAGTAGCGGCGCAAAGGGCCGGCCGTGTGGCACAAAGTACTTTTAGCGAAATACATACTGCACCTTGGCCATGGTGGAATGAGCTTGACTACAACTTTGTGTCTACCATATCAATCCGCCTCTTACCATTCGATGTCACATACTCTAGCAGTAGGCCCTCACGCCGATTGCGCACAAGAATCGGTTTTTGGGTCTGGTTGTTGGCTGCGTCGTGACTGGTGGCTGATAAGGGTTACTCGAAGTCTTTGCAGTGCACTGGTTGCCGTTCACTGTGCCTATGCAAAGTTAGCACATTGCAAGAGAAGGAAGAAGAAGAAGGATTACCGCTGCAAGAGACTAGAGTTCCACTGCTACACTGGCACACATTGTTGCTGCATGTAGACGAGCCCGTACAGGTAATGCATAGACCATTGCTGCATGATTGAGTGTTTCGCTTCTCGAGCAACGTGTTGCCTGTAGGCTGAGCCCAGGCACAAGCTGCAAGCAAAAGAGTCAAGTTTATGAGAGAGAAGGTCTTCATGATCGATGGACGTCAACCATGTCAAGCGTACAGATCCTATTTAAGGTTTTGTAAGGGCTCATTACTAGTCATCAGGCTCTGGTTCTTTGCCTCGAATGCCGGGGAACCGAAGATCATTTTCATCCTGACGTCAGGCGGACAGGTTGCAACGGGCAACGATTAAATTTGCCATACAATGACTGCTGCTCGGCTTGTGATGCCCTATCGCGTTGCCGCAGGAGACACACGTACGGTATAATTGTCAGTGTCGAGCACCAAACATAGCCGTTCCACTTGACGATGCCTGAAATTCACTTGACTTACCTGGATGCGCAAAGGGGAATATGGTACGATTGATGTAGCTTGCGTACGCTCGCAAGAACATGACAAACTGCCACATTGCTTCGAAGGCGCTTGGATACGAAAGCTCAGAGCACTGGCCAGCTCAGCGACAGAGTCTTGTATCACGTTGAAAAGTGCCAAGGTTCGCTTCCAATTATGTGACTAAGGCTACCAAAGCCGAGAAGTCAGGCCGCAGCTGGAAAGAGCAATCGATCCACAAGGAACGCGACGGTTGTACCCGCAAGAGTGCCGCCTCTACCATAAAAAAATTATTGCGAGATGAACACTGACAGAGCTTAAGACAAGCACTCATGACGAGGCCTTGCCACGCTCAGCCATAGCCTGTATAACGTGCGCTCCTGGGTCGATGCCCGCCTCATCACATAAAGTACGAAGCTCTTCCAAGCACGCTTGGACATCTTCAGTGCCCATCAATGATTCCCACTGCTCTTCTGTCGGCATGGCTTCTTCATTCAGTCCATGCTGCTCCATCTTGCCGATGAGCTTGTGTAGAGCAGTCATGATGGCAGGATTGGATGTGATTTGTCGAGCAAGCGAACTGTCCTGCGGCGCATCTGCGTCTCTGCTCTCGGCATAATGGCGAAAAGGTTGTTTCATCATAGGCAGTCTCCTTGATACTCTTGTCAAACTCATGCTGCTGCCTGTTCGTCTCTGCATCGCCCTTCCCATCAGAGTCAGCAGCCTTGAGGCCATCTGTTCTTGTTGGTTGTTGTCAAACCAGCTCAACGACAACGACACGGCACAAATGAGTACATGAAGAGAGCGCGCGATCAGCTTGCTGGGCGCAACACACAGGAACCTGCAGTTCTACTAGTCCCTCCTTCGCCAGTCGCAGAACAGCCGCCAGCGCCGGCTCTTGTTCCTGCCTATTTCCACAAGTCGCCGATACAGCTCTATGATGTGACAGCGCCAATACCAACGCATGCGCTCAAGGCAGACGCGGCATGGACGCCATTCAGTCAAGCGGACTCTGAGGCGCTGGAAGGCCTTTACCAAAACACCTTGCTACAGGGCCAGTCTACCGAATCAGAGGCAGACGGCGAAGAAGTGCAAGCCGATCGCCCTCATGAAGCGGAACTAGTGGGCTTCGAGCGTCTGCATCAGGTTTGCTTACATACTTGGCAGATGACCCCTGTATACTGGCATGCAAAGCATGCACATACGTCAAAGGCGTCTGTGACGCGAGGTACATGGTTCTATGCAGCTACTTGGCAGCCCTTGCCGCATGCGCTCGCAGATCTCGTGGAAGCAGGGTTTCAAGACGTCAAGCCATGGACCGAGACGTATTCTGCTGAATTGGAGGCGGCAACCTCTCTCGGCGAAGAGGCAACCGCAAAGCTCAAGCATCCGGTCGACAGCATTCGATATATCATCTATCGCGATGGTCAGCGTGCCTGGGTCGGCTCAAACACTCTGACAGCTCGGCTGACTGGTAGAGTCATGGCGAGTTTAGGCCGCCATAGCAAGAATGCGCTCGTCGAAGTTTGCAGGGGTTATGACTTTGATGCTTCGCAAAATAAGGTATTTCTATCAATCGCACAGAAGGACGAGACCGTCTCCAGGTCTCCTCCAGCAGTGACAGACCTGATACTGGTGGTTCACGGCATTGGGCAAAAGCTTGCGGAGACTTCAGAGGGCTGGACATTTACGCATGCTGTCAATCGACTGCGAGTCAATTTGCATACGCAACTGGCAATGCCTTCAGCCGAGCAGAATGTCAGGCCAGGCTTCAAGTTCCAAGTCCTGCCAGTGAATTGGCGTATCAATTTAGACCTGGATGCTCCTCCAGCTGCAGACTCTGATCCCAAATCATTCTTCACCCTCGACGACATCACTATCGATGGCATTCCCGCCGTGCGATCTCTGATTGGACAGGTTGTGCTCGATATTCCCTACTATATGTCGCATCACAAAGCTAGCATGGTCGATGCGACAGTCAGGGAAGCGAACCGTATCTACGCTTTGTGGATTAAACACAATCGTGATTTTGCAAGATCTGGGCGTGTTCACCTTGTGGCGCACTCTCTTGGAAGCGCCATCACATTCGACATCCTTTCACAACAGCCCACCGACATCAATACAAGCGCGTCGTTGAGTACGCGACTGGGGCGAGCGCTATCGATACGCCCACCTGAGGATCAAGAGCGAGCCGGACAATTTGCTTTCAATACGACAAATCTGTTCTGTGCAGGCTCACCGGCAGCCTTTTTCCTGCTTCTTCATCGTCGGCATCTTGTGCCTCGGCGACGTCAAACTGCCGACCATGACAATCCAGATGCCACAGACGGCAAAGTTACGGGACAACAAGGAACATACGGCAGTCTGGCATGCAAGAATATTTACAACCTCTTTTACAACACGGATCCGATCTCTTATCGCATGATGGCAACCGTGGATGCAGCTCTTGCACAAAGCCTCCCACCAACTCATATTCCGTCTACTGCTGCGCCATATTTTTCATCCTTCTTCAGTGCTGCTGAAAAGGGAGAAGCGCCGTCAAATGTGTCAAGGCCAGATCTCAATCGACTGCCTTCTACAGTCGAGCTACCGCAGCATGACTTTTCTCGTGAACGTATTGCAGACGCACGCCTCGCTATGCTCAACGAGAATCGTCAGATTGATTATCAATTGCCTGCTCCTGGCGGTCTGCTTGAGGGTAGCAGCCAGTATTTGAGCATGATGACGGCGCATCAAGCGTACTGGGATTCGTCCGAGTTTGCACGTTTGCTTGTCTTGGAGTGCGGACGACGACCGGGCCGGGAACATACTTTAGCGATGATGCGCGGTGTCAAGCGGCCTGAAGTGCCAGAGGGAAGCAAATACGCAAGGGAATATATGTCGGACGCAAAAAAGCATTCGAGATAGAGCAGTATGAGAAAGGCGGTGTCACTAGTCGAGAGACAGGCAGAATGCCGACAGATCGTAGCTAGATCAGCAACCAAGCGGGTCTTCAGATGTGTCGACCCGTCGCACCGATGCCGTGGCAGTCTCATTGACGTCCGCAATGGACGTTGTCCTTCAGGCCCTCAGTTAAAATATTGAAATTGAGCTGGGGGTCTGACAGCCGTCCCTTGATGTCGTCGTTGCCGCACTCACATGACTTGCCGTCATCGATGACCTTCGACTTGTGAATGCGCCAGAGCATTATGTCAATTGTACAATCGCAAGAATACAAATATTCGTCTTCTTTCCAAGATCTAGAATTTACGTAATCCCAATCGAAGTCTTCTGCGGCAACACATGGATCTGGCTCATCATAAAATGCTAAGAAGTCCTCATGTTGATTCTGGATCGGGTTGGAGTCCCGACACCCCTGTTTGCAGATCTCGTCGGCAGAACACTTGCCCTTGCAATGGATTTCGTCTACATTGACTTTGATGCGCCTTGAGTCCTGACCCTTCAGAAGTACCTGCCTACACTTGAGCTCACCACCGTCAACGCTGTGGGTCAAATGGGCGATAGTAATCAGAACGACACCGTATAAGGCTGATGGATGCATTGCAGAAGAGGATTTTGCTGGGTGAAAGATCGATCAGGATTTGCCAGCGTGTCAAGCCCCTTTTATACCCAGAGCCATGACTCCAAGGCTGCGGACTGCGCTCAATAGCATGGCACATCGGGTGACATCGTGTGCATAAGGACTTCAGGGGTGCTTTGGATGGACATTTTTGGTGGTTTAGCGCAATGCAAATGACGACCCGCGAGATCATGGTCGAGAGAGAGGAGGATCTAGACCTGAGCGAGACTGACAATCCTGATAGAAGCTAGTCGATGCATTTCTTGTGGACCAGCGGAATCTGTACATCAACTGTGTGAAACCCTCATACCTCTCTTTTGTTCTTATTTCTTAAAATCCCTTGCAGCACTTCATACCTTCCGATCTTTCAGCCCTGCAGCTGAGACAACTATTTGCAGCCGGCAAGGCCCAGAATTACTGCGAGAGAATTTCAGGAGAGGAGCAGTCGCGGATAGCAGTCACATTCTGCAGTCTCGCATAGCTTTATAGAAGGGGGGTCTGAGCGTGGCATGGGGAAGAAGGCCAGCCCCACGAATGCAAAGCAGTATGACAAACATCAGAACCGGAAGGAGGACAAATCCAGCATACGCACAATGTGGTTGATGAAGAGCTCTCTGAAGCAAGATGGTGGAAAGCGCTCGAGAAGCTTTGCTGCTGGCAGTGGTCGGATCTATTCGTGATCATGTCATTTATGACAAGCTGCTCAATGTACATCGAGCGTGCAGCAGCCATGGGGAATCTTCGTGTACCGGCGTTCATGGAAGCCGGAACTGGCTGAATAGTATTGAAGGCAGCAACAGTAGCTCTATCACAGTGTAGCGCATTGATCGCAGTGGTGTACATCTCGTAACGCTCGGTCAGACTCGCAAGATTGACTGAAAGTTGCCTGCTCCTGGCGGTCTGCTTGAGGGTAGCAGCCAGTATTTGAGCATGATGACGGCGCATCAAGCGTACTGGGATTCATCTGAGATTCCACGTCTGCTTGTTTTTGGATCGAAATTGAGACATGGCAGTGAGAATGCTGTAGCGATGGTACGCCGTGCCAAGTGGTCTAACACGTTGCAGTGAAGCAGACAAGCTAATCTTGGGCAATGCAGGGTTCCGGACTGTCAATAAGTGGGTCCAGATCTTCTCGTTGACTCCATTCTTGCAGTAATCAAAGCGAAGATTGTCGGGTATGTCCGTGCAATGGCAGCCATTTATGATGATTTCTTCACCAGCATATGCATCGCAGCGACGTGCGCAATTGTCTGAGCGAACTCAAGCAAATAGTGTAGCCAAACATTGACATGCAGTCAAGAAGATCAAACATAGCAGATGCAAGCAACTGTCCAATACGAGAATGCAGGGCCAGTCCTCAGAGTTGTAGCTGCAACGTGTTGTTTGTGCCTCGGCCTTTTTCTCCTTTTCTTTCGCCGGTCGACCTCCGCAAAACTCAAAACGAGAAAGTGCCGAACGAACGACGCGAAAACCCCAGACGAAGCCAAGCACAAAAGTACCTAGCTCCATTCAACCATGTCCTACGAGAATCTAGACGCAAGCACGCTTTTCGGCGTCGAAGGCAAGTCTGTCCTTGTCACAGGCGGCGGTTCCGGTATCGGCTACATGATTGCGCGCGCATTCATCAGCAATAACGCAAAACATGTCTTTATCTCTTCACGTAAGGCGAGTGTCTGCGATCAGACATGCAAGGAATTCAATGCTCTCGGTTTCAAGGGCAAAGCTATTGCAATCCCCGGCGATCTTAACAAGCGGGCCGATGTGGAGCGTCTCGTTGCAGAGATCTCCAAAGTGACCGGAGGCAAGCTGCACGTTGTTGTAAACAACTCTGGCAACAACTGGGCTGCTCCTTACGATGAGTTCCCTGACGCAGCGTGGGATCGTGTGCTCGGCCTCAATCTCAAGTCGGTATTTGTTGTGTCGCAGTTATGTACTCCACTTCTCGAAGCTGCGGCTACGCCGGACGACCCTGGACGATTGATTCACATTGGTTCAGTGGACGGAAACCGGGTGCCTATCCACGAGACATTCGCTTACAGTGCTTCCAAGGCTGGTGTGCAGCACCTGTCTCGGCATCTCGCGGGCCACCTCGGCCCACGTCTCATCACATCCAATACCATTTACTGTGGACCTTTCCAGAGTGCCATGATGAAGGCGACACTGGAGGCTGCAGGCGATAGCATCAAGATGGGTATTCCTCTCGGCCGTATTGGCAGAGCATCGGATGTCGGTGGCTTGTGCGTGTTCTTGAGTGGCAAGGCTGCCAGCTACATCAACGGAGCTGGTATCGCGCTTGATGGCGGACACTTGTGCTCGTCAGGTGCATACTACGATGCTGAAGAGGCTGCCAGGGAGGCCAAGGAGAAGGCGAAGCTGTAGGAAGTATCTTCGATGTTATACATATTTCTATCAATCTCCTTTATGTGACACCTTCTATGGACTCGGCATCATCTTTGTGTTCCAGAGCCATACTAGCATGCCGCTAATCAAGCGCACAAGCAACTCGAAGCAGGAGCAGGCATTCGCGAGCGTGGCCTCCTCATGTTCAGATGGTATCCTGGCCGTGGATCTTGTCTTGCGGCATGTTCAGCAGCTCTGACATGTTCCCCGTTCACACAGAGCCACAGATGAAAGAAGACTGTAAGGCATCGTTCCATCGCAAGTCCTTCTATGGGCCGCTTCATCTAGTCGCTAACACCTTAAGCTTCTTTGCGCATTTGACAAAGAAAGCGCGACGACAACCGGGCACAACGCGCGACAAAAGGATAACATCAACAAGGCACATCTAACAGCGGCATTTCAAGCTGGGCAAAGGCGCCTTCATCCCGAAGCTGGAGCTGGAGCTGGAGCTGGAGCTCGAGACTGGATGAACTGCCCGCCGCCCAATCCTTTCCTCAGTCTCTTATTTGCCCATGATGCGCGCATTCTTTCGCAAATTCGCAATATCACCACACAGGTGATCGTCTTGGCGCCCATCACCTCTTCTCTCAACCTGGTAGACAGAGACACAGGCGTGGCATTTGTTGAAACGCTCAACGATGACTTTCTTTCATCGCATATTCTTCGTGTGCCAGAACAGCCGCATGATCGTGCCAAGGCGAGAAACTATTCAACCATCAATGGCAAGACTGTCGTGATCAAGGTGAGTCGCGCTCTTGCAGTGGAAAATGCTCACAGTAGGATGATGCAGTCTTTCCGCATCAAGGATTCAAGGGCATCAAAGAGGTGAAGTTACTGCACGATGCGCTCTTCTGGCTCGACGACCCAAAGAGCCGCCCGGTGCTTGTCTATTTCCTTGACAAGCCCTTGATTGGGAACCCTACTCAGCCGCGAGCACTAATTACGCAGGCGCCGCGCGATGCACCCATCACAACATGGCAGGAGCTTTGTATACGGTATCGTGGTATCGGAGCCCAACTTGATGCCCCATTGCGCAAACTCTTTGATGAATTTCAGGACGAGCTGCAGGTGCAAAGAGACGAGGAGGCGGCACCTTCACGGACACGTACATCGTCCCTGTCTTCCATTCGGCCGGCATCTTTGCGCAACCAGGATACAGAGCACACGTTTTCGCAGGAGCCATCTTTGATACAGTTGCGATTTGCACTTGAACATGTTCTTGCATCGGCAATCGGAGCATTTCAAGGCCTTCCGCAGAATCTCCTTCACCGGATCGGCCTAGAAACATCCCTCAAAGGTACCGATATCGAAAACATGATTGAGGCGCATTGTCTGGCTAGCCTGTACGACTTGACCCTGCACAGATTATCGAGTATCACTGCATACAAGGACGAAGAAGCTTCACAGGCCATAGAAG
Organism: Protomyces gravidus; assembly: GCA_003717255.1. Taxonomy (NCBI): domain Eukaryota; kingdom Fungi; phylum Ascomycota; class Taphrinomycetes; order Taphrinales; family Protomycetaceae; genus Protomyces; species Protomyces gravidus. The sequence goes on along the minus strand of QXDP01000239.1, from coordinate 30,964 downwards.
CGTGTAAATACGTCGACCTCACGCAGCTCGGCACACAGTCTACCTTGGATATTCGGAATCGACTTGTACTTGCCGTCAATGCCTTTACCAAGTTCACGACAAGTCATACGCCAAACGAAAAGCTTCAGGCATTGCTTGACACGATTCACATTCTCATGACCGATTCAGAAAAGTCATCAGACGATCTGATACCGTGTCTTGTGGCCGTGCTACTACGGTCGAGTCCTTCGAGCTCTTGGGCGAACATTCTCCTTATTCGTGAATTTTCCTACAGCGACGTTGAAATGGGGGAGCGAGGCTTTGCATTGTCGACGCTGGAGGCTGTCCTCTACCACATCACCAGCTCAGCCAATTCACTCTCATCTGTTTCGAGCCGCAACAAGCGCTTTTTTGATGCCATTCGGGAGGATGATTTCGAAAGTGTAGAGGGTATGGTCTCAGAACATTCCGACCTGCTTGAGGTGCGCGATCCGAAAGATCAAACACCACTTCAATTGGCGAGCCCAAGAATTGCGATATTTTTGCTCTCTCAGGGGAGCAGTGCTTCTTCGTTGTCACACTCGCTTTTGCGGCATATGACGACAGACGCCTTTGACGACATTTTACGCGCCGTTGCTGAGCTCGATACTGAAAATGCAAGGACCCTACTCAATCAACAAGATGATGCAGGCCAGACCTTAGCACACAAAGTATGCGACAGACCTGACATCATTTACGAGCTGAGCGACCTCCTAGACTGGCGGCATCGTGATAATTCCGGGTGCACGCCATTGCTTATTCTTGCTCGCATTTACGATCACCCAAAGTACGAACAGCTTCTCGAAATGACACTATCCGCTATTACTACAAGTCGTCCCTTGGAGGCATCCTCGTCAGATGACGAATCATTCGTGCTACCTCAAGTTATCCGTCGGATACCGCTCGAAGATCACATTGACCCAAAAGGAAACACACTCGCGCATATTGTGTCTACCAGAAAAGCAATGGAGACTATATTCAAGTACTGTCACGGCAACTTCAATATACTCAACGACCGAGGGCATTCGCCCCTCCTCATTAGCATCAAGTTTGCACGTCAAGCTATCCTTGATTTCCTCCTTAGCCGACCTGAAGTGGATGGCATGGGTCGTGATGCCCGTGGACATTCTGCCATTCATTACGCAGCACATGCATCCTTACCACTCTTCAATACTTGCGTCCGGCGTGGTCTTGATATCAACGATCGTGCAGTCGGGTCGGGCATTACGCCACTACACATCGCATCGCGCGAGGGCAATCTCGTCATTCTCAAACGCTTGCTTGAGCTCGATGCACAAGAAGCTTGGGATTGGCGTGGTTTCAGGCCGGGCGATATTGTCAAGAATGATCAAGTTCGTGCTATCTTGGATGACTGGGCGTGTCGGGGTCAAGAGGTGCGTGTGCTGCGTGGACATGTTGGCGACGATTGCACCGTCAAGTATCTCATCAAAGTACGCAACGGCGGGGGCGTGCTTCGGAGTGTCGCAGATTTTGTCAACCTTCGACAATGGTTGTCGAAACGCTACAGAGCGCTCGGCATTCCGACGTTGGCGATACACACCCCGGCACCTTGTTTGCTGCATTCTAGGCCTGCACGATCGGTCCTTCTAGCAGTCACTGAGCGACTTGACGCTTTTGTGCAATCATTGCTGAGCAATCCTCAAATACGAGAGAATCAGATATTCTGGGAATTTCTCCTTTCACCCACGCGGCTTGATGTTCGTGCCGTACAAGATGTCATTGATCGCGAGACACATGCCGAAGTGCTTAAAATATGGCAAGAGGAAAAACCACTCACTGACTACGCATCCGCAGAAGTCTTCTTTCAACATGCAAGAGAGCAGTTGCTCGTGGTATCGTCAAGCTATCAGGTCTTTGAGCGCAAAATCCGTGCTGTACGAGATGGTCAGTTGCATCTGTCGGTCGCTTACGGGCTTCTTGGCAAAGCACTCAGCAGCTTCTCGCCGCGTCATGAATATGAAAATTATGCTGCAGCTCTATCATCTATTGGCGATTGTCTTGCAGCAAGAGAACCGTCTTTACTGTACCGCTTGACAGAAGAGGTCATCTCTGTAGAATCAAGAGCAGCTGGCATCGTGCAGAGCCTTATGCTGCCGAGTCAGCTTCTTGAGCGGATACGAGACTACTCGGCTGACATTGAGCGCGGCAATACATCGCTTGCGCGTAACAACAAGTTCGCTCTCGGTCTATTGGCAGATTCACGAGCACGGCAAAAAGCACAAATTACGCACAACTTGCAAGAATTGCATCTTGAACTCAATCACACGAGCTGTGAGTTGCGGCGGACAGAAACAGTCTTGGCGGATGGATTATCTCAGTTCTACGAGCAACACGCGCGCAGTGCTAAATTGGCGATGCTCAATTTCTGTAAGTCGCAAGTCAAGGATGAAAAGGCGAGGTTGGCTGGCATGGAGCGTTGTATGCTGCACTTGAGGGGGGAGACGAGCAGCTTTGTGCGGCACGGAATAGTGGAAGAGTAATGATATGAGTAATGTATGTCGGAAATGTCTACTATAATGAACTCAGCATGAGCCTTGTTACTAGCACTCTACTAGTGTCAGCCGCATCGTAACTTGATCTTTTATGTCCAGAATAAAAGGTTGAGGCCCGTCAGAAGATGGCATGAGCGGCTTGCAGAATGCATATGGGAAACTGGTTCAGATGGATTAAAACAATTTTCAGATCATAGATCGGTGAAACAAGAGCGCCGAGTAAGAATGTAAGGCACTGGCACAGCTTCAACCCAATCCTACAAAGGCAACGTAGACAACAGGTAAATTTACTTGATGAAGCATACTGTGAGCTACGGTCTTTTCAAATGGCGAACCTGAAACCCTTCTTCCCAGCAATGATGTAGCCGGCCTCCTGCTTCTTGTTCTCGCGACGGAAGTACACTGTGAAAATGCAGACCCAAAGAATGATGAAACCATTACATGCCATACAAGCCGCAAGACCAGGCCTGTAGATAGGAGCGTCCTGCTGTCTGAAGACCAAAGATCCGAAAATGCCGCCGATGGCTCCGAATCCTACCTGCAGAGCACTGAGAACAGCTCGCCTGGACGATGTATGGATGTTGTTCTGCATGTAGCCGATGACAAACGGAACGTTACTATTGGTACCGGCAGCGACGAGGAACACGGCGGTGTATTGACCTGCAGCAGGAACTCCTGGCGCGTAAAGGACACCCAAACCGATCAAGCAGAGTGCGCTGTTGGCAATGATGAACGGGCCGCGCAGCTTGGTTCGGTCGGAAAAGTACGCTCCTGTCATTGCCACGAGAATGGCAAAGACATAAGGCGGAGCAGCAAGACACTGTGCTTCAACCAGTGAGAAGCGGAGTCGCAATCGAAGAATCGTTGGCAAAAAGTAAGACAATGCGTAGGATGTGACAGTCGTGCACATGAACATGACTGCCATGACCCAGGCTCGCCACTCCAATAGATACTTGACGAGCTTCCTTCCGGTAAGAGGATCGATCTCCAAATCGTCACGGTCGCGCTCGAGTCTGTACAGAACACGGGCGTGATCGCGAGGACTCAGGAATCTGCGCTTTGTCGATTGTGGGAACTCGACAATGAAGAAGTAAGCGAGACATGCAATACCAACCTGATGTTAGCTCGATTCATCATTACATGATTGACATACTGTAATGGCACCTTCGCAGAAGAAGATGAATGACCAGGGTCTGTAATTGCCCCTGGGACCGATACGTGCCAAACCGTAAGCGAGAATAGAACTCAAGCCGGAAGCGAGCACTCCGAACATGTAAAAGAAGGTGATGCGCTTCTGCAATTCATAACGCTTGTACCAGCTGGAAAGGAGGAAGACACAGATGGGAAAGTATCCACCTTCCAGAAGACCGAGCAAAGCACGCAAGCCAGCAAGTGCTCCCCAAACCTTGACAAAACCCATTGCAATCATTGTTGATCCCCAGGCAAGAGCGATAGCCGTGATGACAAGTCGAGGTGAGACATGTCGAACCAAAAGAGTTGCTGGCAGTTCAGAAACGAAATATGTTGGGAAGAATACGAGCAGAGCAATCGAGTAACGATTCTGGATGTTCAAGCGCAACTCCTGGCTCATTCCTTCAATCTGGGCATTTCCCATGTTTGTCCTGTCAATCAAACTCCAAGCATAGAGGACAGCAAGCCAGGGCACGACGTGGCGGTCTACTTTCCTGATGATTCGCGCATCGTGGGAATCGTCCAGAATGTCGGGAAACTCTGCATAAGCTGTAGTGTTGGCAGCGTAGCCAATGTCTTTCTCATCGCGGTGGCCTTGTGAGTCAGAGTCGCCGTCTGAACTTGTATGTTCCAAATGTGCGCGATCATTTTTGACAATTGGAGCCTCCATCTTGTCAACGATAGTCCAATTCCAGGGAAGGAGCGATGCGCTCTACTTTATGCTTTACCCCAGAATCCAGATATTCAACGAATGGTCCAAAGAGGCAATACTGCCGCGACCGGTGCTAACCATGCTTCCGTAGCGCGCTAGTCTCGGTGACAAAGTACGGGGAACAGCGTGCTCATCTCATGAGCTGAGCCCCTTTTTGATGGATGCGCAGCAAAGTCTCAGATCAAGCGTGTACCAATCTGGCTACAGCAAACCCTCGGACCTTCGAAAAATAAGCTTTCGCAGCTTGTCCTACGTCAGACCGTTGTGCGAATTGCATCAAGACAGCACGAAACAAAGCACAGATGTTCAAGATTAGAGAAAGCTGTTGTCCCTGATAAAGTCGTCAAGCTCAAGCCAAGTAGCACTTCGCTACTGCATGATGATACGACAGTGTTCCGCCTTGCCAGCGTGAAAATCCATTCTCCAGCTGGGCCCTGAAACGTAATTATTGGTGGTTGCGGCGCAGCGAGCCACCCGCGGACAAGCCGGGAAATTGTCCCGCAGCGAAGGAATATGAAGTCGCTCAACACGCATTGAAAGACTTTCCCTTTCAATGCACAGTTCGTCAAAGTAGTCCAACTAGCAGCCTATAAAACACAGGTGATGCTGCGCCCGTGCACACGAAGTGATTGTCTTCTGCAAACATGCTGTAACAGCGAGCTCGGTATGCAAGGGCACACGTCTTTGATGGATATGTGGCTGTGCACGGATATTGTCAATTGTCTGGTATGCTTCCCGAAAGCCGGGGTGCAACGCGCGAACACAGCGCAAACATCTGGCAGGAAATGAACGCGCGAAGATTCCCTTGTTGAACTGAGTACGGGGATAGCGCGAATCTGGGACCTTCATCACCATTCCGGACAGGCGAGAGGCTAGAGCGCCCTCTGTACGTGTAAGTTGCGATGGTTATTGCGAGCGGTCCGGACGCAAAGGGGACATCAGAATAAGGTCACTGTACACGCTCAATTCTATCGATAGCCTGTTGGCCCTGGAAACATTCTCTCAAGTACTTTTAGAAGCTCAAATGCGCAGCTTGCCCGGCGGACCAGATATCGAGCATGACTATCGCATCGTAGAACTATTGGCCGCTCCATCTCTAAGCCTTGCCTGAGGTGCAGACGATCGAGCTGTCTTCCACCAGCGCATTCATTATGGGCTAAGCACAGGCCTTTGTGACACCGAACGCGGCCGTCAACATGCAACTGCAGAAGCTGACCAATGAACCCTAATGCAACGGCTGAGTCCATATCGAATGCACAGAACCAATAGCATTGGCTTCGAACGAGAATCCTTTGCAGCACTATCGAGATAGCTGCAGAGGCGATAGCGGCTCAGAAGGTGTTCTCGTGCCGGGCATCGCTCATGGACTCAGGGGTCGAGCTAGCCGTGTCATTCTGCATTTGCCCTGTCCCAACGACAAAAGATCTTCTTCATCATGCTACTGCGCTATTCATCTGCCGTATGTAATACATTCATCCCCGACGGCGCCCTCATGGTCTGTGCTTGCGCCTCGATCCACTTCTCGATGGTGCACGTGCTGTTACCAATCCTGGAAGCATGTCGTCGCCATATGCATCCCCAACATGAAATGCTCTCAACCACAAAGCTGCTCCGAGTCCTCAGACTACTCACTGCTGTACATGTCTCTCAAGCTTGGAAAAACCAAAGGCCATGAGGCTTCTATCGCCTCGGTCGACACTGAGGCCTCCCGCGAGTCATCTCCGGATGCTCTTCGAGGAGGCCTCAAAAAGACTGACATCAATGATGACTCCCCGCCCTCGAAGCTGAAAGAGATTCAGCTAGCTGACTTTGAACGATCGCAGCTTCACCGAGCCAAAGTCCTTGCCCGTCGCACGCAGCCCCATGTTGCAGAAGAAGATCTTGTCTACTATGCTCCAACTGCTCTCGAGGCCTTAGGACCATGGATCGCACTTCGTTCTGTCACCAATTACTCGATCGAGACGTTGCAACGCATCTTTCCTCCATCCAAGGACTGGTTAAGTCTGACGTTCTGGTTCTTCAACATCACGCTCGTCATTATGAGCATCGTCTTTGCTATTTTAGAGGTTGCCTTTTGGTTCACAGACACGATCCTTCCCCAGGCATGGACCGAGTGGATCGTGCAGCAGACCAACACTTCAATGTACCGTGCTTCAATACTTCTGCGTCGCTAATGCTATAGTGTCAATCAACGCTTGTTCAATAACATGGAAAGCATTAACGAGAACGCGCAGGAAGCTCTTGCTCAGAATATTGAACGCAAAACATATGATCCCAGGATCGCTGAGTACATGCTCAATATGTCTGCTGCTGTCTATGTCCGTGACAACTTCATCTACCTGCAAGCAGAGTCCTACTACCAATCTAAGTTCTTCCTAGACGGGTGCAAGATCACTTCATTCCCGAACTTGAAGAAGGCGGATAATTACACAAAGAAGAAGCTTTCATCGTTTTTCCGCGAAAGTGTGGCCCCTATCGTCAAATTCACGGATCAGATGAATTTGTCATACCACCTCATCTCCGAACTCGAGACTGGTTTCGGTGGACCGTATGCATCCATCATGGCAAGCAAGACGAAGCCTTTCCTGGTCGTCGTCTTCAAGGGCACCTCGCCGCTCAGCCTGGATGAATGGCTGATCGACGCAACGTATGAGCAAGTGGCTGCCCAAGGCTTCTTCCAAGGTTCTGTGCACCAAGGCTTCTATACTTGCCTCTTCCCTGATGCAAAGAACACAACGCCAAGATCGGAGTCGCTCTTAGACTACTATCCTTATCAAACCCTCGCTGAAGCCATCAATCTAAAATCAAGCAAAATGGCCGATGACCTCAAAGTCGACAAGATCAATGTCTGGGTGACTGGTCACAGTCTCGGAGCTGGCGTTGCGACTCTCTTCTACGGTTGGCTACTGACACATCGCTCACTATTGGGACCACACACCAATTTACGTGACGCTTATACCTATGGGAATCCAGCTACTGGCAGTCAAGCATATGCTCGCGGATATCTAAGCTCACTTGTCAACAATCAGACGAACATGCTTTGGCGTCTCATTTGCGACTCTGACATTGTCTCTCGCGTGCCATTGAACTTGGATACTGCTTGTACTGGCGGAATCGGTGAGCCGGAGCTCATCAGTGTTCGTGAGGATTCCTATCTGAATTATGCTGCCCCTGGAAATGGTATTCGCATTCTGTCTGACCGCGCACCGCAGACGAAGGGCGCCTTCGATGTTGCGAAAGAGACGGAGCCAGCTGTGAGTGGTGAAGCAGCTCAGCTGGGTCGCACGCTCTTCATGCTAAAGCTCGTGCGCTTGATTCCCGGCGCAAAGAACTTGGTTGACCATACACCACTCCGGTATGCTGAATCCCTGCGCTTCTCACGAGGCAAGTACAAGATCACCCGTCCAAATTGAGCGTCACGACCGAACTTGCATATGACTAACGACATGATATGATGAGGTGATAGATAGCATCTTTAATAGAAGTAGACGCCTCGCCCTTTTCTTAGGCCATTAGACACCATGCATTTTTCTCCTCTATAGTTGACTCTTGCTTGGCTTCTCGAGAGTCTCCAATAGCTCCCGCGGTGCTTCGACATGTCGACTCCGGATCCAATCCGCAAATGCCTTTCCAAGATTATCAAGCACATTGGAGCTCGTTACGCCGCGTCCAAGGATACCATAGATGACGAAATGCACAGCTTTGAGCTTTGGAAATAGATCACGCTCGATGGACATAGATGCTTTGAAATCGTCGCCAATCAACTTCTTCATAACATCGCATGTCAGATACGACACGAGCCAGTCGTAGATCTCAGGCACTGGAATCTGATTAGGTACGCCATTTGCTCCCAGTGGACTGAGTGGATAAAGACCAATGTTGATGTTTCCGCCCTTGTCACCCGACCTTGCGAGCACGAGATTACCGAGTTCAGTGGTGACAGTGTCGCCCTGATTGACAGAAGCTGGTTCTCTGACTAGACTCGTTGTTGTATCATTGTCAATGTCGTATATTTCCTTGAGCGTCGAAGTGCCCTTGACACGGTCGACACGTATCCGTTGACCCACTTTCGCACCCTTCTCAATCAATGTGAAGCCGACATCGAGTTTTGAGAGCTGCCAGAGTCCTGGATAATAGCCTAGGTAGATGCGTGGCACGCCCTGAGCCGGATTTGTCATGATTGTACTGTGATATCCGCTGAAATGCTCGAGGCCGATCGATGCGTGGCTTTGTACGACAGCCGACACGAGCTCGGCAGTCGGTGCCTGGATAAAACATCGAATAAATCCCGTGCCTCGGAACTGCGAAGAAGCATTCGTCTCTGGTACACCGTATTCTTGTATCTCATGCGTCGTCAGCTTGTCAAAAATGCCAAGCTTCTTCAGTCTAGTCTCTGTCTGGTACTTGAAGAGTGCAGCCTTGGCAGAATGATTGCTACCAGTCACACCAATCATATATTCGACCTGGAAGCCGTCAATCCAGAAGATAGCACATTTGGTTGTTGCAGGCGGCGCGATACCGGCGACGCCTGAGACATGTACACGATTTGGACCTTCCTGTACCATTGTTATCTCCCTGCATCGTGCTGCAACGTCAGAATTCAAGTATTTTGTGCCTTGTAATTCGTATAAGAAGTGCGCCTTGATGGTCTCAACGTTGACGAGCCCTGGAAGAGACTCTGCTTTAGTCACAACGCATGTTCCGTCATGAGCGACTTCAGCAATAGGCATGCCGATGTCCGTCAAGTCTTCAAACTTGTAGCGCTCAAAACCTGAAAAGTTGCCACCAGTGGAGTAGCCACTGCATTCGATCAAGTGACCGGCAACGAGTGCTCCAGCGTATGCATCGTAGTCGTCTTCTTCCCAGCCGTGCCACCAAGCCGCAAGACCCATGACTGGCGATGCATCAGCAACACGTCCGCAAACAACAATATCAGCACCTGCACTCAATGCGGCAGTAATTGCGCGGGACCCGAGATAACAGTTTGCAGAAATGATCTTGCGGTCTTTGAGTGTCTCTGCAGCCTTTTGCGAAGCATTGTCATGACCAACATTGGTATTTTCGCCATCGAGATGTCGAATTGATTCACCGCGAGCAATCTGTTCAGACACTTCCTTCGTTACGTGGTCTCCATCGACGTAGGCTACCTTGAGATCGTAACCAGCTGCATCAGTCCAGGACTGAATCTCAAGCGCAGCTCCACGTGGATTGAGACCGCCGCCATCCGAGACCACCTTGCACTTCAATTCATTGACAAGCGACAATGAGTCCTTCAATCCAGCCATGAAATTAGCCTCCCATCCAGGATGCTTTCCAACCGACTGGCCGATGGCAGAAATGGATAGATTGAATTCTGCCAGAGAATCACCAATAACGGCATCTATACCATTCGAGTCCTTGGATCCCGCTTCAAGGTTCCTTCGAAACAAGTCTGGTGAGTCTCCTGCGAAGCCGGACACGCCCACAATGCGAATAGCTCTTTTCGACATGATGGACACTGTTCAGCTTTTCGTGAGCCGCCTTGTCGCGCATTTCAAGGTCAAAGCTCGGCAGATACCGAGAGCCGCTCCGAAATCCGGGGAAGCAGATAGGAGCAGTCACAGAATAAGCAAGGGTGATGTATCACGAACAAGTCAAGTGGCTTCCATATCAATGCTTGAAATACAATCAATATAAGAAATGCTCTATGCGCCAATAAGCTCATCATCCTCTGGCACATCATCATGGAAGTCCTTTCCTTCCCGTGTCGCGACGATGTATCCACGCTCAATCACAAAGTCACCAAAGTGCTGGCCTTCTTTCTTCTTGAGCGCATATTCCTTGAGCATAGGCCGCAGGATATCGAGAATCTCAGCTTCTTGGATGGATGCCTTGTAGAGCTTGTTCAGGCGTTGGCCGTGGTAGCCACCGCCGAGATAGAGGTTGTATGTGTTGAAAGCCTTGCCAACAAGGGCAATCTCCGCCACCCATGGGCGCGAGCAAGCGTTGGGACATCCAGACATACGCATGACAATACTCTCCTTTTCCAGACCAGCCTCAATGATCGTTTCTTCGAGCTTTGAGATGAGCACCGGAAGGTATCGCTCGGATTCTGCCATAGCAAGACCACATGTAGGGAACGCCACACAAGCAGACGAGCTGAGACGCAAGCTTGTGTAGTTGAGGTTATCGAGCTTGTATTTGGCAAGGATAGATTTGACGTCCTCAAGCTGGCTGTCATCAACATTGGAGAGGATGACATGCTGATTGGATGTAAGCCTGAATTCAGCTCCCTCCTTGAGCATCTTTGCCAACTCGCGCAATCCAGTCTTCATCTGGAAGTCTGGTGTATCCTCAACACGTCCATTCTCGATAAACATGCCAAAGTGGTTCTTACCATCCTCGCCCTTCTGCCAACCAAAGTGATCAACATTCTCAATAAACTCATAAGGGCGCGGATCCTCAAGCTTGTAGCCAACGTATTTCTCCACAAACTCGCGGAAGAATGGCACACCATAGTCATCAATCGTGTACTTCATGCGCGCATGCTTGCGGTCCTTGCGATCACCATGGTCGCGCTGACAAATCATGATACCTTCTGCGACCTTGTTGACTTGCTCAGGTGTGCAAAACGCCATGACGGTACCAAGACGCGGGTATGTCTTTTTGTTGTTGTGAGTTGTACCCATACCACCACCGATCGATACATTGAAGCCAGCAAGCTCGCCGGCATCATCGCGGATAGCAATGAATCCGACATCGTTCGTGAAGACGTCGACATCGTTGTATGGCGGCACAGCAACAGCAATCTTGAACTTTCGCGGAAGGTATGTCGGGCCGTAAAGTGGCTCTGTGTCAGACTTGTTCCGGACAGCATCGCCGGCAACCTGTGCCTTATTGCCATCCTCGTCAGTCAACCAAATCTCGTGATACGCCGACGTGCTTGGAAGCAGGTGATCGCTGATACCCTTGGCAGTATCGTATACCTTTGCATGGAATGCCGAGAGTGTCGGAATGGTCGAGCACATGACGTTACGGTTGACATCACCGCAAGCTGCGATTGTTGTGATGAGAGCCTTGTTGATGGCAGCAATAGTCTTCTTCAAGTTGCGCTTAAGCACACCGTGCCATTGGAATGTCTGACGAGTGGTGAGCTTGAATGTATGATTGCCATAAGTGTCGGAAATCTCATCCATTTGGAGCCACTGCCATGGCTGTGCAACACCAGCGGGCAGACGCGCTCGAATCATGAAAGAGTAGGCAGGCTCAAGACCATCGGCCTTACGCTGCTCTCGAACATCCCGGTCATCTTGCATATATGTGCCGTGGAACTTGGTCAACAATGCATCATCAGCAGAAATGGCACCCGTCGTCTCGTCTGCAAGACCAGCAACGATGCCTCCACGTAGGAAGTTGGACTCAACCTTGACATCTTCTGGTGTACGGGCCTTGGGCTCATCCACAACGACATCCATGTGGTCAACACCGAATGCCTTCCATAGCTCAGGCTCCCATGCCTGGTATCCAGTCTCATATCCATCCGGATCTTGATCGTCACCCATTGAGACAGTAATGTCAATCAATGACTTTGCACCAAGGTCAACGAATCGCTTGTGTAGATCCTTACCGGGCTTGTTATAGTAGTGCTTGTCTGCTGCGCGAGGCCAGTAATGCGAGTCACCCATCGCAAATACGGCAAATTGCGTATTGTTCAGATCAAGCTCCATGGAGGCCTTGACGGCATCCCAAAAGTTGCGTCCATTTTGCGGAATCTCACCTTGTCCGGCTGTTGCTGAAATCAAGACAAGGTTTGGCTCAGAGGCGAGGTCCTCAACTGGGAAATCATCCATGGCAAGCACCTTTGCCTTGAGCGATCGCGCCTTAGCGCGCCGTTGCAGACGCTTCGCCAGATTTGCCGCATTGCCACCATCTGATGCGTACAAAATCGTCAGAGGCGGGCCAGACAGACCATCAAGCATCTTGTCAAACGCCTGCTTGGCCTTGCGCTTCTGTGCGTTTCTAACTTCGGCACCATAAGATTGTGCCAGACTGGCAGCGAACCGCGCATCTCGTGCGGCGAGTTGCGAGAGGTGATTTTCACGCTTGAGGAAAGCCTTGAGCTCGACTTGGAGACGCTCAGAATCGAGCTGGAAGTCATTCGCTGAAGCGTCGTTGGAGGGGGTGTAGCGGTAAAGCGGCCAGTATCCAGACTCGACTGCATTCTTGGTCTCTTGCAAGACTGTCACAGGAGTGTCGTCTTCCCGTTCATATGGCAAGTACGCCAAGACAACAGAGGGGCCGTCAAACTTGTCAGCCTCAACCATAGCTGCGAGAACTTGCGTGTACGAGGCATACACAGCGGTTGATGCAACATAGGCGTTACCAAAGTTCATGGCATACAGGCCGATATCCTTCTTGCGCTTGTTGGCAGCTTCAGCATTGCGTGCCGAGTAAGGTGTCGAGTCGATAATGAGCATGTTGGCGTTGAGACCGGTTGCAAGCAAGTGGTGAACACCCGAGTTGCCAAGATCATAAGCCCAAGCGTCGGAGCCAATAATCCAGTCAGATCCCGCATCGAAAAGAGCTCGTGAGGCAAGTAGTGACTTGGCCTCATCGGAGGAGTCTTGCTCAAGCGCAGAGATTGCTGCCTTGGACGCAGTGGCGCATTCAGTCTTGTTGTCGGCCTGAACAGTCCATTTGTCGAGCGCATCTTGTGTGGCCTTGGCAAGTGATCCATCTTTGATGGCGGATGCCACCTGCTTGATGAATGCCTGCCGATTGTCTTGCCTCGCGAGCAACGCACCAAGCGCGAATTCAGGGTTGCTGCTCACTGCCACTGGTAGGGAAGAATTGCCGCCCTTGTTGGCGATGTTGAGACGGTCAGCGAACAGCTGACGCAAAACCTTTTCATATGCCGACTCAAGCTTAGGTACCTCTGCAACAGCATCTTGCGCCGCTGCCAAGTCTTGGCCAAAGAGCAAGTTTTGAAGAGGTTGCTCAGCTTGCAAGTTCTGCACAACACCACGAAGTGCCTGTGCGACAGTGTCTGCATTATTGTAGCCAAGCTGACCAGCAACAAGTTGCCTATCGCTACCATTGAGCGCAACAAGCGCGTCCATGAAGAGTGGCGTCCACTTTGTGGTCTTTGTCTTGATTTGCTCCAATACAGCAATCTTGGTGACACTTGCGGGGAGAGCGGCCAGAAGCTGAGTTGCGGACCATGGGCGGTAAACGCGCATGGTAAGAATGCCGACTTTAGATTCTTCACTGCCCTTTTCGGATTTAGCAACCTGCTTCTTGAAGAGGTCGGCATTTGAGCCGAATAGAAGAATAGCCGCCTCTGCCTGTGCAGGGCCAGTATAATCGAAGATTGTGTAAGAGCGGCCAGACTCGGTGCTGAGGTTGTTGAAGGCCGATTCGATGATCTGCAAAACATCCGTTGATGTCTTTTGCTGGACCTCAACTTGCGTATCCTTGCCCTCTGCATCTTTCTCTGTGCGGAAGCGCTTTGGAGCATCGTCGAAGTAGATAGCCTGCGCCTCAAGCTTGGCCTCGCGCGCCTGAAGTGCCGATTCTGTCGAGATGGTGCGCTCGATGAAAGTGCGGTCTTCGGCATTTACAGACTCGCCAGTAATGCTCTCGTAGAAGAGTATAGAGCCCTTGCCAGATTCAATGGCGACAGATCTCGCCACAATAGCTAGATCTTGTGCCTCTTGAATGCTTGTTGCTTGGAAAATGGCGAATCCTGTTGACCGCAAGCTAGCGATATCGGCGTAATCTGGAAGACTAGCATCCGTCTTGCTCAAGTCGACAAAGAGCGTAACTGGCCTCAATGCAAGCCGGTAGAGGTGTGGAATAGCCTGAAGCAATGTCGACGACGATGCCACGACTGAGGCAAGCCGGCCGTTGTTGCTCTGTTCGAGCACGCTGAGGAATGGATCAGCATTGGCTCGTAGAATCTCTAAACGCGGAATTTCTGGGCTGTACACATTGGCCACATTCTCGCCGGCGAGCTGTTTGAGTGTCTGTGTATATGCATTGGCCTGTTTGAAGGATTGCTGGACAGAAAAGACGGTATCGGAGGTGAGGTAGGCTACTCTCGCGACTTGTGGATGTTAGCATTGATGTGTCAGCAGAAGATCGTGCGCGTTGCATACCTGCTTCTTCAATAGAATTGATTGCGGGTGATGCTGCAACCATTGTGAAATAGCAGCACTGGTCGAGAGAAGTGATGCGACCTCTAGACAACCCAAGGACAGTAAGTACTATCCTCTCCTATCTGTTTGCCTCTTGTTCTGTGTAGTGCAGCTCGAACTCGTTGCTGTGGTTTGTATCTGTGAGAGAAAAAATCCAAATTGAGGCGAAATGGATGGCGTGATTGATACTGGCGAAATGTGATTGGCGGAGACGGATGACATAAGCAGAAGATAGTATAGCAGTAGAAGGAATAGCAGAGACAGTCGCAAGGCTAATCAAATGATGATTAGAAGACATAAAGAACCGCTTTTCTGCATTGTCTACTGGACGACTCATTTGTGACGGCTTTCTTTCCTTACTTCAGATGGACATGGAAATGCTTGTTCTGCTTCTCTTTCGTGGCTATGTCTAGTCCGCCTCGTAGTACTTATTCTTGCGCACAATCACAATACCCTCAAGCACACCCGTACTTGGCAGCCACTCCTCCGTAGCCATCTCAGCACGCTGTTCATAACTCAGCAACACGGGCGTCGTCTGCGTCACCCAGCCCGTAATCTTGCGTGGTTTGCCAGGACCGAATGAATCCACCGCTTGTCCTACACGAACACTGACAGGCACAGGCGAACCATCTTCACCGAGCGTAATGAGCATCCTTGGATTGATGGCCGTGACGAGATAGTAAAGCAGCCAATGCGCTTGATCGAAGATGAGAGACTTTGCATCCAGCAGCGATATCAACACCGTCATCAAACCAGCCAACCCTGTTCGTGAAAACAAGCTGCGATCCCCGTGGAACGGGTTAAGGCTGAGCGTGCCTTTGCCCATATGCAACAAACCTTGCGCAATGCGTACCATAAAGAGACAATTCGGTTCATGCGCATAATAACTCGCAAGTTGTCGAAGTAGCTGTGCCAAACGTGCATTATTCGTACCAGCTCCCACGAGACCCATGGCAAAAATGGCGTTCGCTGCAACATCCAGATCATTGTCATGAGACATGCGAGAAAGTGTCTCAAAGACCTTCATTTGCGCATTTGAACAACTCAATAAGCCAAGCGCAAGTGGCACAGCGCGACGAATGATGGGGTCCGAGTAGTGCATCAGGTGGCCAAACTGTCGCAACGCCATCTCTGTTCCGATATCCTCGCCCATCGCAATCATCGCAATACCAATCGTAGCGAAAGCCTGATACAAGTCTTCCGGTTCTTTATCCTCATCTTCCTCAACGAGATGATCGGCGGCAAGATGCAGCATCTGTTGCACTTTAAGCACATTGCCTGTACCTGCAAATGCAAACGCATCCACCAGCACACCTGCATGCTTGGCAATCGGATTTTCAATCGCCTTGAGCGCTTCAATAGCCGCCTCGGCTTCCTCCTGCTTGCCAACAAATAATAGCGCAAGGCCAAGCACCATGAAGCGCGTCCACTTATCAGAGAGCTGTGCATCCGTTCGGTCCATCAGGGTGAGCAAAATACTACTCGTAATTTCACCATGGCAAGATCCGGCAAAGACAAAGCCAAGCGAAAGTGCCGCAAACGCAGACAACTCCACTGCGATATCCGTATTGGAGACAGTCTCGAGCAAGAGCTCGCAAATATCCTCTCGCTGCGAGCCAGCATAAGCGAGGCCAAGCGCCATCATGGCATTCAGCCTGATTTTGACACTAGAGCTCTCAAGCGGCTCAGCAAGCAAGGCCAGCGCTGGATCCGATTCGTGATGCACGCCGTTCGACAAGATGCCAACAGCGAGTAACGCACCTGCTTTGATATTTTCCTCGTCCGAGTATAGGTACTTGTCAATGTGCGCAAGACCCGCATCGACGTCCCATAGAGTCAGCAAACCAATCGAAGCGGTCGCGGAAGCCTGTCCCGCATCTTTTGTTTTGTAAATCCAACTCGCCGTCTCCTCCTCTGTCAACAGCAATTTGTCATGGCCGTAACCTGCATTCACAAACGCATTCACGAACGTGCTTGCGAGATTCTGCTTTGCAGAGTCAACAGCTGCACCAAAAACGGATTTTGTCGGTTCAAGGTGTGATTTGTAAATGTCTTCCGGGACGCGTGGATCTGTGAGGGAGAGATCACTGCAAGCGGCTTTGAAGTATTCACTCAGCCGCGCATTGCGCAGTGCCTCGTCCAGTGACGCTTTCTCGGGGTCATCTTCTTGCATCCAAATAGACGAACGTGCAAGAATAAATGCCATTTGCTTTTTCGTCGTTTCATCTGTGCATGCGTCCATTGTCTGTTGTATGAGAGCGTGGTCATCGAGTCTGATAGCCAAGAGCACAGCTGACGGATACTCTTTTTGCTGTAGGTAGACTTTATGCGCTGTCCGGAGGAATGCCACATCGTCAGGCGGCGCAAGCAGACTCACGCAGCTGACAATGTATAGGCATACTTTTGCAAAGGACTCTTTATCCACCAACGGCACAATCGACTCGATTGACTCAACTTCAAGCAATAGATCGACAGCATCTGCTTCGGCATTGTGAGAAAGGAAAAAGGGCACAATCTGAAGCGCCAACTGCAGCAAATCATCCGTGGACGCCTCCTTTTCGATACGCTCTGTACGTTCCTCGCCGATTTCAGTCGCGAGATGACGGACGTATTCGTGGCCCCAAGACCCAGGATCGTCTAGTGGGCATGCGAGGCGATAATGCAGACAAGCGCGCTTGCCATCTGGATATGTCATGGCGAGCACAGACAAGACATCGCCAAGTGATTGCTTCAAGCTGCTTTTCGGCCAGCGCTCATATGCCGCTTGTAGATCTTGGTAGTGCGGACGCAAGAATTTGAGCCTGCCACCGTGTTAGCATTGCAACTTGTACCTATGTGCATAGACTTACGGTTTCGGAACGGCAGTCATAGACGATGTGGATGTGCGAATATGCGTACCAAGCTGGTCAATAGCCGCTTGATACAAGTCCTCCTGACCTTCCTTCAGTCGCTCGACGAGCATCTCGAGATCTGCCTTCAGCGCCGCATCCTCTTCACTCAACTCGGCTTCCTCTTTATCCTTCTTCTTGCCCTGCATTGTCGGCTTCACGCCATTTTTCAGTACCTCCTCCTGCTTCTTCTCTTGCAGCGGCTTCTCTGAGATGACGGCCATAGCGGCAATGGCAGCAGCACGAGAGAAGGAGGGAGATAGAAGCCTGATTGCCTGCTGCCTTAAGCTTGCCTTGCGTGTCGTGCGTGTTGCTCTTCAGGTTCGACGCGCAATCATCAGAAAAATTTAGCCGAGACAGAAACGCTGCTACTGCTGCTGCTGCTGCTGGTACTGCTTCTGCTTCTGCTTCTGCTTCTGCTTCTGCTACTGCTACTGCTTCTGCTACTGCTACTGCTACTGCTACTGCTACTGCTACTGCTACTGCTACTGCAATTGCTACTACCACGGTCAGAACCGCTGTTATTCTTCTCCTTCAGATTCTTTCTCTCACAGGAAGAGACCATATTGATCGAGCTTTTTTGGTCCTTCCTGCAATCCTGTTTCATACCGTGGCTGTCGAAGCCTGCTTCTCATCCGTTTCGCAACATACATGATCGGGCGAGAAGCCGTGTGTGCTTTGCCAAGAAGTCAGTCAGTGACGAACAGATGCAGGCCTTCTCACGGCACCAACCTTGGGGTCAAAGATCTGATGGGTCGACGATACGACAGTAGATGTTCTCTTGCATACTGCTCGAGTGCTTCAAGCTGATACGTGGTCAATGAATGACTTCTTCACTTGCCATACCCTGAACCAACCGGCACTTTTCTCGCAATCAATCTCGTTCCGAACGAAACGACAGTTAAGCCGCGTCAGCGAAGGAAGAAACGCTCAGTTACAGTACAGAGGGATCGTATCGCTCAGTGACTGCCGTGAAGACCGAATGCACAGACCGAGAATGCAACAACTTCGGTGTCAGCGCATGGATCGGCATTCTCGAAATGCCGAGAGCATTGGACTCTTCCAGCCAATGTCAAAGATTGACCCAATCCGCTACTCCGGGTAGCATGCCGATGCCGCTGTAGCACACTTTTGATGAGGTGTTTGGCAGGCTGTGCAGTGTTTGTCAATCACGCCATACGTCCAGTAAAATACTTGCGCTTTCAAGGGTTTTGTAGAAGACCGAGATGTATCGAAACGCAGTCATTACGTCTGCCGCCGGAAAGGGCGAGAGCTTCTACAAACCGGTCACTATGGACTTCAGTATACTTTCGAATTCGGACAGCAGTCCATTTCGATTTTTGTTGCTTCGGAAGGAAGCAGGGCAGCATCGCGGATGCTGATCGTAGGAGAAGCAGCTCCATGGCGTGCTTGTTCTAAAATGATGTCGCCATGTTCATCGACAGCAATGTCTCTGCGACATATCAGGGATGACGTGTAGTTGGAGACCGGACCAAGACCGATGCGAATAACAGCTGCAGAAGTCACAGCTCTCAAGATCTTTTAATACGCCCTCGCTGCAGGCATGCTCGGACCTATGCCGCCATGGTTGTTGACTCACCGTCATTGCTCAAGCAGACTCAAGAATCCCTGAGCAGGCGAACTGATCTGCACAATTGTAGCCGACTTGTCGAGCACATCAGGAGAATGCGATAAGGACGATCCTCCTTGAGGAAGTCAATGGCGATGCGCACCCTCCTTGCCCTTTCTTGCCAGCACAACTATAAAACTGGGCTTTCTTCCAATTCTCTCTCTCTCAACGACCATTCGCTAGTCACGGCACAGCCATGCCTTTGCTTGCAAGTGCCTTGTTTCTTGCTTGCTTGGGCATTACCCTTGTCAACGCGGACGACTGTCTTCAAGCAGGCTTTGCACTTGAGACCCTTCTGCCATTGAGAACGCCCAGCTGGAACTACAGTGTTTGGGGGACAAGCTGCCAGGCACAGTGCAATTACAAACACCTGGATCTCGTCATTTACTTGAATCAACCCGAAGATGGGGACAATTTCAAAAGGCAATCGGCTGCTGGGCAGCAATGGATGGATTGTAAGCGACAGGGTGGCGTGGCCAAGTTACAACACTACGCCCGACTCACTGGCGATAACAGCATGCCCGACGAGCAGCGAAAGTGCCAGTGTGTTGCCATCGTCGAGTTCAAACGTTTTAAGGCTGAGTGGACTGAACCAAATTGCAAACTCGACAGCATCACCAACGCCTTGAGAGAAGATCTGAAGAATGGGATTGGAGGGCCTTTCGCCACTTACAAGACAACATGGCACCCTGTCAAGCTTATGGGATATGCCTCTACCTATTTCTCCAATGCAGCAGTCGTCCACTGTGACCGCGAAGGCCACTTTGTTACCAATAAGTGGACCTATGCATCGCATGTGGGCAGTTGTCATGCTTCAGCTAAACCTCAATACCCAAAGGAACCGTTGACCTATATCAACGATTGGATTCGTGACTATGTTGCTGAAGAAGATGGCGCATTCACGTTTATGGATCCTGCTGGCGACTTTAGCACTTGTCCCCATGTCTGGGCGCTGCCATGGACACAGACCGACGTGCTCAAGACTGAGCCGTGGTGATCGATGCACGCTTTTCTCCGTATCTTTACCTACTTTCTATCTTTTCTCTTTATCTGCTCTGAGTAATGCCATTCCTATCTGTACTGATTCTATGCTGTACTGTTTCTGTGCTGCAGTGATTCTATGCTGCTGTGATTCTATGCTGCAGTGCTTCGTCCTTTGACAACGAGATTTGCAGACAACCTTGGAAGTAAATAAGAGTCAGTAAAAAGTCAGGAAAACATCAGGAAAATGGAATAAATGCGAATAAAATCAGGAAAATGGAATAAATGCGTTGCCTACATTCCTGCAGTGCGAATAATCAACAAAACAAAAACAAAAGCAAAACGAGACAAGCGGAATTGAACTGCCAGAAGCACATTGATCATCAGCCTGGAGGAAAGACAAGAGCAGTCATAGAAGGGCCCTGCTTTTGGATTCTGAGGGCGACATTGCTAGACAGGCATGAACGGCACAGTATGCTCTAGTCCAGTATCATGAGAGACAATGCTGACACAGTTCTTCAGCGGAGAAGCACACGCAGCACAATAGACGCTGCCCAAGATGAAAATGCACGTCCAACAACGCGTCTCACACGCGCACGCTCAGCACAGCCAGTGCAGCAAAAGACAATGCATGCTACAGTAAGTACTGCTGCTGCTTTGGGTGAAAAGGGAACGCGCAAACGGGCTGCGATGCAAGATGTGTCAAACAGGCATCACGCCACAGCACAATCAGGCGTTGTTGCCGCAGGTGTCAAGAAGGCAGTCGGAGTCAAGGCGGCAGTCCCATCACAAGGACTTCGCGCAAAGTCTGAACAGCCTCTTGCAGCATTGGTGGAGAAGCGCAAGGCTGTACGGCCAACAAAGCTACAAAAGCAGCGCGAAGCCGTCAAGGAAGACGAGCCACCGTACAAGCGCGGTAAGTCGGAGACTGCATCAACGCCAGCAGCAGAAGCAGAGGCAGAAGCATCAACGGCAGCGGCAGCAGCAACCTCATCTACCCTTCCGCAAGCTGCTGCACTCTCTGACCCATTTGCTGCACCGATATCACCGCGCGCACAACCCTTACAGCTTTGGGACGATTTGGATGCCGAAGATGCAGATGACCCACTCATGGTCTCTGAATATGTCTCCGAGATATTCACCTACTTGCGCTCGCAAGAACTACGTCTGATGCCGGCATCGGACTACATGGAGCGGCAGGAAGACATCACCTGGAGAATGCGAGGCATCTTGATTGATTGGCTCATCGAAGTACATCAAAAGTTCAGGCTCCTTCCAGAGACGCTCTTTCTCGCAATCAATATTGTCGATCGGTTTTTGACACAACGCGTCTGCTCGATGGGTAAACTACAGCTTGTTGGCATCACAGCACTCTTCATCGCGAGCAAGTATGAAGAGGTCATGTGTCCATCTGTACAAAATTTCATCTACATGGCAGACGGCGGCTATAGTGACGGCGAGATCTTGAAAGCAGAGCAATACGTGCTGCAGATCCTCGACTTTAATCTCGCCTTTCCCAACCCAATGAACTTCCTACGACGCATCTCAAAGGCGGATAGCTACGACATTCAGGCACGTACGGTGGCCAAATATTTGCTCGAGGTGTCTCTTGTCGAGCACCAGTTTTTGGCATTCCCGCCGTCCTTGGCGTCCGCGGCGAGTATGTACCTCGCACGCGCCATGCTCGGTCGTGGCGAATGGGACCACAACCTGCAGCACTACAGTGGATACACAGAGACACAGGTCATGGACTGTGTTCATCTCATGCTTGAATACCTCATGGAGTCAACACCGAAGCACGACGCCTTGTTCAAGAAATACGCATCAAAGAAGTTCATCAAAGCGAGCTTATATGTACGCGAATGGTGCAAGAAGCCACAAAACACAGATCCTATCCTGGACTTGCCTGGAGACGGTGCTTGGGAAATTCAGGACCCTTGTGCCGATTGATGATGCATCTTTGGCATAGAGATGCTCATCTCACGGACTTAAATTTGTTTGTATGCGATGCGATTCGATTCATAAGCTAGCGTAGCCATTGCTGTATTCTACCTCATACCATCTTGCAATTATCCAGAACGCGCCTGCTTGTCCTTACCTCGTGGCCTGCCCTTTACGAGGAACTTGTTTTGGTTGTGCACTGAGCGACGCGTCTTGTATCCTTTTGTCTTCCAACCCCAGATACTTTGCGTTGGCTTATTACCTCGCCCGCCACCGTGACCACCACCGTGAGGATGTTCATAGGCATTCATCGCTACACCGCGCACCGTTGGCCTGATGCCGAGCCAGCGCGATCGTCCTGCTTTACCGAGCGTGCGGTGATGATGATTGACATTGCTCACGACACCGATGGTCGCACTTGCCTTGGCTGGCACCTGACGCAATTCGCCAGATTGTAGCTTAATCACAGCATACCCTGTCTTGGGCGAAGAGATGACTTGCGCATACGTCCCTGCTGATCGACAAAACTTGGCGCGCTCGAATTGTGCTGTACTGATTGCGTGCACGAGCGTTCCAACTGGGATCATGTGAAGGGGAAGACAGTTGCCGCGTTGGATCGTACGTGCTGCCAACATACCTGGATCCAAGTCGCCGCCCATACTTGCAATTAAGCTGTCTGGCACGCCCGACACATACGATTCGACCGTATCGCCTGCACGAAGCCCATCACATGCGAGAATGTATGATTTGGTGCCTGCGTCGTCGACGAGTAATGCAATATGTCCCGATCTGCCGGGATCATACTCGATACGCTCTACACGATGCAGACCTGGTGCTGTGCGTTTGAAATCAACAAGTCGTAGGCGCTGCTTATGGCCACCACCTTGATGCCGTACCGTCACCTGTCCACTGAAGTTGCGACCACCTTTTTTACGCTTCGCAGAGGTCAGTGGCAGGAATGCACGTCCTTTATAGAGATGGTCGTTGACGGGCCTTTGCAGCCATCGCAAACCCGGTGAATGCGGCTTGTACTTCTTCATGGCGAACGTCGTCTTGCTCGTGCGCGAAGCTGCATTCTCGGTGATGAGGTCGACGGGTACAGGAATAGCTGGTGCACTGCTCGTTACTGTGTCGACATTGCGTGCTGTTGCGGTCGTGGACAAGGCCCTGATAAGGCTTGTGCCTGCCGGTAATCTGCGCACCAGCAGCATCTTCCCAGCTCGTCCTGGCCTCTTGATGGAGTAGAAACACGGCGACTGTGACTGTGTCTTTTCTCGCTTTTGAGATTCGACCCTGGCACTGAAAAGAAGTCACATAATATGCTCACCCGAGAAAATAGTTGAATGATTCACCCAGCTGATCTTCTCTATCTCTACTACATCATCTAGCTCATAACTATCCCTCCGACACTCTTCCCGCGCCTTTTGTGCTTTTTCGTGGGATTTCGGAATTCACTTTCGACATTCAACAAAGATCCCACTACAAGGGAACCATCTCTGTTACTTTACCTTGTCAACCATCTAGCCGGCTCAGTACAATGGCCTTTGCAGCGAGGATCGCACGGCGCGGCTTCTCTACCGCAAGGCCCGCTTTAAGCGAACAATACGCGCAAACACTCAATAACCTGCGCATCAACCAAGACACTAAAGTCCTCTTCCAGGGCTTCACCGGTAAGCAAGGCACGTTCCATGCTCAGCAGGCACTTGAGTATGGCACAAAAGTTGTTGGTGGCACGAATCCGAAAAAGGCCGGCCAGGAACACCTTGGATTACCGGTCTACAAGACGATTGCCGATGCGATGAGCAAAGAACATGCACAGGCTTCAGCTATTTTTGTGCCGCCGCCGCTCGCTGCAGGTGCAGTCCTCGAAGCGATCGAGGCAGAAGTGCCGCTTGTTGTGTGCATCACAGAGGGTATTCCGCAAAAGGACATGGTTTCCGTCACACAGGCACTCAAGACTCAATCAAAGACACGTCTCGTTGGACCTAATTGCCCAGGTATTATTGCACCCGGTCAATGCAAGATCGGCATCATGCCCTCGCAGATCCACAAGCGCGGCAGAATCGGCATTGTCTCGCGGTCCGGAACACTCACGTATGAGGCCGTCAACCAGACGACGCAAGTCGGTCTCGGACAGTCGCTTGTCATTGGTATCGGCGGCGACCCTTTCAGTGGTACCAACTTTATCGATGCACTCACACTCTTCCTGGCAGACAAAGAGACGGAAGGAATCATCCTTATCGGAGAAATTGGAGGATCTGCAGAAGAAGATGCAGCAGATCTCATCAAGGCGTCCGGCACAACGAAGCCAGTCGTCAGCTTCATCGCCGGTATGACGGCGCCACCAGGTCGTCGGATGGGTCACGCAGGTGCTATCACTTCAGGCGGTACAGGCACAGCCAAGGGTAAGCAAGAGGCGCTTCGTGCAGCAGGTGTCGTGGTCAGCGAATCGCCTGCAAAACTCGGTCAGCTCATGTACCAGGCCTTCAAGCAGCGCGACTTGCTCTAGATTTCTTAGATTTGATACAGCTTTGTTGAGATCTATTTAGATACTCTAGGCGGCCATGCGGTATTCGTTTCCTCCTTGCGCTTATGTCGCTTGGTCCTTGCAGAGTCACTCTGAATAGCAGCATCTTCCTCCGCAGCCTGTGCTTCTTGAAATTCGAGCATGGCGAGTTGTTCCTCTCGTGATATGCGTGCAGGTTCCTCCTCCGTGAGTCGACGCAGCACGACCGCTTCAACACTGCTGTGTCGACGTCTTCGCATCGGTGAGTCAGGCGCACCCTCAATGATAGGAACATTATCCTCTTCGTCCTCGGCTGCAGTCGTTACCTCTGCATCCTGTTCAAAATATCGCAAGGGCCGCGACCATGGCGGACGTAAGGTCAACCTGCCATCTGCAGACTCAGAACGGCGTGCACGTCTCTGCGATGGAGTGACAGGTGTCGCCTGTTCAGCCACTGCTGACTTCGGCGTTGTTACCGCTTCGCTTCTGGCGTTGCTGGCCTTCCGGTTGGGCGTTTTTGGGCGATCCTGCATCTCTACCCGTCCACGTCCAGAGTCGCTCAGCCGACGACGCTTCTCATCCAGTGTCGCGCGAGCAAGTGCATCGCTAGGCACTTCGCTCTCGCCACGTTGTCGTTTGAAGCCATAACCACCCGGTTCTGTAGCTTCTTGCTTTCCTGTAGTAGCGAGGAAGCGTTGTTCCAACGCCTGCGACATGCGAGCTGCCGGGAGTGCCAGCATAGATACTTTGAGGGCATCTGTGACCTGCTGTTCGACACCAGACCTTTCAGGTGCGCCAGTGAGCTTGACAAGGGTCTCGAGGAGCCTCTCCAAAGCTGGAAGCCATCCATCTCGTGCGGCAAGGGAGGTTGCGGAAAGCCCGACAAGGCCATCGACATCCGCGCATAAATGCTGAACAAATTGCTCGCGCTCTTCTGAGCCATGTGCCCAGCCTTTAACGAGCCGCTCAAATTGCTCATCAGGGCGAACATCTACGACTCGGGTGATTTTGGCAAAGCGCGAACTCGCTTCGATGCCTTCCCCGGCTGTCGCTGCACGCGCCCATTTCGGCTCAGTAAGCGGTCGTGTGCGATCTAAAACAAGTCTGATCTTCTTGGCAACAGCCAATTGACCGCCGGTCAAATCATCTTCCGTGGCAACCCATTTACCAAGCTCACTGTCGCTCCGTGTTTCATCCATCTCGAGCTTTTGAAAAGCCGCCCAGCCGTCTGTTTCCACGAGCATGGTACCTTCTGCGCGTTCATAGACAACTTGCTTCACATGATGCGCGGGAATGATGATTCGCTGTGTGCCATTGCAGCACGAGATACTTACACGATCTGGCGCAGACAAAGCTTGTTCGGCAGCTGATAGACTTGGTGATGCTTCACGGTCGCCTGCATTGCGGAAATAGAAACGTAGGCGCGAGTCGCGCGTACCTGTTGGATCAGAGATATCAGTCCAAGTGCCAATAGATAGGCGCGCTATTCGGAAATCAGAGAATGTACGGCGCATATGTGCTTGCTGCGCATGACCATGCTGTTGCTGCGGCGTACGGACAAGGTCGCCTGTGTTACTGGGTATGCGGCCGCGCGCGTCAGTCCTCGGCCGCTTCGAGGGCGGTGTCGGAGCGCTGAGTGGATGAAAGGGCAAGCTATAGCCTACTGGTGGCTGTCGTGGTGAGCCATGCATTAGCCCTTGCCCGCCATAATGATTGTATGGCAGCGGATAAGCGCCTAGATGCATGGGCATGACGGCCCTGTTGCCTGCTGCTGTTTGATCATGCATAGGTCCATAGAAGACACCGCGGCCCTGTGCATCTCCTCCATCTTGTCTTCCCTTGCGCGATGTTCGCTTGTTGGACATGGACGGCGACGAAACACAATCAACGACCATCCATCGCTGCAATATGATACTGGAAGAATGCTAGACTGTATATACTCCACTGCTGCATGAATCTGTTAGCTATCGTCGTATAATGCAAGCTGCCCATCGGATCTCTCCAGGCAGTGCCGTGCTTGCTCTTGCTCAATCTCATACGTACCTCTTTGTTGGCTTGCAAGACTCGCTCATTCAAGTTTATGCACACGATACATACGAGCCAAAAGCAACGTTGCGTGGTCACAATGCTGCCATTCTCTCGCTCACGCTGGCAGCTGACGGCCAGTGGCTGGTGAGCAGTGCTGGCGATTCTATTGTGCGTGTCTGGTGCACACAGACACTTGCTTGCTTATTTGTTGTCTACAGCACGTACGATGTCGGTGATATCCTGGCAACAGCTGCCTATGGCGAGACACTCTTCCTCGGAGCGCAAAATACAAGTCTGCAGTGGGTTCATCTTGCGCAAGACAAGCGCATTGAGGGATCACAAGAGCGATACCCATCTAGAAGGCACAACAAGTTCTTCGACAGTGCTGGTCCTGGTGGACGTCGACAACCGAGACGAACCAGTCTGCTTGAACCCTTTGACGATGCCAAGGCGCAGCTAGTTGAAATTGACAAGGAAGATGTGGTACAGTATGCTCACTACTCGTATGTGTATTGTCTTCTGATGGGCAATTACCGCAACGAGCAACATCTTTTGTCAGGCGGAGGCGATGGTGCTATCAATCTATGGGCCTTGGACGATCGGCCGAAACAGGTACAAAGCTTGTGCCAGGCAGAACAACTCGCCATCCATGCCCTTGTTCAGCAAGAAAGTCTTCTCTATGCCGGACAAGCAAGAGGCCTTATTTCCATCTGGGATCTCGAAACGGATCAACTCGTTCGCAGACTACAAGACTATCAATGCTCACCTCGTGACGTCTTGTCGTTACAACTAGTTGGCAATGAGCTCATTAGTTGTTCGGCAGAGCACATGCATCGCTGGAATTGCACAAGTGGCTGTGAGCATATCATGTCGTGGAAAGCTCACAATGACCAAATCTATTGTATGGCCACACGAGGTACTCTTCTAGTCACAGGCGGTGACGACGATGTCGCGCTCTGGCGGTTCGCGCAAAAGTCCTCGTCGCCCACTGAAAACCTCGAAGCAGACCCGCTGATGACTGCTCTGCGGCAATTCACCGCGTTTCAGAGTATAAGTGGCTCTGCTGATCATGTCGAAGAATGCAGGCGAGCTGCTACATTCCTGAAACAGCTTGCCAGTGGTCTTGGCGCTGAGTCAAGTTTACTTCCAACGACGCACAATCCAATCGTCCTTATCAAATTCAAGGCCACCGCTCAACCTGTGAGACGCATATTGTACTATGGCCACTACGATGTCATTAGTGCTGATGTGGAAGCTTGGCAGAGCAATCCATGGCAGCTCACTGGACGTAATGGATACCTCTACGGCCGCGGTGTCAGTGACAACAAAGGTCCCATCCTCGCTGCACTCTTTGCTGTGCATACACTCCGGCAAGCGCAGAATCTCAAGTCTGACGTGACTTTCCTGATTGAAGGCGAAGAAGAATCGGGCTCTCGAGGATTTCAAGATGCAGTACTACAAGCACAGCAAAAAGGACTGATTGGCAAAATTGACGAGGTATTCCTAAGCAACAGCTACTGGCTCGATGACCAGGTTCCGTGTCTAACATATGGCTTGCGTGGCGTTGTTCGCGCCAAGGTTACGGTGCAAAGTGAACTAGCCGACTTGCATTCCGGTGTCAACGGTGGAAGCGTCCGCGAGCCCACCGTCGACTTGGTGACATTGCTTGCTAGTCTAACTGACAAGGGCAAAATTCAGATCAAGGACTTTTATCCACCGGTGCGTACAGTCTCTGCAGACGAGCGTTCTTTTTATGAGGAAATCGCAAAGCTACAACTCGTCCAGCCTTCGCTGCGTAGACAAGCAGGAGAAGACAAGAATATGTCAGATGTCGTCGAAGACCTTATGAATCGCTGGTGCAGGCCGTCACTCACTTTGCATCAAGTCAGCGTCTCTGGTCCTGGTAACAGCACTATCATTCCGCATGCCGCAACTGCCAAACTCTCGCTGCGCATCGTGCCTGACCAAAAGCTGTCCGTCGTTGAGGAGGAATTGCAACGTCACCTCGAGAATGTTTTTGCAGAGATGGGCACAAGCAACAAGCTCTCTGTCGAGATCGAGTCGTCGAGCAATTGGTGGCTCAGCGACCCGACTTCGCCATCCTACAAGAAGCTCGCAACACTTATCGAGCAGGCTTGGGGTATCAAGCCGCTTAATATCCTGGAAGGAGGCACAATTCCCATGCTTGCATGGCTTGACGAAGTGTTTGACGCGCAAGGCGTACACTTCCCGATGGGTCAAAGTAGTGACCAAGCTCACCTGACGGATGAACGCCTGCGCATACTCAATCTGGAAACGGGTCGCCAAATTATGCACAACTACTTTGGTAGTTGAGGTCACTGTTGCATCGATCTTTGCTTGTTGGTACTGATCATGTTCGCCATCCTTGTCGCCCCGACTTTTCAGGTACAGGCTATCCTTTTGATTGACACGACTCTCGCTCTCTTGCGGCTTCAACTCCATTTCATCGCTACGGCATCGGTAAATGCTCCTCGCTGATTGGCCTTCTGCATGCCCTACAATTGTCACAGTGCCTTTTGGCTGATGATACTGTGAGACACCCTTGGACATTGTTGATTCCAAGCATCTCGGGGCATGGAAGGGCTGTTCTGAGCCTGTCTCGCCCACCGCAATCGTTCACGCCGGTGCCCTACTTCGGACAAGCAAGCTGATTCCATCTTCAATGGTCAAGCTCACCTTGCCCTGCTTATGACACTTCCACTGTGGTGAATTCATTCTCCCCGCAGGACGTCGCTCATTTCGACAACTACGGTCGCGCGTGGGAGATTTTCGCCGGCGGCCAACTTCGGCGCATTGCCATCTGGGATTCGAGCAGTCCTGAAGTTCATAATACTCAGTTGACTGGGTCATCAGGTCCTGACCTAGGACAGCAAAAGTTCTTCATCTCTTTACCATTCAATCCTGTGCCTCATTCTGCAAAGCAGCCTCTGCCTGCAACCCATATGGCCTACTCCTCAAGACGCATAATTCGATAATGCCACAGTCGATTGGTGAAATACCTCACTTCAAATTGCATCGACCCAATCTCTATAATTTCTTGCTGCAATCGTTTCGAAGGAAGCTCAAATCGCCGAAGCTAAGGCCAGAACAGTAGCCCTGAGATTATAAAATCGAAATTTAATAGATCATGGCTTGCCTCTGTCTACGAACCAGCTTTTGCCGAATTAGCTAAAGTCTACGAGGCCTGTGAGGTTCATCAGGCTCAAAGTAAAATAGAAAATTTGTCGCTAAAGGGCAAGGGGCGTAAGCATACGATACGAGTGCAGACTTGAAAGAAAAGCTTCTGCGATGAGCATCTGCGTCTCGACCATTTGAAGCGGCTGACCGGCATCATGGCGCCTTGATCCAGTAATCAAACTGGCGATATGGTTTGAGAGGATCCCAAAGACAGTCCCGATTGTCAAGGGTACCATTGACTTCTCCTCTCATGCCTGCGAAGCATAGCGAGTCGTGCTGGTGGCTGCAGTGCGCCTCAGGGTCAAAGCTCCAGAATGGTGCAGTGATGCCAAGGTTCTGTAAGTATTGAATCGTTTTGAAGATGTCTGGACAGTTGGACTGGCCATGCTTGTCCTCGTACTCTTTGACCCTCATGATGGCGACGACGAAATAGCAGTGGCAAATCTGAGATTCTGGTGACCAGACGCTGTAGTTCAGCTTGATGAATCCGTCGTCCCGCTCGCATTCGCTGCGACTATCGGCATAAACCTGATAGTTCCAGTCTCGTTGAGCTGCATCGCCCTTTTCTAAAAGCGGCTCGCACCACTTTTGACAAAAGCGCAATGAACCTTGCACGCTCTGAAAATATTCGCCAAAGTATATGGACCGACATGACGACCCATCAGCAATGCATAGTCTAATGAGCTTGACCAGACTGAGGTAGGAAAGACCACGACGAGTGCTGTTTTCATGTTGGGCTGAGTGCGCAATATTCTGGGAACCAGCACTTTTCAAGGGCATCTGGTCGGGACAGACCGCAGGAATGACTGGAGATGATCTGCTTCATCGGGCTTATCGGATGCAACCTTTCAATATCCTCAAAAACTGATGCTGCCTATTCGTCAAATGGAGTTCAGCGACAGAGAATGTTGTTGCCTGTTGCGCGCATCACTGCCGGTTGCCAATATGATCGCCCACTGTAGACCAGTGTTCTTGGTCGCGTGCCGCGTCTGCTGCTTCATATCACACGTGCTTCGTTTCGTAGCACTGCCCTGCCATGTGTTAGAAATTGAGGTTCATAAGCTCCTGAGTCATGCAAGTAGAAATCCGCGCTTTTAGCCCAACTGGTTTTCTAACAGGTTATGAGCCTTGCGCTGCCAGAAAGGCGCGGGTACGAGTCGCAGAGAGGACGCTTCAAATCAAA
>QXDP01000238.1:0-82526 GCA_003717255.1 Protomyces gravidus | reverse complement strand
AAAAACTTACTCTGAAGCTGTGTCCGCTAAGCCGGGCAATCAGAAGCTCCCGTCACACTCTCCCGTCACATCAATGCTGTGCTGCTGTCATGATGCACAATTATTCTTCGACCAGTCAGCAGAGGAACACGAAAGGTGCAACGCCACATCGCGCAACTTGCTTCATACCTGTAGTGCGAAGGGGGTGTGGACTAGTAATCCACCTGCCAGCCATTGCGACGCGCGTTTTTCTACTAGTCCACATCCCCTTCGCACTACAGGTATGAAGCAAGTTGCGCGATGTGGCGTTGCACCTTTCGTGTTCCTCTGCTGACTGGTCGAAGCATAATTGTGCATCATGACAGCAGCACAGCATTGATGTGACGGGAGAGTGTGACCCTAAACCCCTGCTCATTGAATTCCAGCTGCTCCGCCTCCTCCTCCTTCTTGCATAGCGCAGCGCGTTGCCGCATTCTGCTTCGTTTTGGTGTGTATCTGGTCGCTGAGGACATGTACATTGTAAGGAATCGAGATAGGGGCGAGAAGTTGAGACAGGTGGTTGCTTGTGCTGGAGACAAGGGTGAGATGGAAGGCAATTGGAGGCAGATAGAATTGGGTAGACAAATAAACAAGTTGTAAACTAATGATAGAAGGCTGTCGTTATATACCTGCGGTCGTCCCAGCTTCAGCTGAATCAAGCTAGAAGTGGGCGAGGCCGAGTAGCAACATCTTTCATAATCCAGATGCGTGATTCAAAAGGAGAATGCGGAGTAGAGCTCTGGGCCTGGCTTGGCGAGCGACCAGGTGGCGACAGCCAGTGAAGGTGGCAGAATGGCAGATGAGGAGAAGGCAAATGGCTCTAGATGTAAGCCGTGGCTGCAGGTCTTGAGTCTGGCGATGTGATTCATCACAGGACCCCCCGGTCAATGCGATGCGTCACGCAGAGCTGTTCTGGTTGAGGGTAGTTGAATAAAAGATGGCACAGGCTTGTCGGGATTCAGATGGTGGAAGTCATGTACCAAGTTGGGTGCATTAGTGTAAGCCTCGCGTGCTGTGATCCATTCGTCGTGGGCATGAGTGAAGCCTTCGTAGTGAATCTTGTAAGAATGGCCTGTATCCCGTGTCCTGATGTCGAGTATTTCGTCGTACACCCATTCGAGGTCATTGCCAACCACGATCGGATCAGGTGCATCTTGAGAACGCTCCATATATGACTTGCCAAGAGAGTCTGGCGATCGATGAGCAGAGAGAAGACTTGGATGGAACACATTATGTATCTTCATGGTCCTTGGTAAGCGTAACTCGAGAGCTCGTCCGCGAATAGAGTCGGTGATGACAAAAGGACCAAGGTGTTTGGCAGAAAGCTTGCCTGACTTTTGCAAAGCTGCGATGTTCTTGCTGGAGAGTCACACCTTTTGGCCAACTTTGAATAGTGACTCGAGTCGGTGTTGATCGGCGTACTTTTTCTGATATGCTTGAGCATCCTGGAGATGAGATCGGAGCTCTTCTTACACCAGTCGCATGCGTTGAGCCATGTCAAGACTCGTAGCATTGCAAGGGTCGGTGCTGGCGTCAAAGCGAATGCCAGATCGAGGATGATAGGCGTAGTTTGCAAAGAAAGGCGCAGTCCATGTGGATGCATGGACAGCGTTGTTGTAAGCGAGTTGAGCACGTAGCAAGAGCTTTGCCCAATTGTCCTGTTCGGCGTTGATGAGACATCGTAGATATTGCTCAAGCGAAGAGTTGGTGCGTTCCGTTTGGCCATCTGTTTCTGGATGGTACGCGGTCGACAGGTGGGCTTGCACTGCTGGGTCGAAGTGGCAGAGGAAGGCTTTCCAAACGGCAGATGTAAAGGTTGAGCCACGATTGGTGACAAGATCAACAGGCATGCCGTGATGAGTCAAAATGTGATCCATGAAGAGCTCGGCGAAGCTAGCTGCGTCGGTAGCCTCGTGGTAAGGGTTGAAGCGACTCATTTTGGTAAGACGGTCGACGACAAGCAAGATAGGGTCAAAAGTTGTTGAACGCCGGAAGCTTGACGATAAAGTCGAGTGAGATCGAGCAAGTTCGAGGTCCATGGCGTGTCAGGAATTGGCAGAGGGTTGAGCTTGCCGTAAGGCTTGTGGCGAGTTGGCTTCGAATGGGCGCATGTATCGCAGGTAGCAACATAGGCGTTGATGTCCTCACGCATGGAAGGCCAGTAGAAGTCGCCCGCCACACCGTCGAAGGTCCAACCGCCGACCCCGTCTCCAGCGATATCAGAGTCGTGGTGTTGACGGAATAAAGACATCTTCAAATCGTGGTCATCTGGAATGCAAGCGCGATTCTGGTAGAAGAGGAGACTGCCCTGGAGGGAATAAGACTCAAGATCTGTAGGAAGACTCGGAACAGAAGAAGAGGCAGAGAATGTAATGCCAAGAGTTGAGACAGAAGAGGCGGCTGATGAAGTTGAGCCGGACAGATTGAAGGCAGCGGAAGATTGCTGGAGCGCTGCAAGAATAGCTTGCACAAGAGGATCTGACCTGTACGCAACGGTAAGTTGAGCCGCAAATCAGCTGGAACGAGGTCGAGAGAGACAGGCGCTAAGCAAAGCTGGCCTGGTTGGAAGAAAGTCGTTGTGTTTTGCTTGAGTGTATCCCCCACAGAAGGCCGGAGGTCCCCACGACGACTCAGAGCGTCTGGTTCGCCACAAATCTGCTCATCTAGAGGAACTGTGGCTGCAGCGCCTTTCGTGTCGTAGATTGGGCAAGCTCAGGAGGATTTACTGATGCTGGGCGAAATCATCCGGAATCCACTGCGCGAATTCCGGCAATTCGGACGCGAATCAACCTTGGAGACTAGAACAGCACCGCGTAGTCACTTTACAATGCACTCATATGCTGAATTCCGAAGTGTCCTAGGATTGTTCTATTCCCTTTACAGCCAACGATCCTGCATACTTTTGCTCGTTCCTCATGAGTCATCCGAGTCCGAAGCTGCGTCCGAATGACTCATCTGGTCGACCATTCCATATATGAAGTAAAAGCTCTTCAATATTGCATATAAAACCAGCTCGGCTCCTTGACGCTGTCTACCGCGGTGATCCATCATCATCATCATCATCATCATCATCATCATCATCATCATCATCATCATCATCATCATCATCATCATCATCATCATCATCATCATCATCATCATCATCATCATCATCATCATCATCATCATCATCAGGGCTTTCGGAGGCTACCTTGTTCCAGCTCAAGCGAATCGGTTCAGCTCAGCACGAAAATGTCTGCATGGCGCGACTCTGTGCAGTATCGCCAAGCGCTCAAAAAATATGTCGATTGCGATCCTGATTTTTTGAAGCGTCCGATAGCGCCTGGGTTTTTGCCCTTTATAAGACTCTTCTTTGTCATGTATGACAGCGCTTTCCAGCTGCTAGGCGAAGCGGATTCCGCACCGTGTACATGGGGTGCAAGCGCCATTCTGACAAGATTGTTCAACTTGTCCGGCTTAGATCGTCAAGGACGTATCCAGGTATCTTGTCTGGTCAGGGAATCTCTTGCACTAACTGTAGAGACTGGATGAGTTTTACGCAAACGATCCTTCTTTTGATGAAACATGCCTGACCATTGGTCATGTCATCCGAGCTATAGCCACCAGTTTTCACCGACCTGGAGCAATGTGGGAGAAAGTCATTTTTCTTCATCCGTATCACGACTTCAGGCTTACCGATGAGATGAAGCTTGTCGATATTTGGGACACATGGAGAAGCGAATCATCCAATCGGCTTGCGTTCGATATGGTCTCCTGGATCCCTTTCAGATTGATGTTCATGGACGATAGCACACGTGCGAGCTTTCTCTTTCTTTCTGCAAAGCTAATAAACAAGAAATGCTGCACCTGCCTATCTACCAGCTGCGTGTCAAGGAACGTCTCACTGGTTGTATTGGACGATCGTCCGGCTCGGGCTCGACAGGAATCATGGACGTCCCCGCGACTCACGTTGAGCCCCAGTTCACAAACCAATCGAGCTTGCATCACTTGTCGAAGCGGCTGAGTTGCTCATGTCAGGGAGCAGCTATCGCCGAGGACACTGCTCCGCCTCGCTATGAGCCATAATTTACCGCAGTGCAAGCACACATCTGATGGCCGCCGGCTCTTTTTTCGTAGGACACGCCGATCATCGGACATAGCGCAGCAATAGCTAATTTCATGGCCAGACCATCTGAACTCGAAGCACGTGAAACGAAGCGGGACGACCTCTCGTTGGATGATCTGTGTGCTCTGTGCGCTCCCCATTCTTGACTGAGGGTGTTTCAGGACGCAAATCTTATTTCGCTCAAATGACGAGACATTGGAAGACCATTGCTAATGTCGTTGAGACTCGCATCTGAATACGCTTGTCGTGTCAAGACGCTCAGACCGTTGCCGAGACTGCACTTTGAATTGTTCCTATGGCTATGATGAAATTATGCGAAAAGAGATCCCATGTTTCTACCCATCCACGCCGCTGGAACTACCTATCATTCAATGCTGTGCTGATGTCTTAACGCACAATTATTCTTCGACCAGTCAGCAGAGTAACACGAAAGGTGCGACGCCACACGGCTCTGACTAGTGCGCAACTTGCTTCATACCTGTAGTGCGAAGGGCGATGTGGACTAGTAGGAAAACGCGCGTCGCAATGGCTAGCAGGTGGACTAGTCAGAGCCGTGTGGCGTTGCACCTTTCGTGTGACTCTGCTGACTGGTCGAAGGATAATTGTGCGTCAAGACAGCAGCACAGCATTGAGTGATAAGTAGTTCCAGCGGTGGACGCGAAGCAAAGTTGCCCTGTCATCATCATCACGAATGATCTGACCTTTCTCACGCCAGTCTTGGGTGGACAGACCTGATCAGTGGCTGAACAACCCTGACGATGCCGGATTGTGCGGCCTTTGGACGCTCGAAAAGCGGTTGATAGGCCTGCTGCTCTCTCCAGTGTGTACCAACCCCTGTTTCGATATTGCAGACATCTGTCAATGAGGTTAGTCGTTCCGCACCAAGGCAATCATCGCAAGTAATAGACCCTGAAGAGCGGCATTCTGACAAGATCTGTTTTGATATATGTTATTAAGAATTGAGATGATGATCACGAATTGAAGATACAGCCGAAAGTCAGTGAGCTTTTGCGACGGACATGGCTTAAGTCCTATATAGGCACTTGTACGGTCGCTGCAGAACAACATAGCTTAACCACTTAGTTTTCCTTACAGCATGTGAGCCGGACCCTTGTGCCGCCATGGGCAGTGGCGCATCAGTACTGCGGAATGGAACCGCTTCCGTCGACAAAGGTAACAGACTTCACTGTCGGCTCGAGGAAAGACTGAAGCTGAAGCGGTTCGACCCACCGCTGACGGAAAGTCCAAGAATGCCCTCATAATAAGAGCAGCTTGTGATCTGCTTAAATGACAACAAAAAGCAAGATGCAGACCAAGCACCGCAAGCCTACAACAAAATTGCTCATCTAGCGGGGCTGTGGCCGTAGCGACTGTCGTCACAGTGTCGGGTCGTAGATTGGGCAAGCGTAAAAGGATTCACCGATGCTCCGTGAGGCTGTGACCTGTTGTTGAAGCCATTGTCAAGGGTGCTGGCACGTAGAGTCGAGCTTGAAGAGCCTGACTGCGATCCTGAGCGATGCTTGTAGCGTTTGCAGTCATCGAACGGATCAAGCAGCGGCCAGGACGAAAGCAGACCAGCATGTTGAGAAGCGTCAGGAGGATTGCTTGAGTATGCTCCTTGCTGCGTCGCAGAGTTTGTCGTGCTTGTGAGGATGTGCCGAGAAGAGTGGTCTGACGGCAGAATAGCAGGTGGAACTATGACAGAAGCAGGAGCGCTTAGCAAGATGCCGTGTTGAGCAGTAGTCATCGAAGAAGATACAGAGCGTATGCTACAGGGTAAAGAGAGCGAGGATCAGGACGTTGGCGAATGCAGACCAAGACAGTGTGGTGTTGAGCTCCCGGGTGTCAATCAAGCAGGACACGACTGCTCAACAAGCCGTCAGACATGCGCAACCGATTCGCAACAGCCATTTGACTGCACTGCTTGTACAGCGACAGCTCCAAGCAGATCAATTGAATCAGAAGCCACTTCGAGGCTTGCTCCTCTTCCCATCGTGCTCGTGATCTCCAGCGAATGGTGCTAGGTAAAGCGTAGAACACGGATTGCTTAACTGCTGGATCTCATGATAGCTAGAAATTTCAAATAGCAGTCTCGGCATTGATCTTGGGTTCTAGACTCGATAAGCGTACTTGGACCTGAGCCTCAATCAAGTTAGCAGCATGTGCCCATCTTTGCTGCAACAGGCTCGATGGAAATGCTTGCGCGAGTTGCGATCTGCCAAACTGTCAGTAAGCAAGAGACGGCTGTCTGTCAATGCAGTGGGAAGCATGACCATTTTTGCCGATGGCAGACACGCAGAGACGCTGAAAATGTGGCCATTTTGTCTGATACTAGTCTCATCACGGCGCCAATATAGCCACCATCATGAACTTTCACGCCTCCTCCTCATTATATGGTGTGTTTGAATGCTGTTTAAATGTCGACTTGTCAAGTGGGCTGCCCGAATACAATAGAGGCAAGTCAGTCCCAGCTTCTTGTGTGTCACCGTCAGCCATGCCACACACAAGTAGCTAGGGATGGCTCGCCTCTATTCCATTCACATAGGGCAGCACACTCGAAGAATCGACATAGCCGTGAGTCATGCCTGTCCTCCAATGTGCTGTAGTACGATTCACATGTCAGCGTGCAACAGATGAAATTCTCACGCTTCTTCAAGGGCATTTGTTGATGCATGCAACAACCCTCCGGCTGCTTCCGAATACCGTTCTGGCAAGTGTGACAAGATGCTACGACCATCACAAAGCTGCCGGCTCCCAGCTATGCTGATTAGCGCTCACTAGCTGGTCAAACATAAGCTGTTCAGCCGCTCTGGACCTCTTCCATCAAGTCACGTTATGGCTATCTCAGTACGCTTCTTCTAATGCTCCACTAGTCTTTGGAGGACTCAAAGTCTCAAGAAGTCGTGCATCGGTCGCGTGATACAGAAACGTCTTTTACCTCCGACAGTCGTCTCCCTGTGGACACAGTATCGAGTGTCTGGCTCCGGCAGTCTGGCATGGAGCTCGCAAGAAAGGCGCATTGACAAGGATGGTCCTGACAAGCTGGTGTCACGAGTTTGACTCAATCAGTGGCATGTGGCACGTGGCATGATATAGTCGGAAACGTATAGGCATAGATGTCAGATTAGCTTCACAGTCAACGATCCAGCTCATGCAGCAGGATCCTGTCTCTGGAGCTACCCTGACATCTATGCCTATACATTTCCTACTAGCCGTTGCAACATTCCACTGCCTGAGTGAACCTCGTGTCAGCAGCTGTGTCCTGACCGTCCTTGTCAACGCGCGTTTTTCGCGAGCTCGATGGCAGACCGCCGGGGCCAGACAGGCGAAATTGTGTCCAAAGCAGGGCGACTAGCGGAGACAAAAGACAAGCACTCTATTTCACGCGACCGATTGACGACTTTTTGAAGCCTTGAGTACTCCAAAAGACTAAGGAAGCATTACAAGAAGCGCGCTGAAATAGCATTCAAGTGACTTAACGGGAGAGCTTCAGAGCGGCTTATAATTGACAAGCTAGTGAGAAAAATTAGCATAGCTGGGAGCCGGCATCATAGCGATGGCTGTAGCATCCTGTCGCACTTGCCAGAACGCCTGGCCAGAACGGTATTTGGAACCAGCCGGAGGGTTGTTGCATGCATGAACAAATGCCCGAAGAAGCGTGAGAATTTCACTTGTTGAATGCTGACACGTGATTCGTGCATTCATGATGGTGGCTATATTGGCTGATATTGGCGCCGTGATGAGAGTAGCATCAGACCAAAAGGCTGCGTACTCAGCGTATCTGCCGACGGCAGAAGTGGTCAAGCTTCCCACTACATCGACAGACAGCGGTCTCACACTCACCTGGCAGCTTGGCAGATCGCAATGGTATTTGAATTGTTCTTCTAGGTATAATGTACTTAGGCAACTAGACCGCCCAGACTCCTACTATCCAACGCTTTACCTAGCGTCGTTTGAAGGATATCACGAGCACGATCAGGAGAGGAGCAAGGCTCGAAATTAACTCTGATTCATTTGATCTGCTTGGAGGTCTATTGTTGTACAAGCAGTGCAGTCAAATGGCTGTTGCGAATCGGTTGCGCATGTCTGACGGCTTGTTGAGCAGTCGTGTCCTGCTTGATTGACACCCGGGAGCTCAACACCACACTGTCTTGGTCTGCATTCGCCAACGTCCTTATCCTCGCTCTCTTTACCCTGTATCACACGCTCTGTATCTTCTTGAATGACTACTGCTCAACACGGTATCTTGCTAAGCGCTCCTACTCCTGTCACAATTCCACCTGCTAGTTTGCCGTCAGACCACTCTTCTTGGCACATCCTCACAAGTACGATGAACCCTGCGACGCAGCAAGGACCATACTCATGCGATTCACCTGACGCTCCTCACCACGCTGGTCCACATTCGTCTTGGCCGCTGCCTGATCGGTTCGAAGACAGTCAGCTCTACAAGCATCGCTCAGGATCGCAGTCAGGCTCTTCAAGCTCGACTCTACGTGCCAGCACCCTTGACGGTAGCTTCAACAACAGGTCACAGCGTCATGAAGCATCCGCAAGTCGCATCGATCGTGTCTTCAACGATCTGTCACGCTGTGCGCCTCGCGACCTTATGATGCTTCATTACCAGTATAGCTTCAATGCGCGTCTCATCCTACAAGCGACTATGCGACAGCTCCAGTACGCACAAGAAGATCTCGAGCTCAGCCAGTCGCCTGATCAGACTCAACAGCTTCTGCTGACGGCAGAGCTCAGCACTCTTGATCAAGTCTCTACCTTCTTCTTCCCATGTGGTTATACCGAGCAGGCGGAAGCCTTTTACATTGGCTTCTGGACAGCATGGTCAGAGGTGCGGCGCATCGCATTGACAAGGTTAAGCGAGCTACGCTGGCTGCGTGGCATCGAGCTAATTGACGTGGCGCTCGAGCAAGTCAGGCATAATAGCGACTACGAGGAAGCACTGGAAGCAGTGCAATCCCTTCGTTTGAGCTCGGCATCCGAGATCTTGACCCACTCTTGTCTTGATGAACCGACACGCACAGCTTTGCAAGCTTTGGACGGCTCCATCACGCAGACATCACTGTACAGTGGCTACTATACGCAGCATTCTACGAGCACGCAGTCGGATACTTCCACGTCACTGACAGACAGAAATCAAGCAACTGACCTCGTAAGGTTGCCTCGAAGCGGTCTTGAGCAAGTCTATCAAGCAGCGGGGAAGCGCTCTGACTGTCCTATTGTGTCCATTGTCTCTCGACCATCTCCAACAAGGTCTATAGACAACAGGAGTCTATCGTTCAAATGTCGCGGCATTTTCAAGTCCTTTGCTGCTATGGCGGGTGCGCGCCCTGAGTCTCCAGTACCGAAGCCAGCATTCTCTGCGAGGGACTCTCTGAGAGGCAGTGCAGACAATGACGAACAAGATGGCGCGTCATCCTTTGTATGGTCTCTATCTCCCGAGTCTTCCTTCGAGAAGCCCGGACATGTCATCGAGCATCTCAAGCCAGCCGTTCCTCGCTTCCTGCTTGAGTAGTCAGCCGTTACACAATATGCAGTTTCAGTATCGTTTTTGTATTGCTAGTCAATCAATTTGTCATAATGCCTTGCTTTCATGTTCTACAACAGATATGTACGCTTGCTAGAGTATGAGCCTGAGCTTCCTGTATGCTTGCCTTTGGTTGAACCTATTGATGACGCCAAAGATCCATGATGAAGCAAAGATGAGAGTCAATAGCTAGCATGCATCACGAGATAGCACAGTCATTTCTTGCGAAACAATTGCTATGGCACTACGTAGTTGTGCCCTGTCAATCAATGCTGCAAGTGTTAGTGCAAGGCATGAAGAGTTGCAGTCTTACCGTGTCACATACTGTGCTACATGGACTTGAGAGCCCCAGCGTAGGAGCGCCGTAGCCAACGCTAGCAATGCGTAGAGGCTGAATTCGCGCCAATTGACTCGCTGTGGTGCCTGTGCAATGCCAGCAGTGATGGCGGCTGTGAGATTATCCAGTGAGACGTGTATGTGCTGCTCATACAAGTCTCACTAGATGACCTGACGGCTGCTGTCACTGCTGGCATTGCAGATACCCCTCACCGAGTCAACTGGCGCGAGTTCGGTCTCTACACGTTGCTAGCTTTGACTATGGCTCTTCTAGGCTGAGGCTTCCAAGCCCATGTGAGAAGCCAGGACATGTCATCGAGCATCTCAAGTGTGACGACCCTGGGCCGGGGGCCCGGATCGCAAGGTTTAGAAGCACAGTCACGAGATAGAAGACTCAATTGCCCCTAGCCGGGGTGTAAGCAGTAAGATTGTCGAGTGCGGATCAGACTCAGCTGCAGGCGTTCCCTCGTCTTTATCCACACTCCACCCTGCGATAACTATAGAAATATATAGCAGTCACATAAGTGCAGTCGTTCAATGGTCATGGAGAGGCTGCAACCAGACGACCCCGCGTCTGTCCACTGCCTTAGCCTGTCCATTGATCTGCTAGGGTGTGAGGAAACCGACGCTCCCACACATGGTAACCGTAGTCCGTGACATCAAGCCAGCCGTTCCTCGCTTCCTGCTTGACTAGTCAGCCGTCACACAATATGCAGTTTCAGTATCGTTTTTGTATTGCTAGTCAATGAGTTTGTCATAATGCCTTGCTTTCATGTTCTACAACAGATATGTACACTTGCTAGAGTCTGAGCCTGAGCTTCCTGTATGATTGCCTTTGGTTGAACCTATTGATGACGCCAAATATCCATGATGAAGCAAAGATGAGAGTCCACGCAGCTGCAAGAACAATCGAGCCAAGAGAAACTGATCCATCCAGGCCAAGCAGCATGCGCCCTGGTAGCGATCCGCCGCGTCCACCAAATCCGCGGTAGGTACTGTAATAGCTGGTCAGCGGACTAAATGGACCTCGTGGTACTTGCAATCCGAGCACAAAGCCAGCTGTCCGGCCGCTTAAGTCGATGCTTTGAGGCTCTGCTGGATTGGCGGCTGTCTCCGTTGGATAGACGAGCAGCATGATACCAGGAACTAAAGCTCGGGACAGCCCCTCGCCAGAAGCATCCGCTGCAGCACCAGCTAGGTCAATCTGTGCAAGGAACTGGAAGCGCTGTACTTCTTGCGGTTGCGCAATCTGACCCTCTATCCGTTGCTGTTGCTGCAAGATGCGCGGTGGTTGATTCTCTGGTGCAGCCTGTGAACTTATCACTTGCTGCTGTGGCGCTTGCTGTCTTTGCGGTGTACCTTTCTCATTTGGCAAGATGGCTGCTGGAGCTGAGACCATCTGATTGCTCGATGATCTGTCTTGTGCTGCAATTGGCTTTAAACCGGGTGCTGGCTGTGCGACGGTAGCTATCTCCGCTGCAGCCGCAGCGACGGGTGCGATGGGAGGTGCTTTCGCCGGCTGAGCAGGAGCAGCAGAAGTGACTGGCTGCTTGGCTGCACCCACAGGTGCTACTGGCGCTGGCTTCTTGCTCGGCACGGTCGCCGGCTTCGGTGTGGTAGATTGTCCAGAAGGTTTCTGTGCATCTGCTGCAGTTTTGCCGTTACGAGCGGACGTACTTGATGTCGTCGTCCCAGGCTTCTTGCTGTCCGTAGCAGTATTGCCACCACGGGAAGCTGTACTTGACTTTGATGTGCCTCTATCTTGTTTTCCTGATGCTGCCTTACCGGTCTCCGTCTTCCCTGTTGCGCTGCCACCGCTCACAAAGCTCGACAGGGCCGAAGTCAATGCACTCAGCTGTCTCTTGCGTCTAGCATTTGTACTGACAGGCGTCTTACTGTCTGTGAAACTGCGCAGTGTCGCCAACTTGCCAAAATTGAGCTTGAGCGACATATTGCCAACACTTTGTGCCGGCGTTGCGCTGTATAGCCTCACATCGCCTGCGAAAAAGCCAGTAGTCGGTTCCCACGCTGCTATATTATAGCATGCCACAACGTTGCCTGGTACAGGTGTAGTACCTGCTGCCACAGCGCCTGAAAATATGGATGTGAGAAGGACGGTTGTTGCTTGAATGCATTGTTGCGAGACATTGGTATTCCAGCCGGCTGTCAACGTCTCCGCGAGCAGCTTTGTGAATCCTGGTGTAAGTGGCTGTAATGTTACTGCTGTCGTATTGCTTTGCGGCGGCGATGGCTGCGCAAGGGCTGTGGAGGGCGCAGCGCTTGAGAGAGCGTTGCTTGCAAATAGGGCAGGACTGGCGACTTGGGCAACTTGTTGCGCTTTAGCCCTTTGTAAAAGAACAGCAAGCTG
Organism: Protomyces gravidus; assembly: GCA_003717255.1. Classification (NCBI taxonomy): domain Eukaryota; kingdom Fungi; phylum Ascomycota; class Taphrinomycetes; order Taphrinales; family Protomycetaceae; genus Protomyces; species Protomyces gravidus. The sequence goes on along the minus strand of QXDP01000238.1, from coordinate 70,160 downwards.
TAGACACATTGTACATATGCGAGCCTGCCACATCAAGATACCTGAACGGCGCTCAACAGCAATAGCGAGCCGACTTTACGGCGTTGAGCGGCCTTGAACAGTCTGCAACAAAGACAAATGCTGATCGCTCCTGTCGGGTAGCCACTGGAACATGAGAGAGCGGAAAGATGATCCCATGAATGTTTGAGCAGCTCGTAGTATGAAACGACTCTGAAATCAAGATGAAGCAGAAGCGGTCTGTGCAGGTCACTGGCCTCGACGATATGTTCAGATGGGCAGATGTCTTGGCATGCATCTGGAGTCGACTGGCACAGGTCAGACCATCAAGAGGCAATCATTGGCAGACTGCAATCATTGGCAGACTGCAATCATTGGCAGACTGGAATTCGGTTGAATCTGGTGAGACCGGTGGAAAATGCTTGAAAATGTGAACGCTAATGCTAAATGATGCTTCTTCCGATTCCGATCAAACCTTTGCAGCTTCAATGTCTTTTTCATCCACCTCAGTGATAGTCTCGAGAATCTTGACCTTGTCTGTGATGGCTGACCGCCTCTTTCTGTTGGCTTGCCGGAAGCGCAGGTAATTGGCAGTGTCGCGAAACAGCACCAAAAGATGCCAAGCCAGGACCACAAAAGTAATGTAGAAGGCCACGCTGAGCAAGTTCAGCTGCATGTCTTGCGACATCCCAAGAAAATGGTCTTCCTGATCCGCTGCATCGACGAAGCGCAACATTGCCTGTGCCGGCCGGTCTTGCATCAGAGAGGGCTGTAAGGACGACTTTGGCCCCGAGTATGTTGGCTGACGAGGCTGCGACTTATGGCGCTGGCATGCTGGTCCCTGCATGCAATGCGGTCTATTATGGATCTTGCAAGACCGTGAATATGCACACCTCGTCTTGGCTATTCTGAAGCTCTGCGTCTGCAGATTAGATAGACGCTCGATCCCGTCTACTTCGATGATGCGTGTCGCGACGGTGACGACTTTCGTATAGGAACGTCCAACGGCATTAACTGACAGTTCCGCTATCACCGTTGCAGGTCTCAGTAGGTCAAGCTCTTGTTTCTCATGTGTCGGCTCGTTAGTCACTGAAAGACCGTGTTCGCTCGATTTTGGGATGCGCGCTGCAAGACAAGATATTCTGCGTGCATACACTGAGTTGACACCATCGCTTGCACCGTCGATGAGGGTCGTCATGTCTAGAGTATAGTCGAACGCCTGCAAAGGTTAGTAGCGTTGATGGAAGAGTAGCTGTTTACCAGCATAGTTTGCGCGCTCTCGTCACTCACATCCGGCACTGCCAAGCTGACATGAATCTGCTCTACGGCATTTAGCGTAGTGTGCAGAACTGGCACAGCTAAGACGGCGCTTGTTGACCAGTACAGCAATGCAAGTGCGATACGCATGCTATGCAGAGCTAAGCAGACAGATACTCAAGCTTTGAAAGAAAAGGAATCAAGCAATACTTAGTATGAGAGCAGTTGTCTGTGCGAGCTCGAGACCTCTTAAGATGATAGCTGAGCGGAGTCATGGCTTCTTGTTTCGAGGTTTTGTGTTGCTCATCGCGCACATGACACGCGTGGGTCCACAGGCGGGGATGTCATTCAACAACAGCCAATCGAAACTCAGATGCGGATGCCTAGAACCAGAAAGTGACAGCACATGACAGCGCGGGGAAAACAAAAGAAAGCAGCTATATATTTTAGCTAGAGTAGACGCTGAGAATGCATGCTGAAAGAGGCAAAGTCCGGATGTCGTGTATGTCGTGAATCGTGATATGACAGGCACAATTCCCAAAGTCTGGTCGTATGCGATGCCGACCGGTGTGGGCGCTTCAGTCTGTCTGCAGCATTGATGATGAATCATGGGCGACGAGTGACCATCCACAAAGAACTGGTCATCACACCAGCGCAGTTCCAAGCCAGATTGTCAGGCGGTACGAGGCAGCGCCTACCGCGTGAGGAAGGGGCGCCTGCTGCAGCGCCGGCCTGTTCATGTTCCCGGCCCACTGCGCCAGTTGTGTAGGAGCCATTTGATCATAGGTGAACGTTGAAGCGCGTAAGCACGAGAAGAGCTCTGTCTCGAATCCTGTGCCAGACGTCCGAGTGAGGGCCTCCATGCCGCTGAAAGATCGTGGGCTAGCACTGTCGCGATCGGGCCGCAGCACCTCTTCTTCATCTAGAAAGTCGCCCATGAAGACGTTCATAGTGGTTTCGTCTAGCCTCGAGTAGCCAAGCAGAATGAGAGTGCTTCGTATAACCAACGGGACCAGAGGCCCTTATGAAGGACGCGCTGCCGCGTCTCGTGTTTTGGTAGAACTGATCTCCACATACAATATGCTTGTCTGTTGTCAAACGCCAGCCCGCCGTGCATAAGCGAATCGAGCCGCTCTTCAGGCCATTCCTTGGCAGAGACACAAATTTGCCCTAAGCAGTTCATCAAGAGCATTGCTGGAGCTGTCCCTGCATCCACGAACATGCCACGGATTTAGCATTCGACTAGTTCACCCTAGTCCCGACTCCCTAGACATCTTCCTGGCATGATCTTTCTGCCCTGCATCGTCCCGCTGCAGATCGACTGCGCAAAATTCCTTCCTACCGCTCAAGGCGGCTGCTGTTGCCAAGAATGGCGGACCTTGACTGCTGCCGCGAAAATATGAATAGCATGCTCAGCAATTAAGGGCAGCGCGGCCGGACAGTCATACATAGACACCGGAAACGATGGCTTTCTCTGGCTGGCTTCAACTTGAAGGAAGGTAGGACATAAAAGTATGGCACTTCAAGTATAAATTATCTTTATAGAAAACACATCTTGATGCCGGACTGCAGCACGGCAACCATCAACGGCTTCGCACCGCGAGCCGTTCGGGAAGCCATACACAGAAATTGTGCCCAGACATGGACTTGAGAACTCGGGCGTGATTTCTGTTCAGATGGCTAGCCAGCGAATACATCCTGTCAGTCTGCCCATCATTGCTTGCTCGGCAGCACCTCTGTGATCTCACCTTGACCGCCTTGTGAAGGCATCTGACCCATATGGACTGGCAGTGCATTTGATCCATGCGACATGCTCGCTTCCTTGAGATCCGGCATGACCAAATGCAAGAATGAAGATACAAGCGCAGAGATGCAGTACGGCGATTCAATCACAATGACAATAGCATCGTAGAAGCCGCGAAGCCCCTTGTTGGAGCCATTGTAGGTGAACATGTAGCTGGCGTATGTAGGCACCAGCAGTGCACCGAAGCCAAGAGACATGGATGCAGTCAAGATGAAGCGTGTGCGACGCGTCCATTCATTGAGTGCAAGCAGACGAATACCAGAAACGGCAACTGATGCAAAGAGAAATGTCTTGAGAGCGCCCATGACGCTAGGAGGAATAGCGATGACGATACTGGAGATCTTGCTGAGGATGCCAGCGAGAATGAGGTAGCCAGCACAAAAATAACCGGCTCGGCGAGAAGCCACACCAGTCAAGGCGATCGTGCCGTTATTTTGTGCGAATGTCGACAGAGACGTGTTGGTCATCAGACCAGACATGAGCGAGTTGCATGCGTCCGCAAGGACTCCGCCCTGGATGCGTGTGTTGAACTCGGTTCCTTCGAGCTCGACCTTGGACACATCGCAGGTAGCCGTAACATCTCCGATGCACTCAATGACCAAAATCAGGACTACTGCAAGCAGTGGCAGGATCAGAGTACCGTCAACGCCAAGCTTGAAAGTCTTGACCCAGACAAAGGTAATGGCAGGTGACTGCTTGATGGGCGTAGTGTCCCAGTACCCAGTTGCTCCTGAAATGATGCATCCAATGGCCAAACCGAAAATTACGCCACTCGTCTTCATAATAGGTGAGCCGAAGCGTTCAATTAGAATAATCGAAACAATGACTGAAAGACCGAGTCCCAGGAACCGTGCATCACCCCAGAGGTACGGACGTGGAGCGCTGATGTTTGGACAGAGTCTGAAAAAGCCAGATGTTGGTCGCGTGGAGCAGACACCGCTTGAACCTGCCCAATCCTTCATGCCACTGCTGACCAACGAGGCACCGAGAAATAGGATGCATTGTCCGACAATCAGTGGCGGAAAGAGACGCTTGAGTGTTCGTGGTGGAACGAATGCCAAACAAATGTGGAAGAGGGCCGCGACACAGCAAGATCCGATAAGTTTGCCATATGCATCTGGACATGGTTGAGGCACACCATTGATGGTCTGGCACACACCTCGCGAATACTGTAGAGCAAAGTACTTTTGAGCAATCGGCACAACTGCAAAAGAGGTACCGGCCACGGAGATCAAGCCTGTGCCGAGATAGTAGCTTGTCTTGTAAATGTGCACTCTGCTGATTTGTATCGCTGTTGCAATGCCGCATACAATAAGCGACGCGCTAACAAGGTATTGCTTTGTAGCCGTGTCGAGATTCGCCGCATTGCCAAGGATAGTCTGTCATCAGCGCGCTGCATTTAAGGAACGTGTCCATACCGGAGGAGTCACGACGCCGGCTAACATAGCAAGCGCGTGCTGTAAACCGAGCAACGCGGCCAAAAGCCAAGGCAAGGGTGTATCAACGCCAAAGAATGGCTGCGCAACATCCTTGTACGGGTTCTTGATGAATGGTAGGTTTGGGTAGAAGAGAAACTTGTAGTCATAGTCGCCCACCCACGCAGCTTTGGTGAACGATGGTTTTGAGAAGAATGACCGCTTTGCGGGTAGGTCTTGTGATATATCGTCAAAGGCTTCAATCTTTGTTTGCGTGTCGGCTCCCATTTAAGCTATTTGCCAGCTCAGGAGTCTGCTGTGGACTCGTGTCCACAGCAGACTGCAGGCTATTTGTACCTGTTCCAGCTAATCCAAGATAACAGAGCAGATGCGGGCAGATGAGATATGAGTTGATGCATTAAGCGAGTCGGTCGGCCAGATACGCCAAAGGGCGCCAGGCGACTTTCAGGCCTTGATCCGAGCAAGTGGGACAGCCCAAATCTTATCTGAGTTATCTTACCTACAATTGGCCCGCCCGCATAAGCCCGCAGAAGGCATCTATTGACGTCCAGAATACAATGATGTAGATGCTGCGCTGCTTTTGAAAATCCCATAGCTCAGCAAGCACCAATGGCTTTGTATCGAGCCTCGTGTGATACAGCTTAGGCAGAGCGTTGAAAGAGTCGTTTCATTCGCCGGTACAAATGTACGGCGAACGGCCATCTCAAGTTGCGATGCAATGAATCGCGTACAGTGATGAATATCCCTATAGTCTACCCAGTCTAGCCGTCTAAATCTAGAGCTTCACAGCCTCAACATTCCAGATCTCATCCGCATACTGTTGTACAGCTCGGTCGCTCGAGAAGTAACCCATACGAGCCACCGTGTTAATGGTCTTCTTATGCCATGCAATTTGATCGGCAAAGTCATGGTCAATCAGCTTCTTCGAGTCGAGATAACTTGCAAAGTCATCTGCGAGCAGGTAATGATCGTTTCTCGGCTGCAACGAGTCAAGCACACCCTTGAACTGGTCAGGGTTGCCAAATGTGCCACGACGAACGACATCCAGCACGCGCTCAAATTGTGGATCAGGAGTGTAGTTGCCGTATCGGTGCTGGTGCCTGAGATCCTCAATATCATGCGCCAAATAGCCAAAGATGTAGACATTCTCCTCGCCTACTTCATTGCAGATTTCAATATTGGCACCATCATAGGTTCCAACAATGAGTGAAGCATTGAGACAGAACTTCATGTTACTCGTGCCAGACGCTTCGGTACCGGCGGTCGAAATGTGCTCGGAAATATCTGCTGCGGGAATAATGATCTCCGCCTTGGAGACGTTGTAGTCGGCGATGAAAACAATCTTGAGCAAGTCGCCGATATCGGAGTCATTGTTGACGACTTCAGCAACAGCATGAATGAGGTGGATGATCTCTTTGGCGGTGTAGTAGCCGGGTGCTGCCTTGCCGGCAAAGATGCTCACACGCTTCTGTTGCTTCTGGCGTTCCTCAGGCGACATCTCCTTGAGCTCGAGGTATCGGTGAATGCACGAAAAGAGATGCAAGTGTTGTCTCTTGTACTCATGGATACGCTTGATTTGAATGTCGAAGAGGGCAGTCGGATCAACCTTGACGTTGTTGTGTTCTTGGATGTAACGAGCAAGACGCTCCTTGTTTTGCGTTTTGACGGCTGTCCAGCGCTGCACAAAGTCATCATCATCAACAAATTTCTCGAGGCCCTTCAACAAATTGAGCTCCTTGATGAAGTCTCGGCTGCCGAGCTTAGAGGCAATCAAGTCCGTCAAGAGCGGATTTGCTTGCAGCAGCCAGCGCCTCGGCGTGATACCGTTTGTGACATTGCCAAAGCGGTCCTTGCCAAAGATCTTGACAAAGTCCTTGAAAATGGTTGTTTGGATGAGGTCAGAGTGCAGCTCAGAAACACCATTCGTCTTGTGCGAGCCAACCACACCGAGGTAAGCCATGCGTGCCTGCTTGACATCGCCTTCCTCAATGATTGAAACACGAGCGAGCAAGTCGCGATCACCCGGGAAGCGCTTTTCCACTTGTTGAAGGAAGCTCAAATTGATGTCAAAGATGATTTCCAGGTGACGGGGCAAGATCTTGCCAAGCATATCACATGGCCACTTCTCGAGAGCCTCAGACATGACAGTGTGGTTGGTGTAGCCGAAAGTCTTTTGCACAATAGCCCAAGCATCATCGAAAGAAAGACCTTCTTGGTCCACGAGAATGCGCTGCAACTCGGGAATGGCAATGACAGGGTGCGTGTCGTTGAGCTGAATCGCGACTTGGTCGGAAAACTCGGAGAATGGACGCTCAGTCTTCTTGAAACGACGAACAATGTCCGACAAGGATGCGGCGCACCAGAAGTACTGCTGCTTCAATCGAAGTTCCTTGCCTTGTGTGTGGTTCTCGTTCGGATACAATACCTGACTAATTTCTTCGGCCTTTTGCGTGTCACGTACGGCATTCTCGTAGTCACCCGAGTTGAACTTTGCGAAGTCAAAGTCGCCGTGTGCAGGCTTCGAAGACCAGAGTCGCAAATTGTTGGTGATGCGTGTCTTGTACGATGGAATAGGCACGTCATATGCTTCGGCAACGACGACCATGCCACCTTCCCAAACAGCCTTGGGCTTGCCATTCTCATCATTTTCACGACGAACGTGACCACCGAAACGGATGGGTACCTGCACATCGTGCCTAGGCAGCTCCCAGTGATTGTTGTCGAGCCAGGAGTCTGGCCTTTCAACCTGCTGACCATTGACGATCGTTTGCTTGAAGAGGCCGTAGCGGTAGCGAATGCCGTAGCCATAACCTGGTAAATTCATGGAGGAGAAACCATCCAGGTAGCAGGAAGCCAATCGTCCCAAACCACCGTTACCGAGCGCGTGATCTTGCTCTTCCTCAATCAAATCTTCAATTCGGAAACCCAACTCGAGTGAACCATCCTTGACCACCTGCTTCACACCGAGATTGAGCATGGCATTGTCCAATGCACGTCCCTGCAGAAATTCAAATGAAAAATAGTAGATGCGCTTCGGGTCATTTTCCGTGTACTTGTTTTGCGTATCATTCCACGCGCCAATGAGCTTGTCCCGCATAGCAAACGAGGTTGCTTGATACGCGGCGAGATCATCTGCATTGTACATGCTGCGCGCGAGATTGTGCTCAATTGCCTTGACAAACTCCTTCTGAAATCCTTCCTTTGTCGAGAAGCTCTCTGGCTTGTTCTTTTCCCATGCCTGACGCAGTGCACTTGGGAATTCCTCGGACAGATCCTTCTCGTGAGCTTTTGTCACGCCTGTTGCGGTTCGCTGGTGACGTGGTCGACCTCCTGATGGCTGTGCTCGAGGTGCTGTGTCTCCCATTGCGATTGACTATACGGACACTTGTCTATCGGAGTATCTGACGCGTAAAAGAGAGATCGGTGTCAGTCCTCGTGGGGGAAATCCTGGGGTTCGCATTCTCTCCAAATTCGCGGTTCAAGGGGGAATCTGCCAACAGGGTTAGATATAAGTCCTTGGGCCTGGCGGCTCATTGCTTTTGTACCTAGGTACACTCTATTGAGGACGAGAGACGGGGCTATAGAGTAGTAGGGAAGACTTCACGGAAGCAGAGAAAGCATCAGTTTCGAACATGTATTTGTACAAACCCAAGCTGAATGATAGGTTGGGCCAAGCAAGTAAAGGGCACCCTCTCACAAGATACCACTATCCCGGAGTGCATTTTGCAAAATAGTCTCCTTGACTGCAGCAAAGACGAGCCGAATGTTGCTCGTATCCGTCGCTTGCGTCAAGTGTGGATAGATGTTGAGTTTTGCACGGTTGACTTGTGTGAAGCGGTAGAGGATGTATTTGGCCGCCTTGTTGGCATCTGCCCCGCCCTGATAGTCCGGGAACCAGTCGCCAAGCGGTACCTTTGGTAATTTTGCTTTGAAGATGTCAATCTTGTTGAGAAAGAGGATGATACTCGTGCGTACAAACCAGCGACTGTTGATGACACTGTCGAAGAGCACAAGCGACTCGGTCATCCGGTTCTGACCAGACTCCTCTAGAAGCACCTGATCGTATTCTGATAACGCAACGCAAAAGATGATGGAAGTGACGGCTTCGAAACAATGAATCCATTTTTTCCGCTCTGATCGTTGACCGCCCACATCAAACATGCTGTCGTTAGCTTCAAGTATCTGATACACATAATGCGAAACTCACTGTATACTCAGATTTCCCATCGAGAAGCGCGTCTCGTAGATACCTGTCGTCTTTGTACGTGCGCGCAGAACATCCGCCTCTGTCGGCACATACTCCGGTTGCGCTATTCTATCAAGCTCCGCGAAAAAGTATGGCGCTGAGTCCATCATGTAAAACTCGCTTTGCCGTTGCAAAAGGGTCGGAATATTAGGATCGTTCCATAGTTGTAGAATGTCTGATCGAAGTTCAGGATTGAAAGGTGCATTGGGATCCTGGTCGAGCACGTATGCCAATATCCTATCCGCCGCTTCCTATAGATTAGCGATGCTGATGAGCAGCAAGAGGCATACCGCCGTCGACGCGCTGCTCGGCGCAATAGTAAGCTTCTCCAATGCTTCGCAAATAGCCTTTGCGCCATCTAGCACATTCTTGAAAATGGTTGTTCGGAACATGAGCCGCTCTTCTTCCGAGTAGCCTGTTTGATGAATAATCTTCATCTGCTTGACAATCGTCGTTTTGCCCGACTCTCCAGAGCCAAGCAGCAGGATCTTGCATTCCTTTTTCAGTCTTTTCGAGTCTTCTTCAATTTGCCGGTCAATAGCCGCGGATTGCTTTTCTCTAGTCGGCGCGCCGCTCTCGGAGCTGAAGCATGATCCCATCGTGTATCAATAGTCTACAGATGGTTGCGACGAATGGACCTCGTTGTGTCGGTAAACCAGGTGTATTTGGGTACAATGTTGAGTCCGACGGGTGCGGTGCCTGCTCGCCAGACTTTGATCGTGAGTCGCGTCGCGGATATGCGCTTGATTGCCGGGCCTTCTGGTCGTCTTGGTAAGCGCCGTAGATACCAGATATCGTCAACACGCCTCTAGTTCGGCAACGTTGCACGGCGACCTATCTCCGCCGACCGGGCTTTTGCGCACTGACCGATACTGACGATTTCAACGAACGCGACTTGCTCAAATTGACAGCTCGGCGCAGCCTGTGACCTCAAGCGGAATGAATAGAAGCCTTGTGCCTCCGGGGTGGTCGTTTGTCCTTTTGTGGATGGCTGGTAATTGCGGGTGAGCGGTGCAATAACAGCAGCAACAACAAATGCACAAGAGATGGATGGTAGGTATGAAATCTCTCAACCGATCCCGGGATACCTCTATCCCTATCCAACAAGTCTTGTATCCTTTAGTCTAGAACGTCACAAGTTTCGCCACTTCTGGGTCCATGCCTTCGCCGTGCGGATCTCTCTCCCGTATGGTTTTGTGAATCAATAGAGGTTTCACACATGCCCTCTGCAAAGCATGTCGCATGTCGCATAGGCTCAATGTCCAAATGCTACAATGATACTCCCCTGCTGATGTGCAGCAACATTGCTTGGTTGAGTTGAATTTGTTAGGCATGGCTCAGCATCTTGGCATTGTCGAAGTATGGTAGCTCCACAAGACTCGATACATTCGGTTCATGTACCATGGCACGAAACAAGTGGGGCTGATGCGTATTACGCTCTTCCAAGGTCTGGGTCAAGTCATTAGCTCATCGGGAGGGCGGCATGACCGGCTTGTTCACGGTCGATCCTTTACTAGATTCAGCACAGCGTAAATTGCCGCTGTAGCAAGATGTTTTGCTCACCGCCAGCAGACCGACATGTCGATGAACAATGTGTAGGTCTAGCTTGTCCCATCACTTTCGCATGCTCTAGGCTTGCAGATGAGGTAGCTCAAATTCCGGTAGCAGATTGATGAGCGTGACCGTTGCTTTGCTGCCTTACTGCAAGACTGCCGGTAGCCAAGCCTTCTTCAGATGACTTGAAACCGGTAAGCACAGCAAGCGTTGATCTGTTATCGTGAGCAAAAGCATAGATATTAAAAGGACCATGCTATATCTAGTCAGCATATTCTAGGTTCTATGCAAAGTCATCCATGCATCAGTCATGTCCTGCCCGGAGCTGGACTGACAAACGTCCCATTTGTGTAAAAGACCGCCGCCTTAGTATAGTCAAGCGCAACGCTGCCGTATGCATACGCAAGTCGTGCATAGTATGGCACATCGTCCATCATATTAAGCAGTTGTAAGCTGAATCTTGTCGCTGCGCCTCGATACCTTTCCACATCGTTGATGAGCAGAGAATACCCATGGTTCGCCGGTGCATCAGCTTGCCATGCCAGCACATCATCTTTCAGCAAACGAATGCTTTCTTGTAGAATCATCCTCGTTGTACCATTATTAAGAAATGTCGGGATGCGCGACTTGAGAACGGCGTCGCTTCGAAGATGCTCGCTCGTTTCAATAATGGAATCAAAGCCCCACCGACCGATACCATCGCAGAACAGACCCAGCAGGATACCCTGATACATCATATCCCAGCGCGTCTGCATACAAGTGCCAGGCAGGAAAAGCATGGCAAAGATGTAATGGTGCAAGCGAAATGTCAAATGCGGCAGGAGCGCCAGGCATGCAAACACAAGTCCAGTGCCGAGGTAGCAAGCAAGGTAGAAGGGTAGCATGCCAAGTCGTCGCAACTTGTACATCTGGGAAATGATGATGACAAGGATACCGGCGGCGATACCAAGAACCCAGAAGAGCCCACCGTCGCGCCTGATATCGCTTGCAATGAGGCGCGAGACTGGTACTTTCGCGGTTATATAATCCATCATGATGCCGATCCACAGGCCAGTGAGCCAGACGAGGCGATCTAGCGGCCATGTTGGATTTGCAAGCGTATGACGAGCTGCTGAACGCCAAGTAGCATAAGCGACAAACAGTGCAGGTAGAAAGCCCTCGGCACCGCGAGATAGCAAGTCATAGCTTGTCAGTGGTGGTGGGGATGAGACCAACGCGACCTGCCAATATGCAGCAAAAAACAAAATCCAGTAAAACAAAATGCTAGACTCTTGCAGTAGTGTAAAGACGACCGTGAAGCCAACATGGACAACGGTGATGGTCCAGCGCAAGTCAACACAACCTGAGCGCGTAGCTCCATTTGACTCTTGCTTGACAAATGCAAATGACTTTGGAAAGCTGCTGTCGAATGGAATAGAAGTGATACTGTTGCGAGTCGCATTCTTATAAGACTGCTGTTCGCCGAGGGTCACAAGCGATCCACAGCCACCGAGTGTATTGCTGATGACGCCAGCGTGTAGTGCGCTAGCACAAATCATTGAATCTGCACGATAGACGTTCTCATCGAGCACTACATCCAGATTCGTTGCATGCTGCGCAAATTGAGCAGGCCCGCCGATGACAATGGGGATACCGATCACTTGCTTGTCGCCAATTGTGTATGGGTTGAGCACAAAAGTGCCGGCGCACCCGGCCGGACAACGAAACTCAAAAGACGTCCCGCTGAACGGTTCGCAATCTATCCCATCCAGACCGCAACCATTCTTGCGAGCCCAAAGAGTTGATGTACATCGAAGAAATTGAGGCGCCTCCCCTTGTGCCTGACCTGCAGGCTTGAGTGCCGTAACTGCAAAGGATGAGCGATAAATCATCGCTAGCATCGTGGTCAGCCATGTCACGTAGAAGCCGCCCCAGAGAATTCGCCTAGACGGCGCAGAGCGAGATGACAGTATTCGCCGCAGGCTCTCTTGTGTGTCTGCAAAATAAGGCTCATTGCTCGGTGCAACAGGTGTCTTCGGTCCTTTTAGGAACCTGTGAAATCTTTGCCATGATCGCACGACGACATTGCGCTTACGCCGCCGGAACTCAAGCTGCTCAAAGTCTTGCTCATGTGCATCGTAGTCATCTGACAAACTCTCATCTAAATTAGAATGTTGCGGCGTGTCTCTAGTGCTCTGCAATGAGAGCCGCGACGGCGATGTTGGCTGATTGGCGTTGCCATCTGGCCGCAAGAGGCCAATGTGCTCCTCTTCGCCGTTTCTGCGCATTGCTGCAGATATCGTCGAGATTCATGCTCTGTATTACTCTGCCGTACAAATGGTGGAGCACTGCCGCATTAATATTGGAGCGCAATCTGATTTCTAGCCGAACGTGAACTGACAAGGGTGAGCAGATTGAGAGGGGTGTATCAGAGGACGTCAGACTCTTGAGATGGTCAATCAGGCTCGTGAACAATCTGAGCAGGACGGCTCTCTGCAGATACCCTCTTCGCCTGACCCTCAGAATCTGGCTGCTCCCGGCGACCGAGATGGAGCCATTTCGCTTTGCAAGAGACGGGGCTCCATAAACAAAATGAAACAAGATTGATTAGTTTATGAAGCAACACATAAAGGACTAGTGAGCGGTTCGTTCGAAGCTTGCGCGGCGACCGATGGAGATATACTGTAGCAGAATAGAACTTGACCTCGTCGCAAGAACGCTCTTGATCCAGAAAAGCAAGTTGCGAGCAGCCGCTGAGAAGTCGATCTGCCACACGAGATGTCCTTTCGTTGACCACAAAATTACGAGACATCGCGCGCTGCAACCTGATATTCATATGATGTCGCCTGCTTTTTATGATCCCGGAAGCACTCTGAAACATGAAAGTACACGTACGTTGTAAATAGGCTTCGAATACCTCTCTTGCCCTCAGTACAAGTATTAGATAGAGGGCGCGCTTTTATTGACCTTTTGTCAGATTCATTCAAATTACCAACACAAACAAGATAGCGCACAATCATTCTAGCCCTGCGATGGCAGGTGCAGCTGGGCAGCAAGCGCCTGTGAGTGAATTGCCAGGATATGCTCCAAATGCGACGATCCAAGTTCCTGAGGCATATCCTTTCAAGCTTGGCTCATTGCGATGGATTGCAGCCGTCAGCAGGGATCTGAAAGTCAATTCATCGCAAATGACTGCGCGCGCCATTCGAGAATGGATTCAGCAACATCAGGGGGTCGATGTGCCATTACAGCGCGTCTACCATGCAAATAGAAAATTGTCTGATCTCACTCCGGGGCTATTTGCGCAATCTGGTGCTCAAGCAAACAAAATTGCTGTGCCTGAACAAGTCAATTCTCCAAGCCGAAGTCGGGACATGTCGCCGGAAGAAATGGACAATGAGAGAATACGATCAAGCGAAGCTGCAACGGTATCAGACATTACAAGGCAGGCCCATGAGGCGAATATTCCGGCACAATCTAGGGATACTGCGCCAAGCAAAAATATGGACGATCCAGGCGATGCGCCTGGATCGGCAGCCTGGCTTCGTGCACTTGTTCAGCAGCTCAAAAGCGAGGATCCGCTCATCACAGGCAAGGCAATGCAGCGAAGAATAAAAGAGACCACTCGTTACGATATTCCTCTACATCGTGTCTTTCAAGCAGCGAGAATTTTGAAACAAGAAGAACTCAGCCGAACAGCAGAACCGGAGCTAGACGACGAAGCAGCAGCAAGCTACGCGCTCCTTCCAGAATATTGCCGCCAACTCGTGCTGAGTAACCGTTCTTCTGTCGCACAAGTCTGTGTCAAGGACGCTGAAGATGATTTTGAGTTTTCTCGCATTTTTGTTTCGCTTCATTGTCTTGCAGAAAGCTTTGTACATTGTCGTCGCTTGATCTGCTTGCAGTCGATACAGCTTCATGGTCCACGAGATGGACATTTGCTGCTGGCAACCATGGTCGATGCAAATGATCAGCTTTTACCTCTTGCATGGGCTATATCGCAAGAATGCGTCGACAATACTTGGAAGTGGTTCCTGGAGCTACTGCGTGCTTCATTATCTACTGTGGAAGCACCGCCAGGTCAGCTCACTTTTCTGCTCGAGGTGGATGAAGTGCTTGCTAACATCATTTTGACATGCTTCCCAGAAGCTCATGCTGCTTACTGCTTTGAAAGCATCAAAGAACATGTCAAGCTGACAAGCGAACGAGATGAGCAGCTTCTCCAGAAGGCCGCGATGGCCACGAATGAGCCAGAGTTTGCGCGTGCTTGGCAAACTCTGAAGCGCGTCAGCCAGCCACGTATCACGGAACAGCTCGAGCGTTTGAATGTGGACCGATGGGTCGATCTTCGCATGCCGCATAATGAGCGTCTCGGAATATATGATCTTTCCATTGCAAAGACTGCAGCGACCTGGGTCGAAGACAAGCAGGATTTGCCAGCTTACCGCATGTTACAATTGTTGCAATTCAAAAGTGTCGAAGCGCTCAACTTGCATCGTATTGAAGCGTCTAATCGTGTAAATGCTGGCAAGTTGTGTACAGAAACTGCTACACGACATGCCATTGAGAATAGTCGTAAACGCGCAGGCTGGGCCGTCCTCGCCAATGTGACTGAGGACATTTTCATCTGCACGCATGGAAATGGCCAGGTACGCCGCGTCTTCTGGGAGGAGCGCAGGTGCGATTGCGGCAGCTGGCAACAACGTGGCATTCCATGTGAGCATGCTGCTGCTGTTCTCGGTAGTGCGGTCTTTCGCGCTTCGAAGCAACCGTCGGTCGATCTGCTACTTCTTGTGAATGAACGATTCCAAGCAGCGACTTGGTTGATGACCTTTCAATATCCTTATGAGATCGTGCCGAGCGAGACTCTTTGGCCTCTTCAGATGGCTGATGAGCAGCTACTACGCGCACCACCTTTGGCTCACGGAGTACGAGTGCTGCCAAAGCGCAAGGAAACGTACATTGAGACAGAGGAGGGCGATCTTACCATCGATGGCATGACCGAGACCGAAGCGCACCAAGCGCTGAACAGTGCCATCAAGAGCGCACACAAAAGACAGCGAAGCGCAGCGAATGCTCAGGAATCTGAAGGTCGCAGTCGAATGCCTTCCAAGAAAGTCAGGTTATTACAATTAAGCATGAATGATCGTGTAAGTCTTTCGCCATCGCCAGTTGAGGCGCCAGAAGAGTCGCGTATGCCAAAGAAGATGAAGTCGACGTCGCATCCTAATTCGGCCTCGCCGCAGTCGAGTACAAGCAATCGAAATGACATTGTGAAGTATGGTCCTGGTCCGGGGCGCAAAGAAATGAACCCGCTATCGCAGGTCCAGCAGTCGCCAATCACCACGCATGCCAAGAAGAAGCCAGGGCCACCAAAGGGATGGAAGCAAGCGCGAGCGCTCGCAGAGGCAGAGCGCGCAAAGGCGGCTGCGCATGCCGAAGGTGTCCCACAATTTCCATCGGCAGGCGCTACAAATCCTGCAAGCGGCACTTCAGGTAACACTCAACGCATCGGCAAGATTCGCTTGGTTGATTCAATGCCACTGCTAGATAGTGCACCAGCTCCTCACACAGAGGCACTTGATGCAACGCGTACCAAAAGACCGCCTGGGCGCCCACCTGGGCCTGCGTTGCTCGCAAAGCGCGCTGCCATCGCCAAGGAGAACGCTGAACGTATTGCTGCTGGTCTTCCACCTCTTGAAGATGAATCTAGGCCGAAGCCAAAAACGCCGAGCAAACCTGGCCGGAAGAAGAAGAGAAGGGGCAGGCCTTCTGGTCGCCCAGCAAAGCCACCTCAGCAAAGCAATCCAGCGCGTAATCAGCAGAATGGGCAATCTTCTCACAGGCATGCCGCGAATAACCCACATTACTCGGTGCACAACGCTTCGCCATTTGACTTTCAAGTTCGGGATTCGAACGTGCGTGGCGAGATGCACACGCAGATCCCTCAAGCTAACAAGAAGGTCATTACATTCCATTCTGCTGAGGAAGCTTCAGCGGATGAGCAGGAAGAATCTGAGGATGATGACGAGGACGCTTCTAATTCTTGGCGTGGTTCCGAGCTACCAGACGGACCCTCAGACGAAGATGACGAGGAATCGGATTTTGTTGATGCAGCTGGAACGAACGGCAAGCAGAAAACTCCCAAGACGAAGGATGCCTCTCACTACTCAACTGGAAAATCTGGATCTGCCAAGGATGCTCCAAATCGACTCGATAGTGCGACTGACGATCATGGAAATCAAGTCAAGCGTGGAACAGGCATGTTTCGGCGTTACGAGCTCATCACAGAGGTGCGCAACCCGCCGAGGAAATCGCTTGTGATTGATATCGAGCCTGAGCCTGGCAAGGTTCGCGCGACGCGACAACATCGGGTCGAGTCTGCTGAACCCATAATAAATGACAAGATGTCGCAGAGCAAGGAGGCTGAGGCCTCGAAAGAGCCGACCGTGGTCACAGAGACGTCAGGCGATAATGGCACGAGGCAGGAAGCGGTCGCGTCAGATGCACTACGAAATAACCAGACCGTGGCTGCTGAACTTGACGTGGAGGATTGAGGATGACATGTATGGATAATGATAGCAATGAAAGGATCTGTAGACATATTTAGGTATTGCATAGGCACATTCGCTCGCCCTAACCTCTCAACGGTTGCGCGCTGTAGGTACACGACATTACTGCTTGTCCTTAATTGGCACGTCCTTGCCGGTAGCCTTCTTGAAGGCTATATTTGTCAGTTAAACGCAACAGAGATTCAAGCGACAAACCAGAGCGAATTCCGTCAGAAATCTTCTCGGTGGTCCCGGCGTTTGTCTGATGACCCGATTTCTTTGACAGGAAACTCACGCCCTTGTCAAGCGCGTCTTGCTGACCGGTCGCTCCTGGCTGTCCTGGCTGTCCTGATGGGTTCATGATATACTTTGCTTGATAGATGGGTTGCACAGCAGATGAATGGTGGGGCAAGCTTAGAATATGCCTTCCAAGCTTTAATCTACTGCCAAGTGCACCCATGACGTAGCATGGCGAGGGTTATCTTTGCCGAGCGTGCATGACCTGAACAGAAGCGAGCATCCATATTCAGGTAGGTATATCGGAGACCAAGCAGTGCTAAGCAGACATCATCTATTGTTGCTACAAGTAACAGCGCTCGCAAAGACAGCAACGCAAAGACTAAAGCAGATAATTCTTCTCTTTTGTGCTTTTTATAGATTTGGCAGTCGTAGATGCGCATTGCTTTGGGCCGGCACATCACTTGACTGCTAGCTGCTTTAAAGCAGACTTGTTGAGCTCCTTGAGTCGTGCTTGATCGCTTGAAGTCAGACCAATGTCACCAGACTTGCATACAAAAATGTCATGCACCCACTCAGAATCCAAAACCTGTTGAGCAGTTAAGCGACGTCGAGGAGAAGGCTCAAGAATGGAGTAGATCACATTCCGACAACGAGCACGGGCAAGTGCTTCAATAGGTTCATAGCCGCCTTCCAATTTGCGACCTTCAAGATAGCGAGAAAAGAACTCATCCTCGTCCTTCTTCGCAACGCGCCATAAGTGCCGGCCCGTCCGCATGGCCATGTAAATCACGCCGCATGCCCAGACATCAACGCTGGCTGGCGAAAACTCTCGCTCAGTATACTCTTCCGGCGCGATATACGGTGCGGAGCCGCAGAGTCCTGCAGTCAAGTGCGCTTCCTTCTCCCATGCCATGCGGAAGCATTCGCCATTCCCAAAGTCGGCAATCTTAAGGTTGCCTGAGGGTGTGAGCAAAAGGTTTTCTGGCTTCAAGTCGCGGTGAGCAACGCCCATCTCATGCAAGTAGTTGACGCCACGCATGAGCTGCTTGAAGTAACAATCCGCCTCGTGCATTTCGAGCTTGCCTGCCGCGAGAATGAGCGAGTAGAGATCACCACCGGCGCAGAATTCCATCACTTCACAATAATCGCCTTTTGCGTCCTGCAGTAGGTCAAGTGTGTGGATGACATTCGGGTGACGCAGACTTGAAGAGATGCAAAACTCAGAAGTCAGGCGTTTGGTGTACTTTTTGTCATTCTCGTTCGGTTTGCGACGGAACTCCTTGACAGCATACAGAGACTCCTTGTGGGGGTCTGAGGCATCTTGCTTGTGACTAACGCGCACAATACCGAATGCCCCACGACCAATGACTTCGTGGCAGCGGCCATACTTTTCCACCAGGTTTTGTGATTGAGGACCATCCTTGACTTTAGCCATTTCGGAGGCATTCTCAAGGTTGACTTGATCGATCCAAGACGTGACAAGGGATAACGCCTTGTTCTCTTCATCCTCCTGCTTGCGCTCTTCCTCTTCACGCTTTGCCTTGCCACCAAGCAAGTCTTTGAGCATATTCCGCAGCTTTTCTTCCCGCTTTGCACGCTTCAAATGATGTGTATGCGTACCGTCCTCTGGATTGTACTGGAAACGCATATGTGTCCATTTTTCTGTGTCGGACATGTGTGCAAGCTTCTCCTTGAGTACGGGGTTGGTGATGCCATGCAGCTCGTCGGGCGTCGACATACCGCTCGTTTCACCTGCTGATCCTGCACCTTGCACATGGCCCAATACTGAGCCACCTGGAGGCGTCGCGACGCCGGAATCTTCCTTGATCTTGGTCGTTTGCAGCGAGTCTTTCTTTCCAGACTGCGAAAACATGCGCTGCAAGCGGCCCATTGCCTTTTTCGTGCTAGACTCACGGCTCTCTACGGGCGGCCGTACAGACTGTGCGGCAGGCGGCGGCGCTGCTGTAGTGGTAGCCGCTGGTGCTGCATGCTTGTCGCCGCCACTTGCGGATGTGGAAGATCCATTGAGCGTGGTCTGCGGAGTCAGAAATTCGACAGGTGTGTGTACGCCTGAATGCGTCGCTTGCTGATTGAGTGACTCTGTTGGTGAAAGGACGACACCGGTACTGTCGCCGCCACCGCTAGGCGTCGTCACCATACCTGTTTCGTCCTTGCGTGATGCGCCTCGACTAAACAAGCTGCGCGATACTTTTTGTACGCCTCCGTTTCCGTTTCCGCTGGCTGTGCCTGCCGTTCCGCTTACGTGGCCTGCCTGCTGATGCTGAGTAAAGTAGTCCTGCTGCGGCTGTGTTGCGGGTGAATGTGTTTGCTGTGACGCTGGAGTAATGGACGCTTCAGACGCTTCTGATTCTTCAGGTATGGCTGCAACTGTCATCTCTGTCTGTGCCTGTAGCTGGGCCTTCTTTGCTCTTGCTTGCCTTTGTATAGGGACTTGAAAGGGGAGGCGGTGCTGATGTGATGAGCCTGATTTGTGTTGGACCTCTTTTGTCGCTCGTTCTTCGTTTTCTTCTCGTGGGCTGGGCTTTGCTAGAGGTGCAAGGGATAGGATGGGAAGGTAGACTGCTGCTCAATGAGCAATAGAGAAGCGGGCTGAGGATGACTGAGTGCAAGAAGGAAGACCTAGCTGATGACAGGGCGGAAAGCAGGGAAGGCAGAGTGAGAGAGAGTGCGGATGAGGGAATATGGCATGCTATAAAGACGGATCACGTTAGGAGGGATGAGTGGGCTTCTTCCGGATAGCCTGTAGCAGCAGTAAGAGCATAGGAGACTCCTCTTGTATTACTGACTGCATGTCATTCGCATCAGCTGATGGTGAGTCACCTTTGGCCGTCAAATGCTGAATCATCCTTCCGCCATTTTATGTCTTGGCAAGCTTAAGAAGCATGCAGGATCGTGGACACCTTGATTCACTCGAAGATCCATGCATCTCTGTCAAGCTCACGACGCACACGCTCAAGTACCACGCCACGCACCATCTCTGCCAAGGTGCGGTTCTCCATATCCGCATCATTAAACATATCCTTGACAGGCTTGCGATGCTGCCCACCGCGTTGATGAGCCGTGTGAGTGCCACTTGTCTGTGCCTGATCACGACGATGCTGCCGCAATAGCTGTCGGATCTCCTCACTGTCTCGCATCGCCAGTTCTTCCTCTGCCGAAAGGCCATGCGCTGGCTCAGGCGATGTATCTGTAGCAGATGCGCCAGGCATGGGAACAGTCAGGCCTTGCCAGATGTCGATCGCTTGCTTGACACTCATTACCAGCGCATCAGGTCCAGACAGAAGATCCGTTGCATCATCATTTGAAACAGTTGATAGAGATGCGCTAGAGGGCTGTGTCTGCGATCGCATATTTGATCGGCTCGGCTGACGACGCACGCGTGTTCTGCTTGATACTGTTGTAGCTCGATCGCTGGCAGCAGGCATAGAAGTGCCAGCACTGGCTCCACTAGCCACGCAGCGTGAAGGCATGAGTGTCCCTGAATCAGCTGATGAACAGCTTCAGCACTCAAAGTTGCAGTACAGCTCGATGACAGCTTTTAAGCGCGTGGAGCATGAGTCTATGCAGCAGATATAAGTCAAGAAGCGTGTAGCTTGCTCTTGTTGATGCCTTGTCGCGAATGTGCCAACTTCCATCTCGTTGTCTTCCTGCGCCAAATTGCACTCTACTGCAGCAGCTGCTCGACTATAGCTACTGCTGGGCATTAGCTCTCTTCTATGCAAGAAGGCCGCTTCTATATTGAGCCATTGCAACGCTACGCTTCTCCATCATTATCAAGATGTACTCGAAATATCGCTCTGCTAAAAAAAAGCTGACTTAACCAGTACCTGTCGAGCTGACAAGCTTCTCCTATGACCATGAACGCCGGTTACACCATGATGACCGCAGTTTAGCCTACTATCAGCCTCCTACATTCCTTCCAGCAAGTCTATCGACTGGCTTTGACCAGCTCGTCTCGCGCGATGAGACAGTCAATGAGCATATTGACGGATTGCTTGCAGCCGTTGTCCATTACGAACGAATATGCAAAGAGAGAGGCGATACTATAAGCCTAGCGAAGAGTAAGCAGGTCGACCTTGTCACCTGGCGTGGCGTCGTCACCAAATTGCTTGTACTTGCTTTTTCGAATGATGCATTCGAGCTGAATGCCACAATATTAGACGGTTCCATCTACATTGAAGAACATGTCTCTGATGCCAGTCGTTCAGAGAAGCAAAAGAGAGAAGGTGACCAGCGGCAGAGACTTATGGCATACTGGGGTTACAAGTACGAAGGTGATTACGAAGCCAGCTGAGAGCCAAGACTAACGATAGCACTTGCGACGCTTTCTGTACCTTTCACCGCATGTCCTCGCACAGTTCTCGAAAGTCGAGATACGAGCGTCGTCAACACCAACGTACAATATGTCTCTGTTGTACGCACACGCCTTGGCAGCTGCTCCCTTGTTCTTGGAGGAGAGGTCGATGGCGTTTACGACTACAAGCCTTCGATCGACCTCGACTTGCTGCATCCCCTGCCTGACGATGACTTTTGTGGCTTGAGAAAGAAGCCAGCGCCGCCATTGAAGCCTGAATCTATTGTCGCTCATTATATCGAGCTCAAGACTACTAAAGTACAAAATACACGGCGGGATCGAGAGTCATTTGAGCGTTTCAAGCTTTTGAAATTCTGGGCACAGAGTTTCCTGCTTGGCGTCCCTAGAATCATTGTCGGGTATCGCGATGAGGCAGGTATGCTGCAACATGAGGAGGAATTGGAAACGCTCAAAATTCCTGGTATGGTTAGACAAGGGACGAATGCATGGGATGGCAATATTTGCATCAACTTGGCGGCTGCGTTGCTTGCGCATCTCAAGGAGCAACTGGCTGGATTTGATGAAGGAGTTTGGCGTATTAGCTATGCTGGCAAACCACAACAACGGGGAGGCATATCGCAAGAGCCAGGATTTGTTGCATTCTCGCAGGTTGCAACTCAGGGCCACGGCTCAATTCTGACACCAGAGTTTCTTGCGCATCGCAAGCAATTGATGCAAAAGCAAAGCAATGAGATGAACCCTGAATGAAATGATGAGATGCTTTGTACAGTTAATAGAAGGGTATTGGTGTTGAGAGTTTCTGATTAGTGCTTCTCGCCCTCTTCGCTATGACCATGTCCGTGTCCATGTCCCTCCCACGGATGTCTCCAGCCGAGAAGGACTGGGCCGTCTTGCTTTGCGCGGTATAGCATCCAAAACCACATGCTGGCGCCAAGCAGTGTTGCTGAGTACCGGTAGAAGCGGCCGGGCGGCTAGGATAATCAGCCAACGTGATGCCAGAAGCGATAATTTACGTGAAAATGAAACTCGCCTGGACTTGAGTGAGGGCCTGCCATGATCCTCTCTTGCGTCTATGCTCTTTCTACCTTAAGCTTGCTCACCTGCAGCTGATCTTGAGTGTCGTTTGATTGTGTTTGTGAGTTGATTGCTGCCAGAAAAAGGTGCGACCAAGAACAAGCAAGAGAGTGATCAGTACACCAGCTCGTGAAGCAATGGTACGCCGGTTGCTAGCTGGATAAAAAGGCTGACCCGTCTAGCTGGACATCAATAGCTTCGTCGAGGAGAAGGGTGGAGAGCCAGAGCTGATTTGCGAGTCTCAGCGACGCAGACATGCCCCGGTCGAGGCAGTCGATGAAGTGATTGGTACGCCTTTAGCATGCTTGTACGTGTACAAGAGGGCTGACAATGTATAGCATTGCAGAAGGAATGGGCATCTGTGCGATATGAGCTCGATCAGTTGAATACAGTCATCAATAAGAACCAAAAAGACATTGGGCTCAAGATGCGCGCGAAGGAAGACGCGAGCGAATTACTGGCCAAGAAGCAGGAGCTTGAGAAGAAGAAGACACAGTTGATTGCTGATGAGGCGGCGCGCGACAAGGCACTCAAGAAGAAGGCGATTACGATTGGCAATCTTGTGCACGACAGTGTGCCCGTGAGTGATAACGAGGACAACAATGAAATCATCCGCACGTTTGAGCCACAAGATGCGCATATTGAAGTGGAAACCCTGATCGGTGAGGAAAAGGTGACGAAATCTACAGACATCACTGTGGAAAAGAAGACTTGCTTGTCGCATCATGAGGTCCTGTTGCGCATTGACGGTTATGACCCAGAGCGAGGCGCCAAGATTGTAGGACATCGTGGATACTTTCTCAGACAATATGGCGTTTTTCTCAACCAGGCACTTATCAACTACGGTTTACACTTCTTGACAGAAAGAGGATATATCGCACTGCAGACACCGCAGATGATGAACAAGGATGTCATGGCCAAGACTGCACAACTAGAGCAGTTCGATGAAGAGCTCTATAAAGTGGTAGATGGCGACGATGAAAAGTACCTTATTGCCACTTCTGAGCAACCTATCTCTGCATTCCACTCTGATGAATGGATGGACACAACGAGTGCATTGCCAATCAAATACGCTGGCTACTCTTCATGCTATCGGCGCGAAGCAGGTTCTCATGGCAAAGATGCTTGGGGCATTTTCCGCGTACACACTTTTGAGAAGATTGAGCAATTCGTGATAACTGCGCCCAACAAGTCTTGGGAAATGTTTGACGAGATGATTGGGCACAGCGAGGCATTCTACCAGTCTCTCAAGCTCCCTTACCGCGTTGTTGCGATTGTATCAGGGGCACTGAACAATGCAGCTGCTAAAAAGTACGATCTCGAGGCGTGGTTCCCCTTCCAGGGCGAATACAAGGAGCTAGTGTCTTGCTCCAACTGTACCGACTATCAATCTCGCAGACTCGAAATCCGGTATGGCGCCAAGAAACAAGGCGAACGGGAGAAGAAGTATGTACACTGCCTGAACTCGACGTTGTGTGCGACAGAGCGCGCTTTGTGCTGTATCCTCGAAAACTACCAGACGCCAGATGGAGTGATTGTGCCGGAAGTGCTACGGCCGTACATGGGAGGCAAGACATTCTTGCCATACACAAAGCCGCTGCCAAAGAACTCAACAAGCACAAAGTGGAAGTAGAGATATGCATAGAAACCACTCTTTGTGACTGCTTTCACTATGATCGACACTTTGACTTGTGAAGCTCGAGAGATTGCAGTGCTTCTTTCCGCAGGCCCTTCCATGATGCACGCGTAACGTCGATTGTATGGCAGTCTCGCCCATTCTCCATGTCCTCGTGGTGGACTTCCATCATGCGCGCGGCCCGGAGATCGAATTTTGTCATCCACAGGTCGAGGACGCCGACCGGCCCAAGTCCTGGGATATACTCAGCTTCCAAGCACTGCCAGATGGGTCTCATCTACATGACGAGGACTATTCTTACTTTACGGTCATTACAGGCGATGCGGCTATTCCGACAGCTTTCGGTATTTCATGCAATAGACAGCTACGCTCAGATACGCTCAAGGTGAAAAAGGAGGATGTCACACGCAGTACGATCCAAAAAGCGATTGTCGTACTCACTTCCACTCCGCACGTCTTTGCGCATGTCAAGGATAAGTTGGGCGCCGTGACGCGTGCCTTTTTCGCGCAGCGCGATTTCGACGATTGTGAAATATTGCGCGGATTCTATGATTCGCTTGTCGCGCGCTTGCGTGGTGGTCAGCCTGATGAGGATACATTGTATACTGGCATGCCTGTAAGACAATTAGTGCATGATTTCAGGTGGAAAGTCCTCATTCTTCTCAAAGCGCTGCTCCTCGAGCGCAGGATCCTCTATTTTGGCACAAACATCGAACAACTCTGTACAG
The DNA here is from genome assembly GCA_003717255.1 of Protomyces gravidus. Lineage (NCBI taxonomy): Eukaryota > Fungi > Ascomycota > Taphrinomycetes > Taphrinales > Protomycetaceae > Protomyces > Protomyces gravidus. Next base: position 45,322 of record QXDP01000238.1, on the reverse strand, counting down.
TACAATACTCGGTGCTGTCTCTTGTACCGGGTCTATTGGAAAATCTCAAGTATTGCGGTGACCCGAGTCTGTCGGAGCCAGAAGACCACAAGCAAAATCGCAAACACGAGACTGTCAGGTCAAGTGATAGATCGAGCATGCTGCGATATATGGGCATGCCTTTACAACCTTTCAGCCAGGGCGCCTTCTTTGGGCCGTATACACCGCTTCAGCAAGTCGACCTGCTGGAAGAACCGTCGACACGCTCGTACATGATCGGCTCCTCAAACAGTCTCTTTTTGCATGCAAAAGAACGGCATTGTGACGTGCTCATCAATGTGGATACAAAGACTATTGAAATTCTCGATCCTACGCTCAAGCCGGCTCTTTCGCTTTCTGGTGCAGATCGAAAATGGGCCGATGCGGTCGTTCAGCTCGTCGAGGAAACGTGGGACCCTAGCTTCCCGGATATGCCCTCAACACGCACATTTGCTGGCAGCGAGGAAAACATACGCAACTTATTCCAGCGATACATTTTTGCATTGTGTGCGGTGGACAAGTACAACAGCTACGTTCAACGGCGGCATCAGCCTCGAAATGGTGCGCGGTCGCCGAGCCCTGAGCAATTACTCGATATTGAGCATGATATTCAGCTCAAAGATTATGGTACATTGTTTCTGGAGCATTGGCGAAAGACGGAAAACTATCGATTATGGGCATCAGCTTGCGACGATGAGTGCTTTGATATTGTTGAGCCGCGACATCCTGTGATTGAACGCGACATGACTTTGGCTGATGTACAACAACGGCTCGCAACGGCCGTTGGAGAGCTCAAACTAGAAGAGAGGACAGCACAAACGCGGCAAGCGATCAAATCTACGCTGGCGATCGGTAGTGTCAAGGTTGGCAAATTTTGGCAAGAGAATGTTGAAGCCTTGCAAAGACGGACGGCATCTGGATCACAAGCACTGCCAGATTCGCCTGTCGCAACGGTCAACGTAGTAAAGTCACCGACCGATGCGATTCCGCCACTGTTGCAAGTTCCAACGCATGAGCTGCAGGCTGCCAGATCATATCTCAGCGGCTTCAAATCTCGCTGGCAACGCGCTTTTGCCGGAGGAGCGGCCCCTGACACAACGACAACTGTACCTCAAGTAAGCAAGCAGAGCTTGGACTTGCCACCGACGCCTGATACGATTGATGAAGTGCCTTTAGGACGTGTTTCGAGTTTGCGAGGGTCTATGCCTGTTCAGGTGGACATGTCGCATTTGATTGTGGAAGAAGACCATCGGCCTAATTCAAGTCCAGCGGTCGTCTCGCATGCCAAGCAGGAAAAGGCGCCGGAGAGTCCTCCGAGCAGTGCTATCGAGGAAGCGGCCGAGTCACGGCCTGTGCCACTCGACGAGACTGCTGCGCCCAGCGAATCGGTCCGGTTAAAAAACCTTTAAATGCTATTGTATTTATATGATGCCCTTACATTATTCATCATCAGAATTCTCGCTATCTACAGACTTTGACTTGACCCCACGACTCGAACGTCGCGTGCGCTGTGTGCCCTTTTTGGCTTCGTCTCGTGCACTGGAGCCGGTATTCGCATCTATTTCCGCGACATCTGGCTGAGCTGCTGAGTGCTCAGCGGTCTTGTCGTTGTCCTCTGGTGAAGGTGATCGTTTGTGCAAAGCCTGTTGCATTTTGACCATTTCCATCTCAAGACGACGAATCTCTTCGTCTTTCTTCAGTAGCTTCTGTTCCAGCTGATAGCGACTTGACGGAGCCGACTCGTCTTCGCCAATCACAACGTCGAGAATCCTATCGTACCAGTGATGAGGTGATGGAATTGGCCTTGGATCCGGTTGTGCATGATTTTCGGGAGCCGCAAGCATTGAAGGTGGAGCAACAGGTGATCTTGGCGTTATTTTGGCGCCAGAGAGATGTGGCGGTGTTGGGGTCGTGCCCTTGAGCGATGCAGGGGTTGTGAAGCCATGCAACGGTATCGGCTTTTGCTCCTGCTTTCCTAGCGCCTTCAAGGCACTTTGGGGTGTCCCTGTCAAGCCCTTCTCATCTGATTGCTGGCGCTTTGATGGTGTCGATTGCGCTGTTGCAGACTTTGGCGAGTCTCCTGAATATCGATCGATCAAGGACTTTGTCGAGTAAAAGTCTGTGCGTGCCTTGAAAGCCTCAATCTTCTCATGTTGCAGGGAGCGCTGTTCTATCAAAGCTGCTTCTTGGCCTGCGACTCGGCGGTTGTAGTAAGCGGACAGCAAGAGACGTAGGCCTGCAATAGCAAAGGGCCCAACGATGATGGGCAGTGTCTCTCCTAGCCAGCGTAAATCCTTTGGCGTGCGCCTGGCAATGAAGAAGAACCATCCGGCAAGATAGATTGTGTAGAACAAGACGAGATAGAGCGTCAGGGCACCCTTGTAGCGCCGATGGGCTGCTCTGAGCGAGGCCAAGGATGTCTCGTGTGCAGTGATCTTGGATGCGATGGAGGCTAGTTCTTTCTCTAGCGTCTTGGCATCACTCTCCTATAGGATATAGTCAGTTTCATACACCTCTCTCTGGCTGCTAGATACCTTCTTGAACCACCTGAACATGTCTCAAGCAAGTCGCCTTTGTTGGTTGCAATTGTCGCCTGGACGTCATTCACGACATTCGCAACCCAAAACGCAGACAAGCTTAAGAACTACGCGACAAAGCTAGAGAAGAGAGCCCAGATGGCAGGATTCGCCGTAGATGAGGACCGCGCAGAGCTCGAGATACTGAGCGCCAATCTGCGCAAGACGGAGGACCACTCAAATAAGATCGCATCAGTCTTGTCGGGCTTGGACGAGCGACTCAGCCGGCTTGAGGGTACCATGAAGCCGATTCACCGGACGACAAAGCGGCTATGGCAAGTGCAGAGTAGTATGTTATTCTTTGCTGAGTATGGACAGAGATCTTATACGCAGATGTGGCCGCGACCATTGCAGCGATTGAGAAGACCAAGACATATTGGAACATCCCCTTCGAGGAGGAAGCAACCATACGCGCTGGTCCTTCAGCCGACATATCACGCTTCCTGACTTCGGTGTGCAATCTGGATCAAGGTCTCGTGACATTGCAATCGACAGACCTCTCCTCCTCTCAAAAGATTGTCAACAAGACACAGGACCTGCTCAACTCTGGCACGCAGCAGCTTGGCGATTACTGGCAGACATTGCTTCAGAACGGATCCGCCCCCATCGAGCCGCTGACCTATGTGCTCAAGAATCAGCCACTACCAGCATTCACGCGCGAACAGGTCGAGCAACTTCGCAGCATTGCGCGCCTCTCAGCCGAGTCGCGCACCTTATCCAAAGTGCAAGCACAACAGTCTGGCATCTTCATTGATTTGCGCTCCGGATACATTCAACGCAGCTTGCAGACATTTGTGCTTGCGTCGCAGCGTAATCTTGAGTTGCGTACGCCAGCATTATATGACCGTGAAAACAACGGCATTGGCCACTACACGGAGGCTTTACTGCGCATGTCGCGTGCAGAGAGAGCATTGTGCCTTGCCGTATTTGGTGAGCAATCAGGAATCGATATCTACGAGCAGACAGCCGGACCGGCCTTTCAAGACTACTGTCGCGCATGCAAGGCTATTACGACGCATGTCAAGATGCATATCGGACCGGACTGCTATTTGGGTCTCGAAACGCTTGAACATGTGCAGCGTCTGAGCGCGACAGTGGTTGACATAGAGGTGCCTGAGATTGCAAGAGGCCTGCATTCATTGACCACGTCGCTGGCGACTGCTGTTGCGAGTGCCTTTCATGAGATTGCAGAAGACTTGAAGCGCAAGATGGGCGGCGTCGTGGCAGTCCCGCCAGATGGGGCAGCTATTGACTTGATCAAAGAGCTGTGCAATCGGCTACGCAAGCTGTGCGAGTACCCGGGAGTTGTCATGGATCTACTGAACTCTATCGGCGACGGTGGCTGGCGACGACCTCTCGCAGGGCCTGTCAAACTTGCACATACAGATTCAACGACTGGTGCTATACTCATGGACAATTATGCATGCGAGTGTATCGAAGCCAACCTCCAGATCCTCGAAACCAAGGCACGAACGATTCTCAAGCGTCCGAACCTGCTGGCTATCTTTATGCTCAACAATATTGTCTATGTCTCCTCAAGCATCAAGCGTAGTGAGATGAACCGCTTCTTCGGCCAGCGCACCTTGGGCAACCTTGATGACATGCACAAACGCGTCTTCAAAATCTATCGCGAAGCTTGTGACTTGCCTGCCAGACAGCTCATGGACACAACGACAATGCTCCGCCCCGCAGACAGCAAATCAAAAAGCAGCATGTCATCCAAAGATCGTGAAGCCGTCAAAGAACGCTTCCGCCTCTTCAATCTCGAGTTTGAGGAACTGATCCGGAGCAGCAGGACTTTTGCTGTCCCTGATGCCGATTTGAAGCAGCAGCTTGGTAGCGAGATCCGCATGGTGATCGTACCGCTCTATGTACGCTTTTACGACAAGTATTCTGCGCTTGACTTTGCAAAGAACAAGGACAAGTACATCAAGTACGACAAAGTCAGCATCGAAAAGGCCATCATCGATGCCCTCGCATAGAGGGTCTAAGCAATAAGGTAACTTGCTTCCGAGACAGTTCCGAGGCAAGCACGCGGCTGCCAGGGATGAGTATCATGGCGCGAAGAAAAGGGGTCACCATCAGAGCCTCCTGAGCACACAAATCCATACTTCAACCCTCGTTTGCAGACAAGCATTCATTTGTCTTGTCCTACTAGGCTGGCCTGAGAGGGTAGGTGTGTATATACGCGCTGTGGCAGGTCCGGGGCCATGGCATCTGCGCCGCCCTCGTCTTCTTTGTCTAGCACACCCACTCTGGTCGTTTCGCACCGCATCAAGAGCAGGTCTCTTCCGGCGGTAGCTACAGCACCCATCGGAGTGCAGCCTGAGACGGCGGACAACAGGGAACGCAAGTCGCGCGGAGGTCTCATTAGGCGCTTGAGCCTTTTGCCATCACCGAGCGCCTCGATCGATTGTCGAACGCTGCGAGGCCAAGAAAAAGCATTTCCCTCTGATGTCTCGTTGCGAAGAATAGAGCAAGGCACGCTGGCGAGTGCAGCAGGACTGCTCGCCCATCTGCTCAAGCTGAGAAATGCAGACAGCTACGACATCATCTATGGTCTCTTGTATCGAGGCACATTGCCAACCGAGACGATTGCACTTGGCATTCTCATCCTAGCAAAGTTGTCACCAGACCTTTATCGAGGCTACAAACAAGAATCGCGTTTCTGTGTTGGTAGGGATCGCCCGGAGGTCATTGCGCTGGCTTGTCTCATGCTTGCCCAAAAGGTCCTTCATGATGCGCCGTACACGACAGCGACATGGTCTTCAATTGTGGCGGAAGACTTGCTTTCTCGCGGGGATCTCATTACTGCAGAACGGCTCGTCCTCGTTGACTTGGATTATCAATTCAAAGACCTCGCCACTCCACGCAATCTGGCTGCTGTCGTGTCGGTCATCAAGTCTGGTCGAGGCAGTAATCTTGTGTGGCAAGATGTCAAAATTGCCATCTTGCGGTCTTCACAACGTGGGAAAACAACGCAGGAAGCTTCTCTAGCAACAACGCGTGGTGGTGGGTTACGACCAAGGCTCGAGAATTCAGGTCGACGTACGCTATGGCGTGGGAGGGATTCGTCCGATTTGTCTGACTTGGTCGATTGCGTGACCAGCTTGGACAAATGCTGTCCTAAACTCAGGCGGGGACATCGCGATCCCTTCCAATTTGATGCGGCCTTCTTTTACGATGAGGACGACGACGATGAATCTGCTCGAACAGAGAGTGAAACCTGGTCGATGGATCGCATAGCGCATACGTATCCTATTGATTCAAGTTGACCGCAAGCTGAATGTGTCCAAAGCATGCATGTGAGTCTTGTGCTTGTCAATGCAAATTTAGATGGCATCTATTACTATCATGGCTACAATGTTGCTACTCTGCTTGACATGAAGCAAGGATAGAGCAGATATAATCATGCAGGGATGGCCGAGAACAAGACGCTTACACTCTCGCCGTGATGAATGCGTCTGATACATTCAGCCAAGACGGCGCTCACATCGATGATGTCGAGCTTTGAGGATTGTGCAATCTTGCTGCTTTGCGGCAGCGTGTTGGTAACAACTACCTTTGCCAGTTTTGAAGCGTTGATTCGCTCGATGGCATTGCCAGAGAGGATACCATGCGTGACGATGGCATAGACAGAGGTCGCGCCATTTTCAAGAAGTGTCGTCGCAGCGAGACACAGAGTACCACAAGTATCCGCCATATCATCTACCAAAACACAGACCTTGCCACGCACATCACCAACAAGGACCATCCGAGACACTTCGTTTGCCTTTTTCCGCTCCTTGTGAATAAGTGCAAAATCGAGATCCAATCTGTCTGCGATGGCGGTAGCACGTTTCGCACCACCAGCATCAGGAGAAACGATAATGCAGTTCCGGTAATCAAGCTTGTCACGGATATACTTGAGCATCGATGGCTCTGCAAAGAGGTTATCGACAGGGATATTGAAGAATCCTTGGATTTGTGAAGCATGCAAATCCATGGTAATGATGTGGTTGCAACCAGCAGTCTGTAGCATATTGGCGACGAGCTTGGCCGTGATGGGCGCCCGTGACTTGTCCTTTTTATCTTGTCGCGCATAAGGGAAACTTGGAATGACGGCTGTGATGCGCCGTGCGGAGGCCGTCTTACAGGCGTTGATCATGATGAGAAGCTCCATAAGGTGGTCGTTAATACTAGCGCATCCGGTCTGGATAATAAAGACATCCTCGTCGCGCACAGACTCTCCAATCGTGATGGCAGTCTCTTGATTCGAGTACTTGAGGACGACAACCTTGCCAAGCTCTATGCCGATGCTAGGGCCCATCAGTAGATGGCCAACCAAAGGAAGGGCTTACCGTTCGGCCACTTTTTGTGCAAGCTCCGGATGGCTGTTGCCCGCAAATATCTTGATGGTATTCATCCTGCAGGAGGAGGGCCCAGCTCAGCCTGGGACGTACACGCACACAGGACGAAGAGCAAGGGTGATAAAATGGTGTTCAACTTGGTGAATTTGTTGCGCGAAAGTCGAGAAATTTGAAGTCGCGCATTCACAAAGACACGTGATGGGCCATGACTGGGATGAAGGAGAGACATTGGATGCTAGAGTAGACAAGACGAGTCTTGCAAGACACTAAGAGGCATACGAATGCATGTTGTATTACACAAGAGCCTGCACACGGGCTGCCTCGCAGCAACATTTTATGGGTCGCTGTTCTCTGCCTTTGTATTTGAACCAGATAAATGGCAAACTTGACGGTCGATCGGTCTCAGTTCAATACACGCGCCACCAGAGTTGTCGGAGCTGCCTAGAAGCACAGCTGGAACCATCTCTGTTCCTTCAGTACGAGGCGGATATGCCACAGAGAGCATCCCATCTGAATGCAATTGAGACCGTGAAGCACATAGAGCAGCCTATATGTAACAAAGTTGCTGATAGACTCCGTGAACTGCCCATCTGGTACGCCGAACAGTGGCACTGTGTGTCGAACTCCGAATCGATGGAGGTAATACGGTCATCCTTAAATGTCCCACGACATATGCTTCCGTCCATAAACATGGTCAAACGGTCCATGAGTGCTGCCCTGTGAAAAATTCGTCGATGCGAGTCAAAGAGGGCACGTTTTCGACAGCATAAATCCACCTCGCATAGGCTTTGATTTTTGGGTGATGCATGGCATCAATCTTTTGATGACGCGACACCATGTCGCAACGATTACCACATCTACGCCGCAATGGCTGTCGCTGGAGCCAAATCTTCAATCTTCTCGTTTGTCGGTGTCAATACGCCTTCTTCCTCCTCTTCCGACAGATAATCGTCTTGGTCGTATATGACAAGGATGATAAGTGAGCAACTCGGACAGCGCGCAATGTCGTCGCCTTCTTTCAGTTGTTCGATGGTAATTTCGAAACGGTCGCCGCACGGGCACGGGAAATGGTAGAGGCCTTTTTCTATTGCTGGTCAGCGTGCCTTGTTGTTTCATGTCGCAAATTACCCTTATCGAAGGACATGTCTTCGATCTCTACCTCGTCGTAGAAGCCATCTTCGGCCATCCTGGCGCGTGGTAGGCTATGCTCAATCTCAAGCTGAATACGACCGGATGTGACTGGCACAAAAAGTTGTTCTTTTTCCCTCTTTGGGTTCTATCACGTGACCAGACAGGGACACATGCGACAAAAAGGAGAGAAAGGGAGTCAGTCAGGGTGCGCATTCTCTCTTTTCAGCTACTATTGTGTCCCTGCATCTGCTGCCTCTCACTCTGTTTTCCTCTTGTCTCTTGTTGTGCATTAGAATTACTTGCGCTGTCAAGTACTCATAGGCTCAGTGCGCGCTGCATTGGGCGCCAGAAGCTCATACACCTGCTCAACGGCCATCTCTTTCAAAGCTGGCTGCTATGGAGCGCGTCGTGCGTCTGCTCAAGGCCTATGCTCTTTACGACGCAGAAGTCGGCTATGTACAGGGCCTGCATCTTGTAGTCGTCCCTCTCTTGCTCCATACTGGCTCAGCGAGCTCTCCCGCTCAAGATGCAGAAGCTTTTGGTCTACTGGTCCGCTTGATGAAGCATTACGACTTGCGCTCCTTTTATCTACCCGCCATGCCGGGTCTTCATCAGAGACTGTATCAATTCGATCGTCTCATTGAGCAGAGTCTACCTGCAGTCCATGTGCATCTTGCGCGACAGGGCGTGCATAGCCACATGTATGCTTCACAATGGTTTCTCACCCTCTTTGCATACAAGTTCCCAGCAAGTCTCGTCACGCGCATCCTCGATACAGTCTTCGTGGACGGCCCCGATGCATTACTGCAATTTGCCGTTGCCCTTGTCACGCGGAATGCGCAACAAATTCTGAGCAAGACAAAGTTGGAGGACCTGCTGCAATTCCTCAAGGATGGCTTGTTTGCCGTTTATGAGGTCGAAGGAGATGCACGACGGCTGACGGGTGTGTCGATCTTGGCAGGGCTCGCTATGGGCGATACACCTGGACAAGCATACCGCGCGCAAGACTTGCTCCAAGATGCAGCAAATGTCTCTCTCAATACTTCCGCACTTGCACGCTATGCACAAGAATATGAAGACGCAGCGCAATCGCAACGGCAACGCGAAGAAGCAGAAGAATCAATTCGACAAAGTAACATCACCCTGCAAGCTACCGTCAAACGTCTCGAAGAGTCACTTGAAGTGCTCAATACGGAGCATGTTGCTCTTGCAAACGATTTGGTGACTTGCAAGCTAGCCCTCGCGAAGCTTGAAGATGAAAACGAGGCGCTTGAAGCGACGGTTGCCGATCTCAAGATGATTGTCGATCGGCAGCCTATTGAAGTGGAAGAACGGCTGCGTGGTGAAATGCAGACCATCATGGAGAAGGAGCGCTTGACAAGTACACGCAACGGCGCCTTAGAGGAACAACTAGCAGACATGGAGCAGGAACTGATTCACATCAAAATGGCCTTTGCGACAGAGCACCAAGACTATGAGCAACTCAAGCAAAAGATGGAAGGCCTCAAGAAGACATTCAACGCATAGAGACGAGTCATGAGCGATCAAAGCAGGTACCAAATTGAGTAATCTATGGTCGTTTCTTTCGTTCGTTTCGTAGGAATGCATGTCCAGCATGGTCATTACAGGTCAGATTGACCCTTTGTAGCAGCGAGTGCCTCTTTCTCCTTCAGCTTGACCTCTGCATCAAGGAGTTGCTGCTCTAGCTCCTTTAGCTCGCGATCTTTTTGCAACACAATGGACTTCTTTTCCTCCACCTTTGCTTCAAGGTCTTCCAGCTTCTTGTCCTTTGGCGCATCGCCGTCGTCAAAGCCGATCGTTTGGCCGAAGTCTTCAGTCCTAGAGGCAGGTCAGAGACACGTCATTTTAGCGATTAGAAGCGTACTTCGAGAATGAGGGCAAGCGGATGCTCATGATAAGTTATTCTCGGGATGACACTTATACTGAGTATCGCTGCGGGCTGTCCTGTGACGGTAAGCTCGTCGTCAACCTGCTTGTTTGCTTGTTTGGCTGTAGTTATGGCGCTTGATCTTCATCGGCGTCGCGTTTCTCTTCAGATGGAATACGAATTCGCGTTCTGGATCACAAAAGAGAAAATGCTAGAGAGTTGCTAATGAGTATGCTACCTTCATATCTGTGATGCGCTCGTATCTGTCATCTGCAATGCTTTTTGCTGCTGCTTTCCAGGAATCAACAGCTCAACAATCTCATTCTTGGCACCGCCGACAGTCTTCCAGCGCGCAAGTCGTGTCTCATATCCAATCGCAGCATAGATGCGCCAACCTTGCTTTTCATCGCCTGAGCTCGTCATACAATTGACAATACCTCTGCCAATCTTGATACGTGTGACAAGGTGGAGCTTGCGCAAATCAGCCGATATTTGGTAGAGGTTGAGGTATCCGTCCCACGAGCCAGAAAGGACAAGGTCAGAGAAGGGTATCGCGTAAACTGCTGTAATCCAGCACACATTCTCTGGTGTTTCACCTACAGGTTGTAGCTCTGCAGAATTGCTTACAGGCAAAACTGTACCGTGTGCAGTGGGTATTCGCGATAATGCCTTCTTCTTTTGTGTCGACCAGAGGGCTACAGTGCCATTATCGCTGCCTGTGATAAAGAGTTCTTTGTCAATTTGGCAGACGACATCCATGCTGCCTTCTTGGAACCGCTCTTTCCGATCGCCACCACGGAACACAAGCTGCGATTCATCGACAATCTTCCATAATCGAGCTGACCGATCTCTCGCCCCTACTGTCACGGCCGCATTTGAACTCAATGCTGAAATGGATGTGATAGTATCTTGATGCCCGAAGAGTGTCTCGATATACGCTTGCTCCTTTGCATTGAATAGCTTAACGGTGCGATCGGACGAGGCGCTGAAGAATTCTGTGCCGTTTATAGGAAACGTAACATCATTGACTGAATCTCGATGTTGCGGAAAGCTTTTGAGCTGCTTTAAGCTTGTTGTTGACCACAGCCCAAGTATTCCGTCCGCACATCCGGTTGCTAAATAGTGGCCATCGGCACTTGCGCTACAGCTGTTGATACTGCCAGCATGCGCACGCCGTGCGGTCTTTCGTAATTGCATAGAAGCAGGTGCAGATCCCTCTCCACTACATCGCCACTTTTGAATGTCGCCATTCTTGTAGGTCGCAAACAAGCACCGCTGTCCGTCTTCACCTGCGCTGATCGCTAAATTGGTGATACACGCTTTTTGTCGAGTCCACGTTTTGGTGACCGTTAGTCTCGCGTCCACACAAGAAGCGGCGATATGCAAATAAACCTTTTCCCGCGTTGCCAAGTTATCTTTCTCCAAGCGCGCAGAAATGAGCTCGCGATCGATCTCTGCTGCATCAAAGCCTGTTTCCTCGCCCAATTCCTGCTCGACCTGTCCTAGGTAGCTCTTCGCCAGACGTAGCCTTTTCTCCGCGGGCGTCTCATGCGCAAGTGCGACATCTTCGTCTGAATCACGGCCATCGTCTTCTTCGAAGAACGCCTCATTGCCGCCAGTCGATGAGTCTGACTCTATCTCATCATCTTTTGGCGCCCTTTTGGCGCGTTGCGGACCGCGTGAGGTCAGCCGCCGGTCCTGTCGCGCCTGTGAGCTGGGCCGTTTCCGCTTCTTTGTAAAGAAGGGATCTGAGGACATGCTTTGCTTGTTCGCCTTACACACACTGTCTGCAACTGCACCTGGCTGTCTTGCGCATCACTTTCAACTTTTTTTCTTAGATGGACCGTGAGACGAATTGGACGAAAAGAGAACAAAGCGAAGAGGGAGAAAGAGGAGTCTTTGTGCCGTCATCTATATGGCTCTAGAGCGCTTTGCGATGTAGTATCAGAAGACTGTGGCACCTATATGTCTGTCTTTACCTCCCATGTCGTCAATATCATTGTGGCCCGTAAGCTATGCTAAGCGGGCAGAACGACGGTTTTGCAGTTCGCCGTCGCAATGTCTGCGCGAGTTCTGACTGTACCACAAGCTTGTTCCACCTTGTACTTCTGGAAACGCTTAAGAGGAAACAGCCTTGCCGCTCATTCAGCCTCGTGCTGGCCTAACAGTGATTTCGTTCTGACACCATGAGTACTGCAGCCACAGTGCAGTATCGATGATGCGTTACTTTTTGTTGCGCTTGATAGTAGTTGATACATGTCTGACACCATGTGTCGCTTATTCAGCGCCGTACGTGAATAATGTTCAAGTCATTGCTAGTGGTGTGAATCTCATCACTTCATTTCGAAAGATGTAATATGAGCTCGAGAGCAAGCAATCAAGTGCGCATGTCAAATCAATATCTCAACCAGAGTCTCGGTCTATGTGCGAACCGGCCTGGCCGCCTTGATATTCTGTTAAGCGGGATTCGAATTTCCTTGTGAAAGCGATCTTCAATCCTTGCAATTTTGATTGATGCTTGGTGCTCCTTTGGGGGCGCACAAGGATGTCAAATGGTAAAATCAAAGACAAGTCGCAACACACGCTCAAAAAAAGGTCTTTGAGTAAAAATGAGTACTAGTACAGCCGTATCGCCTTCTATCCACGAGAGCTCGCAGAGTCAAGTATTCACTAGGCAAGCAAGACAAACCAGCTCAGGAAGTAAGCGCTGACTGGTATCGCGATGAGCAACAAGCGCTCCAAATTCATCCCCGCAAACAACCATGATGATGCGTCTGGGTCAAGCTCACAACGCCCAGCGATACCTCTAAACAATTTCCATGCGCCTGTAGACATGCGTGCGAGTCACGGCCCGAGTTGGTCACAATATCGTACTTCGTCGCCTCATTCGTCAATACAACAAGGCCCATCTCGACTTCCGCAAGCACACTACGCGCAAGGTAGCAGCAATTTCGATACATCGGACGCGCAAGCTGCAGCGTTAGCAGCACTCAACTCGGCAGGCACCATCGATCCGCTCTCGCTGCAACGCTTTGTCGGTCGTGAGACCTTTACAAGCAGCATTCCATCCTCGCCGCCTCCGTCTGCTTCAGTCCCGATGCAATCCGTGCAAACGTTGCAGTCCATGCAAGCAAAGCAAGAACAACCTCCCTTGTTTTCAGCGCAAGACGTTCATTGTGCCAATGAAGCACTCGCATTGCTTGTGCCAAGTGTCGAGACGCTTGCAGCATACAGCAACTTGCCAAGCTACCAGCTGAACAGGCCTCCGCTTGGTTCTGTGCGCGAAGAGCACGAGGACGACGGAGCAAGTCCTTCGGGTAGTAATTCACGCAAACGTACCTCGACGCGGAAACGCGGTCGTCCACCACGTACACTGCCTCCATCGCCACCTCCCACGGCCGCTCAAATATCATTTCCAGACTTGCCAGGGGCAGAAGACGGCGAGGTGATGCCACAAGCAGTTCCAGCAGCGTATATTCGCGAACACGTGGACATTTTAATGGAATCGTGGATGAATCGGGCTCTTGCAACGCACAATCTGTTCATTCGCGCATTGCCACAGAGCGGACAAGCAGAGGATGATGAAGTGCGCGTGCCGGATACACGCTTGTATCCGATCCACGAGATGGTGCTTGTTTCGCAACTGGCATACTGGCAGCTCTTGTGCAAATTCAGTCCAGCGCGCGAAGAAGGATGGAAGCCTGTAGCTGAGATTTTGGTTCCGCAGCCGGATTACATCGATCCGCTGATGTACTGGCTGCATCACCATGATGAAGCTACTTTGGCAACGATGCTTGATGAGGTCGTGGATGGCGAAGACGGCTGGCTTGGGCTCGTCTGGTTCGCGCGTAATGTACGAAGTTTGGGTGTATGCGATGATCGTATTCGCACTGTTGTACAATCTTGGGCGCAACAGCGTTTAGGTTTCGTGCAGCGCAAACCATAAGTTTTGCAAAAAAGTAGAATTCAGTTACGCTTTCAATTCCTTATGTGAAAAGCATCCATTCATGGTACTTGATGGTGCAGTCCTTTTCTTTGGACTGTGTTTCTCCAGCGATTTTATCTTGCCAACTGTATTCTTCGGCTTCTTGATCTTCCTGGGGGAGTCGGTGAATCGCAGTGACCTCTGCTTCATGTACTGCTATTAGCGTGGCTCATGCTATTCAAGACATACCGCAGAGACGTTTGTGGCTGCACTCAATCGCTCCAAGTATGCTTGAACCTCTCTGAGCACATCGTCAGTTCCCTTCTCTGCACGCTCCAGTGTGAATTCAGGCACTTCAATCAGATTATATGGCTGCGCCAATGCCTTGAGCTTGGAATCATCAATCAAAATCGTATCACGTTGCGAGAAACGCTTCAGCTGTCGTACGTGCGTATCCTGCCATACACGCTCCAGATTCTTGGATGTCTGGCATTTCGTGTGGTATTCGCGCTCAGAAAGTCCTAGTGTATCTCTTGCCCAGACATTGACGAGTTGATCTCGCTGTTTGTGTGAAAAGATGCGTGCACACATACTTTGCACATTCGTTGGCGTGGCAGAAGACCAGACCATGACTGCGAAATGACTAAACAGGTACTCGCAGAATGCACGCAGACCAGGACGCTGAATGGGTTGCTCATGGAGACGCCCACCGCGCTCTCCACGATGGCGAAACAGCAATGTGCCATTGAGATCTAGCACGACGAGCTTGAGAGAGGTATCTTCTGCTTGTAAGGAGCCTTTTGAGAGACCTGCGAGGTAGGCGCGTGAAGGTGTGATGGGTTTGGGAACAGCTGAGCGAAGGGAGCGACTTGCAGCACTGTATGTAGCCATCAGTCTATAGCGTAGCTTGTATACAATGGATTAGAGACATAGCTTGTATCGTAAAGTCGAGTACATCCAAGTAGTTGTCCATCTCGACATTAGCACAGTCAGTGGACCGTGAGAAAATGGATCAGGGTTGTGGTTGGTTCAGCACTAAAAAATATGTTGAGGCAAGGACTGATGATTGATAACTAGATCCAGACATCATGAGCTTGTAAGGTGATTGAAGAGCTTGAAATGTATGCTGACCAGCTAGCGGAAAGCTTTACTCGTTCACTGGAAATGCCCGCACCACGGCTCTTCTTGCTGTGGCCAAGGCCAATGCTCTCGACGTTGAGGTGCTCGAAGTGAAGCCTCAATCTGAGGAGGTGCTCAAGGAGTTCCCACTCGGCAAGGTGCCAGGCTTTATTGGTGCCGATGGTCTCAAATTGCACGAGACGAATGCCATTGCCATTTACTGTAAGTCTGTTGTCGATGCCTGCAAGAAGATTGCGATGATGTCTGATACGATTCAATCGTTCAGTTATCCCTGACTGAAACCCAGATGTTGACAATGTACACTCTGAGCGTCTTCTTGCAGCATCATAAGCTACGAAAGAACGAAACTAATAATAGTTGCTAGCCAGAACCAAAAGACCACGTTGCTCGGCAAGACAAAGGGCGATTATGCTCAGATCCTTCAGTGGATCTCCTTTGCCAATTCGGAGCTGCTTACTGCACTCGCAGCTTGGCTCAGTCCTCTGCGTGGCATGGCTCCATACAACAAAAAGACAAACGAGGAGGCTCAGGCCAACTTTGAGAAGATTGTTTCGTACCTCGAGAACACGCTTCTGAGCAAGACTTTCCTTGTTGGTGAGCGTCTTTCGCTTGCCGACCTCGTCGTGGCTGCTCACCTTGCTCGTGGCTTTGAGTTTGTGCTTGACCCAAGCTGGCGCGAGTCGCACCCAAACACGACCCGTTTCTTCACAACGGTCGTGAACCAGCACATTTACAAGAATGTCGCTGCTGATGTGCCATTCTGCGAGGAAGCCATCAAGTATGTTGCTCCTAAGAAGGAAAGCGCTCCCAAGGAGGAGAAGAAGGCTGCTGCTAAGCCCAAGGCCGCTGCCGCCGCCTCTGCCAACCAAGGCAACGACGAGGAGGATGAGCCTGTTGTTGAGCAGCCCAAGGCCAAGCACCCTCTTGAGGCTCTTGGCAAGCCCAAGCTTGCTATTGACGAGTGGAAGCGTACCTACTCGAACAAGGAGACTCGTGAGGAGGCTCTGCCGTGGTTCTGGGAGCAGTTTGAGCAAAACAAGGAAGACTACTCGTTGTGGAAGGTGGACTACAAGTACAATGACGAGCTTACCCTGCCATTCATGTCTGCCAATTTGGTAGGTGGTTTCTTTTCGCGCCTTGAGGGTTCACGCAAGTACGGCTTTGGCTGTGCTAGTGTGTATGGCACTTCTGGCGACTCGCTCATTACGGGTGCCTTTTTCATCCGCGGACAAGAGTACAAGCCGTTCTTTGATGTTGCTCCTGACATGGATTCGTATGAGTTTACCAAGTTGGATGCAAGCAAGGAGGAGGACCGCGAGTTTGTTGCAGACCAGTGGGCCTGGGACAAGGAGTATCAGGGCAAGGAGCACGCAGATGGCAAGGTGTTCAAGTAGTTCTATGCTAGAGTACTGGTGAGTACTGCTAAGTAGTTCTATTCCACAGTTATGGGTTAGGTCTTGCGTTGTCTCTGATTGGCTTCCCTCTTTTGTCTCCAACCAACCACAACACAGAGCAAGAGACCGAGATGTACGCGACTGGAGCAGCAGGAGGAGGAGGAGTACAAGGACAAGGACAAGGACAAGGCCAGCAGGGACTAGTAGGATCAGCTGTGGGAAGGAAAGCATCAGCCGTGATCGAGGGATATATACAGCAGCAGCAGCAGCAACAGCCTCATGCAGGACAGGCACAAGGACATGCTGGAGGGCAGCAAGGATACGCGCATCAGCAGCAGCATCAACAACAGCCGCATTATCCTCATGCCTGGCATCATACCATGCAGTCGGCTCCCATCCACCAGCATGTAGGACCATCGCCGTACCCGCCATCGCATCATCCACACCAGCATCCACAACAACAACATCATCAACATCAACAACAACAGCCGATCGATTATGGCGGAGGAGTGACCGATGACCAGCACGTACAGCTCATGTTCAGCAATGTCGCGCGGGGTCTTGAAGGCGCGCATCGAGCAACACTCACCGCATACTGGCAAGACACCATCCGCGACATGGAAACACGAGAGCACGACTTTAAACAGCATGCACTCCCTCTTGCTCGGATCAAAAAAGTCATGAAATCAGACGAAGAGGTCAAAATGATCTCTGCCGAAGCACCTATCCTCTTTGCCAAAGGCTGTGAAATCTTCATCACAGAACTCACAATGCGCGCATGGATCCATGCAGAGGAGAATAAAAGGCGTACCTTGCAGCGTAGCGATATCGCCAACGCCATCTCTCGCAGCGACATGTTTGATTTTCTCATCGATATCGTACCACGCGAAGACTTTCTCGAGAAGCAGCGTGCGCAAGATGGTGATGCAAGTAAGGGACAGGGGCAGCAACATGCAAATGATCAGCGAGTACAAGGTGCCGCAGGAGGCTTCTTTGGTATGTCGACAGGTCGACCTGCTTTATCACCACCTATGGCTCAGCACCAGCAGCATCCACAGCAAGCAGCTCCGCAACAGCAGCCTCTACCATCTTTGGGACATCATAATGTAGGACAATTATGGCCACGGCCAGAGCCACCTAGGCACCTCGCAGCGCGCCAAGGAAGTCTCGACAAGTCTGGCATGCAGCTGGACCCACACGCAGTCAATCACGGTCATCATGATATACAACCACAGCAGCAGATGGCCTATAATCCTCAACAGCAGCAGCAACAGCATATCCTCGCTCAACAGCATCAACAGCCTCACGGGCATCCACAGCAGCACCTCTATGGACCACCGCCACCACATCCGCAGCAGCAGCAACCGCACTATGCTTATGGTGGATACGGTGGATACTATCCAGCTGACATGGCGTCTATTGCTGCAGCAACAGGTCATTACTTCCCGCCCATCATGCAAGGCTACGATCATCAAGGCGTGCCAATCACCGTGCCACAACCAAATTACGGAGGCATGATGCAGCAGCAACCAGGAACGGTACCACCACCGCCACCGCCACAGCACCAGCAGCAGCCAGATCAAGCTGTTCAGGACGGTAGACGGGCTAGTGGCTATGATGCGCCGCCCCAGGGATATAGGCCAGAGTATATGCCGCAGCAGCAGCAGCAACAACAACAACAACAACAGCAACCAGCGCGATATGGTTATGAGCAGCAGGGGGCTATGCATGCTCATCAAATGCAAACGCTGCCTATCCCGACCGTCTCTTCTCAGCCTGCGCCGCAGCATATGCAGCAATCACAACCGCAACCGCAGCAACAACCCGGAGCATCATCAGAAGCTGTGCCAACGACAAATGCTGGTGAAGAGCCGACAGAGGAACCCGCTAACGGGAAAGCGAAAAACCCGAAAGCGAAACGCGCACCGCGTGGCAAAAAAGCACTTGCTGCTGCGGCAGCGGCGGCAGCAGCAGCAGCAGCAGCAACAACTTCAGAAACGACGGGAACAGAGCCAAGCTCTGAGGCTCCTTGATTGAGTCGTAAAATTAAACCGAATTTGTGTCTTGGTACGGCCAGATACAAGTAAATACATGTCCTTTCTTCTCTTCTAATGCAGATATTTCTTTCACTCCTCTACCTTTGTATCCGTCTGAGCAAGTCTCAGTTGATCTCTTGCCACGAGCGCCTCATATGCTTCACGTAACTTTCCTTGGAGACTGACGCCCGTGCGCTCAACACCTGGCGATTCAGCTAGAAGAGCAGGAGCCCTTGACTCTTGAATAAGCCCTTTATAGTCCTTACCCGCGCCGACATTCAAAATTCGCACAGGCTCACGATGCTGCCGAGTCTCTTCTGTACTTGGCTCGGGTTGCTGCTCGGCAATCGTCTCAGCCGGTTTCGGGAGATTGCCCAAGGTTGCCTTGTTACCGAGTGCTGCTTGAAACTTGGCAACGGCACGCGAGGCGTTATGCCCAGCTGTGTTTGAGCCAACAGGTTGATGTCGCGGCTGTGCCCCGTTGCTGGTTTCAGAAATGGTACCACAATCTTGTGGTGCATCTGGCTTAGTCTCTGTTCGCCGCCATAAACGACTCTCGAGGCTATCGCCGTTAGCATGCTGCTGCTGCCGTTCTCGTCGACGTCCTTCTCGATCCGCACCCGATGCACCTGAACCACGCTTCGTCATTTGCGTCCGCGCTCTCGCCAAACCGCCAGACTTAGCACTAGCACTCGCATCAGCTGAAGCAGGCGCAGGCACACACGCTCGTTGAATCTTGGTCAAGTCAGCTTCTCGTCGCCACCTCTCAAAGACTTCCTCCTCTGTCGAGACGTTGTGGAATTGCTCACGACCTGGTTCGATGCCGACCATGGTATGCCATAGGATCCGATCTTCTGTGCCATTCATACGCACTGACGCGGCGTCCATGCTGCGTGAGCGCTTCGCAATGGTTGGGCGGGGTAGTTCGCGAGTTGTGCACTCAGGGGACACTGGTTGGTGATGTGGCACTGTCGACTCGCTCGTCGTGTGTCCATGCTCACGGCCTCGAGGTGATGCATCTGTCGCGGCAGAAGGACGTTCAAACCTGGTATGGTTGTTCTCGTCCAACTTCGCATCTTTCAGCTTGTCGGCGAGCAACTTCTGGTCTGCTTTTTCGGCGTCTGCAGTAGATTCAGCGTCTGATGTCGGCTCGTCTCGTGATCTTTCCGCGTCATCTTGCACGCTGCGGCCATGAGGCGACGCTTCCCGTGATTTGGCCTCACGCATCTGCTTCAGCTTGAAAACAGCCTTAACGACTGTGACAGCGCCACGAATACCCTTGATAGCCTCGCGCAAGTCTTCTTCTGTAATTTCTTGTATCATCTGCGCTGTATTCTCCTCAGCAGATAACAGCTCATCTTCACCATCGCATGTCACCCAAGGATGTTCGCGCAGCTCTTCCATCGTGATACGCCGTTCTGGATCCTTTTCCAGGATACGATCAAACAGATCTAGAAGGTTCTCGTCGCATGTATGCCGCTTATTGCCAGGAAAGTTCACATCCAGTAGAATAGGCGGCTTGTTCATGATATCTGCGCATAGCTCAATCAGGTTAGTCTCGCCAAAGGGCAAGGTACCGAATTTGAAACAAAACAGCGTAACGCCCATACTCCATATATCAGAAGCTTTGAGGTATGATGTGTTCCGCGCGCCATGACACAGTTCAGGCGACATGAAGGCTGGCGATCCGCTTTGTGCGACTTTTTGGTCGTCATCGAGCTGGAATAGCTCACTCACACCAAAGTCGGCAATCTTGAGGACAGAATCAGAAGAAAGTAGCAAGTTGTCTGGTTTGACATCGCGATGCGCGATTCCTTGCGCGTGAAGGTACTCAATGCCGAGAATCAAGTCGCGGAAATAGTGCCGACACTCCTCGTCTGTAAAAGGCTCTGCATTTGCACCAAAGCCAATTTGCATAATAACTCCCTTTTTACAGAGTTCCAAGACCATGTATAGCGCGTCTCCTTCCGGGTCATCCAAAACTTCGAGCAAGTCAATCACATTTTCATGGTCGAGCTTTTTCATGATGGCAAGCTCTGATCGAATCAAAAACAGAGGATTGCCTGCTTCTTCGTCCTTGTGAATGTCTGTCGCGCTGCGTCGGCTTTGCATCTGCGGCCGTCGTGGCGCGCGAGGCCCACCATTTCCGGCAGCAGCAGCACCCATCAATCCACCACGCGGCCTACGCAAAATGGCAGAATGATTGCGTTTCCTGAGTCGCGCCTTGGAGAACTCCTTAATAGCGTATTCCTTACCCGTGGTTGAATCCACCGCCTCCAAGACGGTGCCATACGCGCCTCGACCGATTTCTTTCTGCAACACGTATTGGTTCAGCATCCGTTGCCCGTCTTCACGCTTCGTGACGCGCGCATCGAGTGTCTCCTTGACTTTCGTCGCGCGTGGCGCAGACAGTGCGCGACGATGATGCCGTTCTGGTGACCGCGGTGGAACGGGAGATGTGGCTTGTCGTGCTAGATCAGGGCGCCTCAGAAGTGTTGCGAGGGGTATGCCGTGTGGTTGCGCAAGAGGATCTCGTTTGGCATCACCTGGTATGCTGCCTGTTGTCGATGTCGCGCTGCCATGTTGTCCGTCTGGTGCTCTGAAGAAGCTGTTGGTACTACTGCTGGCGCTTCCATTGGCAGTGCCTGTGCCATTCATTGTGATGCTTCCCAGCGAGCTTGTCGCTGAGGGCGCCTTTGAGAATGGCGGCATCAGCGCTGGTGCGACGGCCGACATGCTTCCAACCTCGAACGAAGCGAGCCCTGATCAGGAAGTGATAGACCTGGAGAGCGAGCGCTTGCGCAGAGTCGGCCCTGGTGCGCGACCGCACTGCAGGCAGCTCAGACCAAGCTCGAGTATCTAGAGAGCGAGAGAGTTGGCTTCTTTATGGGTTGTGAAATTTGTCAAAACATGAGTCAGAGGCAGTTTGACTAGGAATAGCATAGAATAAGAAGTACTGGATGCAGGAAGATGTCGTCGCCCGAGTCCTGATGTCGGTGAATGTCATACTCAGGTAGATCGTATGCATAGATACTATATAAGGTGTAGTTGCTGAGTCAGCAAATGAAATGCTAGGCTTTGATGCGGTCTGCAGCTTCAACAGGCGAGATGTACCCATCGTCTTCCTTTACTTTGTTGCTTGTCCTTGCCTGTATACCTAGGTACTGCTTCTACATCTATCTATTTCCTGTGTGACTGCTTCGTTCAGTCAACAACAAAATTCAAATTTCTGTCGCCCGGAAGAAGGAAGCACAAGACAGAGACAGAGACTGAGGAAGATAGAGCCAACCACCCAGCAGCCAAGCTACAGCAGCCATGAAGTGTGAGTACTTTGATGCCTGTCCATCTTGTTCTTCTCTTTGCAGCACGCTATCCCTATTCTTGTAAAAAGGAAAAGGAAGAAGCTGGAAGCATGAATGACAGAAGAGCACATAAAAAGAAACTCCTCTTGCCTGGATCCACTCGCGTCCTGCGTACAGACTGTGCTATTTTGCTCTGCTCTTTGCGGAACATAATAGAACAGGCGCGGCCGAGCGTCCAGAGAGCATTCCCCTGGGGAAAGAGATGATGCTTCCTTTTGAAGACCATCTCTTCCTTAGCGGAAAGAAACAATTCTCGCCCTTTAGAGAGAATGCAAACGAGAAAGGCCTTTTTGGACAGGCGGTATCGATCGTTTGAGTATATGCTAATTTTACAGTGAACATCTCATACCCAGCCAACGGCACCAATAAGCTCATCGATATCGATGACGAGCGCAAGGTCCGCGTGTTCATGGACAAGCGCATGGGCCAGGAAGTCCCAGGAGACTCAGTCGGCGACGAATTCAAGGGCTACATCTTCAAGATTACCGGCGGAAACGACAAACAGGGTTTCCCCATGAAGCAAGGTGTCCTTCATCCAACCCGTGTTCGTCTCTTGCTTTCAAAGGGACACTCTTGCTACCGTCCCCGTCGCACCGGTGAGCGTAAGCGAAAGTCCGTCCGTGGTTGCATCACAGGCAACGATCTCGCCGTGCTTGCCCTTGCCGTCGTGAAGCAAGGTGATGCCGATATCCCAGGCCTCACCGATGTCTCGCAACCAAAACGTCTCGGTCCTAAGCGCGCCACCAAGATTCGCGCCTTCTTCAACCTCTCAAAGGAAGACGATGTCCGCAAATTTGTCATTCGTCGTGAAATCTCAAAGGAGGGTAAAAAGACCTACACAAAGGCGCCCAAGATCCAGCGTCTCGTCACACCACAACGTTTGCAGCACAAGCGTCATCGTTTGGCTGTGAAGCGTAGACAAGCAGAGGAGCAAAAGGAAAAGGCAGCCGACTACGCAGCTCTCCTTGCAAAGCGTGTTGGAGACGAGAAGACCCGTGTTGCAGAGCGCAAGCGTCGTACAACAGAGGCAAAGGCTTAGATTCATCTTCATTCATTCTTGCATCTCATAAAATTGAATCATTAACACTCATTCAGTCTACGTGTCGCGCGCACTATGACCATCATGGTTGCTAGCAAGAAGTGTAACGATTGAGTATGTATGGATGCTCATGAGACCTGCAGATAGATGCAAACAAGTATCGCATAAAGGAACGAAATGCAATAGGCAAAATAAAGAGCATGACATGGTGCGACCAGCGCGTGCCATCTCATGCGTGTGTATTGGTTGAGCGCTTCGTGCGCAAGCTCATTTTGGCAAGAGGAGAGCTAGCCACACCCGACCTATCCTTGCGATCCTGAGTGCCAGAGTCGATCGTCAAAGGTGGTGTTGGCAGGCCGATTGATGGCGTTTTGGACCGAACCACGCCACCACTTTCACGCACTGGCGTTCGCTGGGGAGTGCCACTGCGAGAATTGGAGAGACTGCCAAAAGGCGGGAACAGACCCGTCGTCTGTGCATCTAGAGCAGATCTAGCCTTCTTCTTCGGATCATTGCACAAAGGAAAGGCTTCCTCCTCGCCCTTTTTGGCACCAGATGCATAAAAGAGCTTCGGGCGATAGGCTGGTTCCTGGTCCATCACACTTGAATTGCGGAACTTCTCAATAAGCTTGTCTCGCGCTTGAATATTGGCATAGCTTATGTCGCATCGCTTCTCAGATGAAAAGACTTGCCAGCATTGCCCAACGCGGCGCTGCGAAAAGGCAACAATGCCAGCAGGTTCGATAAAATTGACAAAGGCATACCCGACATTACACTTGTTTTGGAAATCGATGCGAAGATAAAGAAAGTCGTAGGCTCGGAAGCTCGTCTCATCGAGCCAGTCTTTGAGCATAGCCTGAGTGAACTTGTTTGGAATATTCTTAATCATAATGGTTGTACGCTTATCCAAGCCTTCCGTGATGCGATTGAGCTGAACCATGTTGCGGTCATTGTCATCTACAGTGGGGCTGAAAGTGATACCAGGAGAAGGGGTGAAGTTCGCAAGCTGAGACATGAGCGACACTTTCAACGCATCGTCAATAATTCCCTCCTGCGAAGCTGGCGGCGGGGTGGGTGTTGGTTCAGACGGTCCGCTTGGCAGATCGAAGTAATCACCTGCAGAAGCTTTTGGACCAGGCATGGTAGCTTGTGCTCTGGCAAACGCAATAGGAGGAGGCTTTTGCGTCTGAGGAGCGCTTGGGCAAATCTCAGCCGATGCTGCTGGTTGAGTAATGCGATGCTTCTGCTCCTCATCGAAAGTCTTCCAGCTATTGCGGCGTTCTTGTGGCGTCGTACTGGTCCAACAAGAATGCAAATCGGGCGTCATCCATAACGGAATGGTAGATTGCATAGGATGCTGCTTTGCATCGAAAACAACAGGCGAAAGATAGCCGAGAGCATCCCATGCCGAGCGACGACTGACAATCGGAGGGCTTGGCGAAGGCAAGATTTGGGTCTCATCCGGCAAAACGAAGCGGACAATGAGTGTGCAATTACGCACGCGCTTTGCATCTAGTTCGCGTACTGCCAAGGCTGCATCGCGCAAGTCAAAATACTCGCACAAGAGGTAGCCACCATATTCATCGTCGTCCGACTGAAATGACTTGATATCGCCATACGAGCACAAGAGACTGTATAGCACGTCTTTTGGGCACTCGCCGTGTTCTTTCAAAGCGATGCTTACTTCCCCAATATTGCTCGAAAGCAGCACATCAGTACCTCCAGCAATCAGCGACTTGAGGAATGGGCGAGACACGAATTCAGCAGAAAGCAAGTGCTCGTTGAAGAAGCGCTTGTGGCGAAGGGCTTGAAACGCCTTATTGGCGTCGCGAGAATCATAGTAACTCACGATGATGACTCCGTCGTCCGGTAAGCGACGCGTCCACATACCTTGCAAGGTGCCAAAGTTCTGTTGTCAGCAAAGGCTTTACTTACAAGGCACATACGCCAAAGATTTGCTCGAGCATATGTGCTGAATTGAGCGTTTTGGGAAGACCAGTCACACGAAGCCAGCGCGTCATAGCGTGAGGCGAGGTGAGGAACGTCTGAGCATGTGGCACTTCGCCTTGCGGCATGCACGATGGAGGAGAGACCATTCCTCTAGATTGGGCTGACTGCATGTCCGATGGACGGTATCCTAGAAGTGCGCGTCCGGGCGTATGACCAGCATTCGCAACGAATGCATTGAATGACTTGTTAGCAAGATCGATGTCGCCACCAGAGAAGCGAGGATGAGCACATGGCACAGGACGTGGGATGCGCGAGCTCTGGACAGACGTTGAGCAGGGTCTTGAGATTGGTTGCTGGACAGGCATTTCGCTCATGCTGCGTTGCAGTCCAGGACGAGCAAGAAGACCTGAAATGATAGTCCTTGGCTTGCTTGCAGCAGGCAGAGGAGGCAACGAGCTCTTGACAAGGCTACCTCGATGCTCAATGGTGTCCTTTCCCTGTAATGGCGAACGTGCGCTACTCATGCTGTCAAGTCCCAAGCTATCGAATGCGAACGTAGCAGAGCGCTCGCTCTGTGGCGACTTGATGCTGTTGCATGGTGAGAGTAGGTGCAAGCCAGGCGGTGTCGAGGCAGCTGTGAGTGAAGGACTGATTGGTCGCGTCTCCTTGATGAAACGCACAGGGACCTTGTCAAGGGGTCTCGTGGTCGACATACTGCTCTTGCACAAGGACAAATGCTCGCTGACTGAAGTGATGACAGTGCTGAGTGAGTGTTGTAGCTCCTTGTATTATATGGCAGTCAGTGCAAGCTTGCTCGGATAGTCTTGCGCTGCTCCCTCTCTTGCTCAGACAGCTTACCGCCAACACGCAGCAGTTGATAGGCATGCTGTTTCAACCCGCCGAGCTTGATAGTATACGGTCTGAGCTGCTCGCTTGAAAGCCTACTAGACTTGTTCTTGACACTGTCCCTGACACGCATTGCTGGGTCAAAGACAACCAACTCCGAATCATGCTCGCGCCGCAATATGCCAACGACCGTCCTCGAGTGTCCACTGTGTTGGAAATAGAGTGGCACAGACTGCTCTGCATTCTCAAAGTAATCCTTGCAGTAGAGCAACACCTTCAGACCGGCGTCCTGTCCTTCGAATTGCAGCAATTCCACATCATAGCCCCAGAAGCTCATCAACGCATGAACCTCGGTCGTGCCAATCCATTTGCGCGTCTTGAACAGCTTGTGCGAGAGCTGACCTGCTCCTTCAATATCGAAACCAGCTGTCCATGCTTCCTCGATCGCTTGCTGCAGCTCTAGTATACTTGGTAAACATTTTTCTATATGATGACTCTCATTGATATGCTGCGACGCATAGACTGCAGACAATAGCATCTGCATGTTGCGATAGCCGCAGCCCCATCCGAGATCTCCGATATCAATGCCACAAAACATGGTAGCTGGGTGGCACATATTGAGCTTGAGTATGCGCGTATCAGTTGCTGCGATGCGCTGGAGATGCGACACAATGCCTGCATGAAAGAGCCTCTCGCTATGCCGTGTTAAACCGGTCTCCTCCTTGATCTTGCCTATCAAACGGCGAATCTTGGTCGGACGCCGAGTCTCGTCATCAGAATGCATGCAAAGCTAACAAGTGATGCAGCCGTACTATGCTTAGCAACATGCATGGAAGCGAGGGGTCAGAGCATGAAACATTCAAGCATACCGAGGTAGTCCTAGCAGCTTCTGTTGGAGTCTGGTGCATGACCGTCACAAGTGGCGTCGACCCAACTGTGCCACACTTGTTTCATCTGTCCAGCTTGCACAGTTCAAAAGTAAACACAGGCTCTGCTCAATGGATCAGACCACATTCGTAACAGGCAACCTCAATAAGCTTGCTGAAGTACAGGCTCTGTTGCCGCACATAGCTCTGCGGTCTCAGTCACTTGACTTGCCTGAATTGCAAGGCTCCGCTGAGTCTATTGCCATCGAGAAGTGCAAGACTGCAGCGCGTCTTGTAGGCGGAGCTGTTATCACTGAAGATACAAGCTTAGAGTTCAAGGCGCTTGGTAGACTACCAGGCCCTTATATCAAATGGTTTCTGCAGAGTCTGGGCCTTCAAGGGCTGAACCAATTGCTTGCTGGCTTTGAAGACAAGCGTGCGACAGCATTGACCATCTTTGCATATGCTCCTGGGCCAGATGTTGAGCCAATCCTATTTGAAGGCCGCGCAGAGGGCAAAATCGTTCCACCAAGGGGCAGTACGCACTTTGGCTGGGATGCCATCTTTGAGAGCACTGATTTAGGTCAGACATTTGGCGAGGCCACAAGAGAAGCGAAAGGCAAAATTAGTCACCGAGGACGGGCCATGCAAGCTATGAGACTACATCTTGAAGGCAAGTAAGAGAATCCTTACAGCTTGGTGTTTGCTGCTTCGAGCAAACTAGCCTCTCTTTTGAGATATCCACCGACTGGCGTGCCGGAAGCTATATCAACCTTTTCAACCACTGAATTCATCCAGACCAGGAATTCCCTGCAACTCTTTCTGTGTTCCTGAACGGCAGCTTGGTCGCGGTAGCGCTCGAAGACATAGACTTTCTTTGCATCCTTTGGGTCAACAAACCATTTATACGATAGCACTCCCGGCTCATTTTTCTCCACAGCTGCACACACCTCCTTGGCCTTGTTCAAGATGTCAATACGGCCTTGTTCATTTTTGACTATGATCGTGACAGCCACGGCAATGCACGTCAAGTTGTTCGTGATAGTCGAAGCAGACTCAGTACTCCTTGTCAGAAAGCCGGCCGCAGGAGCAGCAAAGGCAAGTCCAGCTGGTTTGGCGAGATACGGGCCAGCCTGCTTGCCGAATTCTGCAAAGTGTTTTGTTCCACCATGCTCCTTGATGCCACCTTTGTCTTCGTAAAGCTCAAAGCCGGAAAGGACATCTGGTTTGTCGCTAACACGAAAGAAGTAGTAAGCAAGTGTCTTCGGTTCGCCTTGAATGACTTTTTGCGCGAGGCCAGGCAGGATTTTGGCGACTTGGTCGGCCTGACCGGGCTTTGCTGTGAGTGTTGGGAAGATTGCGATGGACATGAGACCAATGATGCTGGAAGCTCAGTAGAGTTGGCAATTGCTCTGAAGTTTGCGGGGAGTAGTTGGCTCACCTGCAGTGTGGCTCAGTTGGACACGACCCCACTGACAAATACTGTCCGACCCAGCCGAGGACGCAATTATCAGCAGCTGCTGGCAAACAAAGGACCCACGCATCTTGTTGCATTTTTCGAGAATGATGAACCTTGGAAAGAAACGACGGGCTGCAATGACAGACGTATCCAAGCATTAAAACTACACTCTGTCTCACAAAGGTCCGAACCAAGGTGGCTTGACGCGTTTAAATGAATGGCCGATTGCATGGCATCGGCGTCCTTTCCAGACAACCAGTTTGCATCGCAACTCGCTATCGTATTGATGCATAGCTGCATAGACGCTTCGAGGACCTCGTCGCTCCATGGGTCATAATATTGAGCATACGAAGGAAGAAAGATCAGATATAGCCACTCTCGTGCCAACAGATTCTGCTGCAGACCTGCTGCAGCTCAAGAGCCGCAGAATCTGTCTAGAATGCCATTCTTCTCCCGTGTGCTGTACTCGATCAAATGACTCAACAGTTCACCGCAGTCTTGTATGGGATCGACACGTTACAGCTGAAGAGACCGGTGTGGACACGAATCTCTCGCTAGCTCCGGATCCAACAG
Organism: Protomyces gravidus; assembly: GCA_003717255.1. Lineage (NCBI taxonomy): Eukaryota > Fungi > Ascomycota > Taphrinomycetes > Taphrinales > Protomycetaceae > Protomyces > Protomyces gravidus. The sequence goes on along the minus strand of QXDP01000238.1, from coordinate 16,770 downwards.
ACTCGGCTACGCGTGCTCGCCACCCAGCGCTCACACTGACTGGAGCGTGGAGGAATAGCGCTGATTGTGAAACTATCTCGTTTTCGAAGTCGGAAATTTAAATCATTGCTGCAGCAGACGACGACCACCACCACAACAACCGACAACTGCAAGGCTAGCAGTGCTCATGTGTCACGACGAGCTATGCTGCCAGAAGAAATGAACATCACGCACTGTTTTCTTAATTTCAGTTTTCCCTCGTGACCTTTTCACGAGCAAGCTCTGTTTGCTACCATAGCTGCCAGTCTGCAAAAGCACGGCGTGGTAAAATAGAAGAAGCTTCAAGTGTCACTTACCGCTTTCACGAATACGCTCTGGAGAATCAACGCTCAAGACTACGGTTTTGCAGTCATTGTGCGACGACGACGGCGCCGACAGCTTCTCTGAATGATTCCAATGTCGTTGCTTCTTGCACGATCAGCCCTGGACATAATCCACGAGAGCCTATCAGCCATTGCATGCATGACTAGCAGCTGAGATATCGTATGCCAGCAATGTTGAAGGTCAAGAAGCACTGCATGTGCTATGCATGCGGAACCTCATGGAAAAAATATGCCATCTGGGCTGATATCTACGAAACTTTGAGGCAGGTGTACTGGTCAGATGGCGATTATAAGAACGTCAGGCAGTCGCCCCGGGTCTGGGTTATGCGTTGAGCTCAGACATCTTTCACTTTTTGGCGCGACAATGAAGTCTGCCAGGCTTTTGACCTATGTTGTTGCCGGGGCGCCTGCAGCTGACATGGAGAAGCGCCAAGCTGCTTCAATTGACGCTGGTACACGTACGACTATCGTCAGCCATCTCAGTGAACTTGATATCGCCTCAAGCACTTGCAGATACGACTTAACAGCAGGACCATACCGGTGACGTGCTTCAACGCCGGGATTAGTCCAATTGTGGTCATTGATCTTTGTCCTATTACTGTCGTACAGTCAGTGTACAGTCATTAACGTACTATTTGGTCCATCTCTTCCCATTGTCGACATTCCTTTTGACAGCAATATTCCCACGACGACAACGACCGCATGTTCGGTAGCGACTTATCCAGCCCGGCGACGTAGTCTCGCTGGGCTGACGACTTCAACTGGTCCTCTTATACCATTGGCAACTTTACCACTGCCGACTTCGCCACTGCCGGCCGTGACCCTGCTGTCGACAATTTCATCGACCGATGCTTTGCCTAACGATACTTGCGCCAGCGCTTACAAGTCAGATGGCTTCATCCTTGCCGGTGTCGAGTATGGTCATGAACGCTGGTATGACTTTGGCATCAACAATGGTCAAACGCAGACAGCCTCGACTGATTGCAGTCAGCCTTGCGATGAGAACACCTCGAAAAACTGTGGTGATGCTGACAGAGCGCCGGTACATCAACTTCAATAGGCATCGTGGCCAAGGGCAGACAGGCTCGACTGATTGCAGTCGGCGCGGCGTTGCTAGCACTTCGGTTTCTTGCGAATGCTGATAGTTTGCCAGTACATCAATTTGAATGAAAATCGTTTGTCAGCATTCATTTCTACGGTTCGAGCTTTCTGGCCCTCCTATCTATCGCATGTGTACTGACTAGATATTCTTGACTTTTCATTATGGACGGCTGTTCTCACATCTTTGGATGCGGCAAGCTGTGGTCTGCAGTACTAGCAAAGAGGTAGTTAGACTGGGGCTTCCAAGGCTCTTCGTGCTGATAATGCAGAAGACCCTGTACAAAATGCCCGCGAAGGCTGTCCACGGGACATGGCTGCTCCGGTCTCGTACAGCTCAAAAAACCTTAATCAGTGCTATCAAGGACGAGAACTCATGGCATGTACCCATCGCCGAAATGGCCAGACTCCGTTGTTCTACATACACCACCAAGGCGTATGATTCATTATTCTGATGGCCGCATCGCGGATGGGCCGGGAAGGTCTTGAACTCGCGATGACAATTTATGCAAGCGAGGAAGGAGAATTTCATCGTCCATGGGACTCACGTCAATCTTCGCATGGGTCCACCAGTCTGGCGGTGTCAGTTGTTAATCTAGGCCGCATCGAAAATTGGGTTTTGGTGGCGGGTGTTCAGATGGCTGCATATTTTCCCCTTTCGTCGAGTTAGGCGAATAAATGCCGAATCGGGACAAGACAAGCCAACCTACTTTTGAAACACCCGACAAGCAACGTGAACCTAAGACGCGCTAACTACACCGGCAAGGTGGCCTCGCCAGCTTCTCGAGTTTCTGGCCCCTCTTCATTGCACTTTGCAGAAGGCCGGCATGGTGTTTCTTGATTGATAGAATGCCGACAGGCGTTCCGCGTGGTGCATATTCTGCTTACCGAAAGGCTCTAGAGTCAACCGGTTTCAGAGCCCGTCAAGGGTATGGCCAGCTATAAGATGATGCGACCATCCCAGTCTTGTACAGCATCATCTTAGCAAGGCAGAACCTCGATTGACTACAGTCGACCTCCATCACCAGGTCAGCATGAAGATCAATACACTCATTGTTGCTTCTGCCATCGCAGCAGCACCGGCACCTGAATTGGAGAAGCGTCAAGCGGCTACATCCACCTACGCAGGCACTTGCTCGCTCATCGTCAACCCAATCAATGTTCTCGACGTCTTCTCGAGTTCTTGCAGCTATGCATCGACGGCCGGACCCTACACTGCAATCACTTGTCTTGCTGTAGGCGTTCCTCCAGTGATTGGTGTCGGCTTGTGTAGCGCAGCTAGCGTAGCTTCAACATGTTCGACTTCGACAACTACGCGAGTCTTCACTACTGTCTCGCCCGGCTACCTCTTCGGCTTATTGAGCCCTGACCGAACAGTGACGTCCACCACCACGTCAGCCGTTGTCGGGTGCTCGACAGCTACCTTTGCCGCAAGACCAGCTGGTGCTGTCGCGTCGACTACCGCCGCGGCTCCTGGCATTCCATTGCCTACTGTAGTCATTCCTTCTGCAGCACTTCCTTCTGCAGCACTTCCAACACTGGCCGCCCCCACGCTTGCGATTCCCACGACTCTTCCCATCAACCTGCCATCACTGGCATTGTCGTCGGTGAAGCTTCCATCGGCGACCCTGCCATCACTTGCAGTTCCATCTGTGGCTATTCCATCGGTTGCTCTTCCATCGGTTGCCGTTCCATCGGTTGCTATTCCTTCACTTGCTGTTCCTTCACTTGCATTGCCGTCGATTCAGCTCCCTTCCGCGACACTTCCATCATTGGCGGTGCCATCTATCGCGGTGCCAACACTTGCGCTACCATCATTATCGGTGCCTACGCTTGCGCTGCCTTCAGCCTCGGTGCCCACGCTTGTGCTGCCGTCAGTTGCATTGCCATCAGTCGCATTGCCATCAATTGCATTGTCATCAGTCGCATTGCCATCAATTGCATTGCCATCAGCTTCATTGCCATCAGTTGCATTGCCATCAGTCGCATTGCCATCACTCGCATTGCCATCGGTTTCACTCCCTTCACTTGTGTTGCCATCACTGGCACTGCCGTCAGCAACGCTTCCTTTGACACTTCCTAGCCTGGCTGTTCCTTCTGTCAACGTGCCGTCGATCGCATTGCCATCAGTATCGCTGCCGGTGACGCTTCCAGCTGTGCCATCGACAAGCATCTTGCCAAGTGGTGGTCTTCCTCGCATTTCGAAGAATGGTGCAACCTACAAGGGCTGTTTTGCAGACTCGACCACTGATCGAGCCCTGGCTGTTCGTGTCGCAGATGTGGGTACGGTTGAGCAGTGTGTCTCAGCATGTCAGGCTGCCGGATACTCTCTTGCTGGTCTTGAGTATTACCACGAATGCTACTGTGGAAATGCTATCGCTGCCAATCACGCTCAGATTGCTGACGGTAGCTGCAATGCTCCATGCGACGGTGACGCAACTCAGACTTGCGGCAATGCAAACGCACTTCAGGTCTACAACATCAACCAGCTTCCAGCCCTTTCCAGCATCGCCTTACCCGCCGTGTCTGGCACTGGTATCGGCCTTCCTGTCGCCTCAGCTACCGCGCCTGTCGTCAAGACCATCCCTCTGGTCGTAGCCAATGGTGCCTCTGCACCTGCAACTTTCGCTGGCTGCTACCAGGACAACGTCAATGCTCGCTCTCTTCCATTCCGCGTGTCTGACGTCGGGTCTGTCGACCAGTGTGTGGCAAACTGCGCGGCTCAGGGCTTCTCTCTTGCTGGAGTCGAGTACACCAACGAATGCTACTGTGGTAATGCTATTACAGCTTCCCAGGTGGCGACTGGCAGCTGCCAGAAGTACACCTGTAATGCTGCTCCAAGTCAATTCTGCGGTGGTGACAGTGCTATTCAAGTCTACCGACTTTCTGGCTCCGCTCTTCCTTCGATCGCTATTCCTAACTCTTTGGCACAGCCCTCTGCCACAGCTACCTCAGCGCTTGTCAAGACTATCCCGCTCGTGGTAGCCAATGGTGCGTCTGCACCTGCGACCTTCGCCGGATGCTACGAAGACAGTGTCAACGCGCGTTCTCTCGGCACTCGTGTCGCTGACGTCGGCTCCGTTGACCAGTGTGTGGCCGCTTGTGCAGCACAGGGCTTTGCTCTCGCCGGAGTGGAGTACACAAATGAGTGCTACTGTGGCAACACCATCACCGCACCTCAGAAGGCCTTGACAAGCTGCCAGCAGTACACCTGCAATGCTGCTCCTTCCCAATACTGCGGTGGTGACAGCTCGCTCCAGGTTTACCGCCTCTCGGGCTCTGCTCCGTCGGCTGGTCTTCCTTCCTCACTGGGTCAGCCCGCTGCCACTGCCACTTCGGCGGTCATCAAGACCATCCCTCTTGTCGTGGCCAACGGCGCCTCTGCTCCTGCAACCTTTGCTGGATGTTACGAGGACAGTGTCAACGCTCGTTCTCTCGGCACTCAAGTGGCAAATGTTGGCTCCGTTGACCAGTGTGTGGCCGCTTGTGCAGCACAGGGCTTTGCTCTCGCCGGAGTGGAGTATACCAATGAGTGCTTCTGTGGCAACGCCATCACTGCTCCTCAGAAGGCCTTGACAAGCTGCCAACAGTACACCTGCAATGCTGCTCCTTCCCAATACTGCGGTGGTGACAATTCGCTCCAGGTTTACCGCCTCTCGGGCTCTGCTCCGTCGGCTGGTGCTCCGGCCACGGGAGCTGGCCCCGCTGCTACTGCCTCTCCGATTGTTAAGGCTATCCCACTTCTGGTTTCCAACGGTGGTGCAACTGCTGCCTCTTTCGCCGGCTGCTTCCAGGACAGCACAAGCTCTCGTTCTCTCACCACGCGCGTGGCAAACGTTGGCTCTGTTGAGCAGTGTGTTGCTGCTTGCTCGGCTCAAGGCTTCGTCTTCGCTGGAGTTGAGTACACCAACGAATGCTACTGTGGCAATGGCATCACTGCTCCTCAGATCGCAACGACTCGCTGCCAGCAATACACATGCAATGCTGCACCATCTGAGTACTGCGGCGGTGACAATGCGCTACAAGTGTACCGTCTCTCGGTGAGCGCCCCTACCGCTGCACCTTCCGGTACTTCGCAGACTACTCCTGCTACAACTGGTGCTGTACCAGTCTCTGCGGCTACCATTCCTCTCCTTACTCCGAGCGGTGCCACCTTCCAGGCCTGTTACCTCGACAACATCGGCGCTCGCGCGCTTCGCAACCGCCTCGCTGATGTGACAGACTCGATGCCTGCCAACACTTGCGCTACTGCCTGCAGGTCTGCTGGCTACAGTTTGTCTGGTCTCGAGTACGGGCACGAGTGTTGGTGTGACAACAGCATCAACAATGGTCAGACACAGACTGCTGCATCTGACTGTAGCCAGATTTGCGACGGCAACAGCTCGCAGTACTGCGGCAATGCCGACCGCGTCCAGGTCTACTCTCTGAACTAGGTTTCGTCTTGCCTATACTCTTCTGTTCAGCATTTTAGCTAAGTACATACTTCAATTCCATCTTGTTCACATTAACTTCTGATTGTCCATCTGCCACTCGAACACTCAGAGCCTGTCATCCGACCCAAGAATTGAATAAGGGCGTCTCGTCTACGTGGACTGGCAAATCCTTGGCGCGAAAGCATAGATAGATGCCCGAGTGGACTCCGTCGGCTGCAGGACTTCGCTTGCCCTTTCCTCTCGTGGAATAATGCTTGCGCCCATGTCTCGATTCGGAATGATGTGCATCTGAATCTGAAACCGGTGGCTGGCCCTCAGCGCAAACGACCAAGATTGCCGCTTCGAACCTACTGTTAGACTGCGCATGCAAGACTGCAGGGGACAGTTGATGGCCATGGAGTGCTCAATGCTGCAGGATTTGAGCTGTTTCTACAATGACTCGATTGCTTGTGAGCTTGTGCAAGATTTAAATGCCGCGGGGATCCCATCTATTGATGCAGAGCCATCGCTTTGCCTCATATGACCAGCAGTAGAGCACGTCGTTGATATGTCTCAAAGTGGCGGGGCAGTATCGCCAACCTCCGAGTGGCGTATACAAAAATGGCCCGACTGACGATGGGCTGAATTACTGGCCATGGAACCTCATGTGTCTCACGCGATGACCAGACAGAGGCTAGAAGCCCATGCAATCGATGCAGAGTCGGCAGCGGCGCAGTGTGCGAATCATCCATCCTTTCCGGCTGTGCGTATATTATCAGAATCTTTCCCAAGCTGTCCGAGCGAGATACACCTCAATTGAACATGATTTGGGTATCAGTGCTAGCAGCACTCGTCGCTGCTGCGCCGGCAGAGCGGGTGGTCGAGGATGTAATCCTGGTCAAGAGACAAGCGACAACAATCTACGCGCAGAAATGTACGACTATTTACAACGTTCTCTTGCCGGCCGTTGTGCTGAGCAGCACTTGCAATTTCGACTCCACAGCTGGGCCGAACTACGTACAATCATGTTACGCGCTCCTGGCCGATCTAGCGCTCTTCTCTGGGTGTAATGCTGCTTCGACAGCCGTCAGCAGCTGCTCTGTCTCGTTCAGAACATTCACCACGTCCACGACACCTTTCCTACAAGCCCCATCGACATTCGTTACATCGACTCCAGTGAGCACTGTATGTGTGACGCCGACCTATCCTGCGCGGCCAGCTTCAACAACTGCCAAGGCTACAACATCTTCAGTGGTAATAAGCAGCTCATCGACGACTGCATCGGCGGCAGCAGTCCCGACAACTACCGTGAGATCTACAACGACTTCCCCGACATCTAGCACTGCGAACGTGGTATCGACTTCTAGCACGTTAGTCGTGGCATTGACCTCGAGCAGCGCAGGTGTGACTTCCACCTCGAGTACATCGAGCTTGCTGACATCGACATCGTCAACATCCGTCGCTGCGCAAGTGACATCGTCAAGCAGCACTAGGTCTACGACGACAAGCACAAGCAGCACTAGTCTGGTACAGTCGTCTTCGTCAGCTGTGTTGTCAAGCTCAAGCGGCCCCCTGGTTTTCTCAACCAGTTCTATCGCGCCAAGCCCCCTAATGTCATCCACTGCTGCTCAGATTGTGTCGAGCTCATTCATACGGTCATCCACGACCTCTTCAAGTCCATCGGCTGTCACGAGTGTGGCCCCTGTCTCAACAGCCGGGCCGTCTTCAAGTCTTGCGTCGACGAGCAACCTAGTAACGCTGACGAGCAGCGTGCCATCATCCACCGGAGTGCTGCCAACGAGCAGTAGCTCTCCTTTCGCCTCGTCCAGTTCTTCTGCGAGTGCCTCGCCGACAGCTGGACTGCCAAGGACAGCCCAGAATGGCGCGACTTATATTGGTTGCTTCCAAGACTTTGTCGATCAGCGAACACTTTCGCAGCGTGTCAATGATGTGAACAACGTTGAGGAATGCGTATCTCAATGTGCCAACGCAGGCTTTGATCGCGCAGGAGTCGAGTACTATACGCAGTGCTTCTGTGGCTATGCTTCTGCAGGCTACAATGGTCAGCCACAGATTAGCGACGACACTTGTTCGGTCCCTTGCAATGATGCAACTCAGACATGCGGTAACGGCAATGCTATCCAGATTTATGCTATTCCTCAAGGCTTGGTCAACACTGTACTAGCAACGAGCACGGCTACGCCCACAGCTTCGCCGACAGCAGGGCTACCACGCCAGTCTCGCAATGGTGCCAAGTATCTTGGCTGCTACAAAGATGATGTGAACCAAAGAGCTTTACCAGTCAGATTGCAGGATGTAGGCACCGTCGAGGCTTGTATCACACAGTGCCAGTCTGCAGGTTATTCGCTTGCCGGTCTTGAATACTATTACCAATGCTTCTGTGGTAATTCGGGCACAAACGGACAACCCAGGATCGATGATGGCCAATGCAATACCCCTTGCAATGATGATAAGAGCGAGACTTGTGGTGGATCCAATGCACTTCAGCTGTATTCTGTTCCTCAATCTGCTGGAACGCCGACGATTCCCACGACAGTCACGACGAGCTCGGGCTCCGGATCTTTCCAGGGCTGCTACAATGACAATGTCAATTATCGCACTTTACCCAACCGTGTTGCTGACGCAGGTTCTGTTGACCAATGTGTGAGCTCATGTATCAACGCTGGCTATTCGTACGCTGGTATTGAGTACACGAGGGAATGCTACTGTGGCAATACCGTTACTGCTAGCCTGATTGACAACTCTCAATGCCAAAAGTACACGTGCACAGAGAATGGTTCGCAGAAATGTGGTGGCGACTCTGCCATTCAAGTTTACTCTCTGCAGAGCTCTAATCCTCCTCCCGCCGCCACGGGAACATGGTCGAATGTCGGCTGTCTGCAAGACTTCTATCCTGATACGCGTACCTTGCAAGGCCACTCCTTTACCTCTAACAGTATGACACCGCAGTTGTGCAAATCTACATGCCAAGCCAAAGGCTTCATCTACGCTGGTGTGGAGTATGCTGGTGAGTGCTACTGTGACAACCAAATCAGGAACAACCCGAAGTCAGTATCATCTTGCACGATGGCGTGCTCCGGTGATTCCGCGCAGCTTTGTGGTGGATCAAACGCTATTCAAGTGTTCACACTTGCAACAGTGCCTAGTGGAACAGGCTCGTCTGATACGTCATCTGCAGCGCCTGCAGCTGCTGCTGCAGCCATTGTTCAGAAGACCTCTGACGGAGCTACATACAAGGGCTGCTACACAGACAATGTGAATGCGCGTGCGTTGCGCAATCGTTTGTCAGATGTGACTGGCTCAGATCCCATATCTGCATGCATGACTGCCTGCAGGTCTGCAGGCTATTCGCTCGGCGGTGTCGAGTACGGACACGAATGCTTTTGCGACAATGGCATCTACAACGGCAACACGGTGACTGGAGACAGCGCATGCAGCCAAATCTGCGATGGCAACAGCTCTCAGTATTGCGGCAATGGCAATATTGTACAGATGTACACCCTTTGAGCACATTTTGCACTTTACGCTGCCTACATAGTGATCTGAATTAGAGCGTATATGAATTCGACATGGTTTAGCAGTTTTCTTTTGACGTGAGCAGAGTAAGTCGAATGCTAAGCCATCACACTGAGTTGCCATCCATGGACCCTTTGGCTCGGCAGTCCGGACTCTGTAGCGAATATGTCTCAGTACACTGCTGAGTGAGACAGACTGCCCCTTTTGCGAGGCATCGAAGCCCGGACTATGCCTGATTTCCGACTCGGGCAAGCTGTCAATCTCTCCTTCCTCTCATAACGGGAGAGCAACCCGTGTCTGATCCGGCATCTATCCCTCCGAGATGACGCATCACGGTGTGCGGGCATGGCTGGCTGGCTGGGCACTTGACCCAAGTTCAGACATTTTCGAGCTGCGAAATTCGAACGCCCTGCAAAGTGAGACCGGAACAAGCGCTCGATCGCGGGAGGGCGCAGTGTAGAAGTATCGACTGCTAGACGATGTCGGCCAGGAAGGCCTTGCCTATGAATATAAGATGAGTATGCTGCTGCTGCAAATGAATAAGGCTATCAATCCTCCGTTCTTTCGCTGCGACCGCTTTGCAACGCAATGCTCTTTCGTCAGGCCTTCTGCGTTGGCCTGGTGGCATCTGCTGCCTTGCCTGAGGCACTCATCACCACGGCTGCTGGCCAGTCGGACCTCGTCAAACGCCAAAACGGGGCGACCTATGCCGGCACTTGTACCTTCTACACTGGTGCGTTGCTCGGCGGCGCCTTGAGCTCAACTTGTGTCGATGCAAATGTGCCGGGTCCTTATGCTTCTCAGACATGCGGAGTCCTTGGACTGCAACCTATTCTTCAATTGGGCAACTGCCAGCCGATACAGACTGCGTCGACATGCACACAGACGGTAACGGCTTCGCGGACGTCCTCGTTTGTGCCAACCTTCCTCGTGTTCGGCACATACAGTTACTACAACGTCGATGTAACGAAATCTGTTTGCATGGCATTGAGTTTTGCGACCCGCCCCGCGGTCGTCAAGGCAACACCTACCCCGACGACGACTACTATGGTCGTTCCACGGACGAGCACAACTGCGACACCTTCGCCGACGCAGACCACCACACCGCGGATAACTTCAAGCTCCAGTACGCTTACAACAACATCTACATCAACTGCGGCGGCGACGACCTCTTCAAGCATCCGGGCAGTTACCACATCGTCCACAAGCACTCAGCAGCTCACAACGTCGAGCATCGCCGTATCGATCGAATTGAGCGTCATCGCACCGACCAGGTCGAGCAGCTCGTCAATTTCTAGCTCGAAGACTTCAACAACTTCCACTTCGTCAACGAGTATGTTGGCCCCGGCGGTCAGCTCCTCGTCTGTCCAGAGCTCAACCACGACAAGCACTCCTGGTCTTCCAATGACTAGCGCGATGGCTACAACTTCGGGCCGAGCGTCAAGCACTAATCCACCCAGCACAGGTTTATCCAGCGTTAGCGTTGGAGCCTCCTTATCTAGCACTCGCGCCCCGTCCAGCTCCAGCAATCCATCATCGACCTCTTCAGCTAGGGCTTCGCCAACGGCTGGGCTTCCAAGGCTGACAAAGAATGGTGGCCAATATCTTGGTTGTTTCCTGGATGACCAAAATCAGCGAACATTGCCAGCACGCCTTCAAGACGTCGGTTCTGTCGAGGCATGTGTCGCACAATGTCAGGCTGCTGGATACTCCCTTGCTGGTGTCGAGTACTACACCCAGTGCTTCTGCGGCTATGCTGGCACGAATGGGCAACCTCAGATTGACGAAAGCAACTGTAGTTTTGCTTGCAGTAACGATGCTACAGAGACTTGCGGAGGTGGCAATGCGCTACAGCTGTATCAAGTCCCGGCTGCATCGACTACCTCATCTAAGACGCCTACAGCCACTGCTGGCCTTCCAAAAGTGTCAAAAAATGGCGGTCAATATATGGGTTGTTACAAGGATGACACGAACCAGCGCGCTCTACCAGTCCGCTTGGCTGATGTCGGTACAGTTGAGGCGTGTATCACTGCATGCCAATCAGCGGGATACTCGCTTGCTGGACTCGAGTATTACTACCAATGCTTTTGTGGCAATGCAGGATTCAACGGTCAACCGCAGATTGACGATAGCGCATGCAATACGCCTTGTAACGATGACAAGACGGAGACATGTGGCGGCGGTAACGCATTGCAGGTCTATAGCATTGCCGCAGCGACAGCCTCGCCTTCGCCTTCTCCGACAGCAGGTCTTCCACGGAAGGCACGCAATGGCGGGAACTATTTGGGTTGCTACAAGGATGATGTTAATCAGCGTACTTTGCCTGTGCGTCTGCAGGATGTCGGCACTGTTGAGGCATGTATCACGGCTTGTCAGTCGGCGGGCTATGCTGTTGCTGGACTTGAGTATACCTACCAGTGTTTCTGTGGTGCAAGTGGCACTACAAATGGTCAGCCTCAAATCGATGACAGCACCTGCAATATGCCATGCAATGATGACAACACGGAGACGTGCGGTGGCGGCAACGCAATCCAGCTGTATACGGTTCCTGTCGGTGGTGGTCAGCCGACCATTCCTAAGGCCGTGTCCACTACGAGTGGCAAAGGCACGTTCCAAGGCTGTTACAGAGACGATGTCAACTGGCGCACTTTGCCAAACCGCGTTGCTGATGTCGGTTCGGTTGACCAGTGTGTGAATCTCTGCGCCAGTGCTGGCTACAACTTTGCAGGTGTTGAGTACACGCGTGAGTGTTACTGTGGCAATGCAGTAACTGCCGCTACCGTGGACAATGCTCAATGCCAAAAGTACACTTGCTTGGAGAATGGCTCGCAAAAATGCGGTGGCGATTCTGCTATCCAGGTGTACGCTGTGCAGGCTTCTTCCCAAGATGGCAATACCGCTGCTTCTGGAACATGGTCGAATGTCGGTTGCTTGCAGGACTTTTATCCAAACACACGGACGCTGGAGGGCTATTCATTTACATCTAACAGCATGACGCCGCAGCTATGCATGTCTACTTGCAAGGCCAAGGGTTTCACCTATGCTGGCGTGGAGTACGCTGGAGAATGCTACTGCGACAATCAAATTAGGAACAACCCGCAAACGCTCTCGTCCTGTATGATGGCGTGTTCGGGTGACTCTACGCAGCTTTGTGGTGGATCCAATGCTATACAAGTGTTTACGCTTGGTTCTGTTGCTAGTGGCACTGGCTCGTCCACTGGTGCCGCTACCTCTGCATCTATGTCTACGTCTCCTGGCGGGCCAAGCATTCAACAACTCACGAGCAATGGCGCCACCTACAAAGGCTGCTTTACCGACACCATCTCAGCACGCGCACTTCGCAATCGGCTTGCGGATGTGACTGATGCTGACCCTCTTGCCACTTGCGCGAAAGCGTGCAAGTCTGCTGGCTACGCTCTCGCTGGCGTTGAGTATGGCCACGAATGCTTCTGCGACAATGGCATCAATAATGGACAAGTACAGACTGCTGATGGTGCATGCAATCAGGTGTGTGATGGCAACAATCAGCTGTACTGCGGCAATGGCAATATTGTACAAGTATACGCCCTTAATTAGACTAGCCTAAACCACTGCCAACAACTCTGCCTAACCCTACCTGAGATGCCGACTGTTCCGCATTCAATCGCGATCTCTGAAGTGAGGAAAAAGAGGCAACAGAAAGAGCAACAGTAGAGAGGACTAGACAGATAGATCCATCTCTATCTCTTGTTCTATCTCAGTCTCTCAGGCTACTCGAGCATCCATCTTGCCCTCCTCGAGCAAGGCCCCATCCGCCAGCACATTTCCCTTCCTTCCTCTTCTTTCAGGCGGCAAATAAGCACACTCCAGCCACACCGTCTTGACTAGCTACTCTCTTCCTACATCGCAACAAAGCCCAACGCTCTTCTATCTCTTTTCTTCACGTTCGCTCTTCTCGGTATCAATCAAGGCATCATGGCAGAGTTTGTGCGAGCTCAGATTTTCGGTATGTGCTCTATTCTTGTCCGCGTTATGCTTCAATGCTCGATTCATTGCGAATGATGTCGCAGCGGGCCTTGCCAGAGCTTGCGCTGACTATCTAGGTACGACCTTTGAAATCACATCGAGATATGTGGATCTCCAACCTGTCGGCATGGGCGCCTTTGGTCTTGTTTGGTAGGTGTTCGACGCGATTTGTTCATGGCATGCTGACCATCTCAGCTCTGCTCGCGATGAATTGACGCAGCAGTCTGTCGCCATTAAAAAGATCATGAAGCCTTTTAGCACGCCAGTCTTGTCGAAACGCACCTACCGCGAACTGAAACTACTCAAGCATCTGCGGCACGAAAACGTATGTGCTGCAATGTAGCCTGCAATGCGAGTCTAATAGCAGGTCATCTCTCTCAGCGACATCTTCATTTCTCCGCTCGAAGATATCTACTTTGTTACTGAATTGCTCGGAACAGATCTCCATCGTCTTCTCACCTCACGGCCGCTCGAGAAGCAATTCATTCAGTACTTCCTGTACCAGATTCTGGTACGTCTTATTCTTGTAAAGAAGCCGCTAACATCAGCGCGGCCTAAAATATGTCCACTCGGCCGGCGTTGTTCACCGCGACTTGAAGCCGAGCAATATTCTTGTCAATGAAAACTGCGATCTCAAGATTTGCGATTTTGGTCTTGCTCGCATCCAGGACCCGCAAATGACAGGCTACGTCTCAACACGCTACTACCGCGCACCGGAAATCATGCTCACTTGGCAAAAGTACGATATCGAAGTTGACATCTGGTCCGTTGGATGTATCTTTGCTGAAATGCTCGAAGGCAAGCCTCTCTTCCCTGGCAAAGACCACGTCAACCAATTCAGCATTATTACGGAGCTACTCGGCACACCGCCAGATGATGTGATTCACACCATTTGCAGTGAAAACACCTTGCGATTCGTGCAATCACTACCGAAGCGGGAGAAGATTCCCTTTTCCACAAAATTCCGCAATGCGGATCCTCTTGCGATTGACTTGCTTGAAAAGATGCTTGTCTTTGATCCTCGCAAGCGGATTACGGCTGTACAGGCATTAGAGCATGCGTACCTTGCGCCCTACCATGATCCGACGGATGAGCCTGCGGCAGAGCAAGGATTCGACTGGTCATTCAACGATGCGGATCTGCCTGTGGATACATGGAAGGTGATGATGTACAGTGAGATTCTCGACTTTCACAATGTGGAAAATGCGGCGCCTGAAGGTCAAGAGGAGCAGGAAGGGCAATAGATTGATACAGACTGTACTATGTCTGTGCAACTTTCTACTCATGACTCCCTGCAGTCAAAATCAAAGGTTGTTTAAATGCCGCCTTTCGATGCTTGCATTCTTGCATGCCCTTCGCTTTACCTAGTCTTCTTCACTTCTCCGTACAATCGATAGATCCTTTTCACCACGCCGTATCTAGTCAAAACGGAGTTGCACTCAACGTATAATGCTCGATTGTCGTGCTTCAATGCCGATATCGTCCGCGCCGCAAAATACAAGCCTATCCTTGCCGTTGCTTATGCTTCTTATTGTCCTTGCAGATGATATAGACTTTGCCCTTCCGCCGTACACTTGCGCAAGAAGGACAGAGCTTCTTGACTGCCGATCGGACCTTGAATGTACGAACTTGAGTTTGTGGGAAAAGAGCCGCAGAGCCTGTCATGCCGCTTTGTAGGCTTCGTGAGGCGAGCGGGGATGTCGAGGAAGGTAGACTAGCTTGTTGCATGCATGATGCAGGTACTGATAGAAGTGCTCTGAGTCTGAGCATGTCTGCCGCTAGGAGAAAGAAGGATGAATAGAAGTAGCTTTGGTGGTGGTTGTCGGATGATGCAAAGACCAAGACACGCTCCATCCATCAGAGCACAAGAAAGAGAGCAGGAAGCAAGGATGAGCTGGAACGGCTTCAAGAAGGCAGTCGGCCGCGCGGGCACACAGGTCATGATGAAGGCAGGTCAAGTCGAAAAGACCATCGACCGCGACTTCGAATCCGAAGAGCGACGCTTCAGAATGTATGGCACCCTCGTCATTGGCATCACGAAAGGCTTGTATACTGACACTCTAGCATGGAGTCTGCTGCGAATAAGTTGCAGAAAGAAGCAAAAGGTTATCTAGACTCGCTGCGCGCCATGACAGCGTCGCAGACACGGATCGCAGAGACGATCGACGCATTCTATGGTGAGAGCGGCAACAAGGACAATGTCTCGGCGTATTACAAGCAAGCAGTGCAAGATCTGGACGCAGAGACAGTCAAGGAACTCGATGGACCGTATCGCGAGACTGTCATTGATCCCATCTCTCGCTTCTGTGCATACTTTCCAGAAATCAATGAGGCTATCAAGAAGCGCAATCATAAGCTGATCGACTACGATGCACTACGAGCCAAAGCAAGGAAGTTGACAGACAAGCCATCAGACGATCCAACCAAGCTGCCACGAGCTGAAAAAGAAGCATCCATGGCGCAAGACGTCTATACACGAATCAACCAGCAACTTGTGGACGAATTGCCTCAGCTCCTTGACTTGCGCGTGCCCTATCTGGATCCCTCCTTTGAAGCACTAGTGAAGATTCAGCTGCGCTTTTGTCGAGAAGCGTATGAAAGGATTGCGCAAGTGCAGCAGTACTTTGCTGCCGAAGTGCGCGACGAATACGCTCAAGGTCTGCTCGATGCCAAAGTCGAGGAGGTCTTGCAACAAATGAGGGAGCTCGATATTTGTAGCTTGGGCAAGTCATAGCTTCTTAGCAATCAGTTCAGAGGATGCAGAGTCAGAATCTCAAGAGTAAAGACAGTTTTTGGTCTATGAAGGACGTGCTAATGTGTAAACTAGACAGGAGGAAGCAAGACTCCTGCCTCCAGTCGAGGTATGACATCTCCTCAGACAGGCGAGGGACGAGGAGGTTCGAAGCTCACCCTCGTCCGAGAAGTGATCGGACTAAGGTTAGTTTCTTTCAGATGCGAGGCGTTGCTCATCTTCTGACCCAGTCAAATAGTAAGGTCAGCAGTCTTTGGACAAGCTGTTCGACAAGCCATTCCAACATTGCGCGCGGCATGAAACGACTTCAGCAAGAAGTCAGCGCATTGCCATGGCGCGCCATGTTGGACGTGTCCCTTGAGAAGCTTTCTATTCAGGAGTTGCCACGCTATGAGAGGCAACAAGCACCACGCCGGCACACTGTCCGGCTCATATTCAAGCCATTTTGGAATGAGGTGAAATTGCGGTGAGCTGCAGCAAAGTCGTTGCTTGCGCGCGGCATGAAACGACTTCAGCAAGAAGTCAGCGCATTGCCATGGCGCGGTTGGAATTGTTGGAATGGCTTGTCGAACGCTTTGACCGCGCCATGGCAATGCGCTGACTT
>QXDP01000237.1:0-82666 GCA_003717255.1 Protomyces gravidus | reverse complement strand
ACCTGTTAAAAACTAGTAGGTATGGTTCTCCCCGAACATGCCACGTCTGCACTTCCCCCTATATAGTAGCCCGTGACTGCTCATCGCTCCTGATACCTCCTCACAGCACTCCCTATTTTCTAACAATGCAGATCAGACTACGCTCTCGCGCGATTTAGGTCACATAGACCTCCTGCAACTCCTTCTGTCGATCATACAGACGACTGCGAACCAGCAAGCTGCTGAAGCTTAAGAGACTGGAGATCTATTCATTGCCGCATAGCATGAAGTCGTCGGCATTCAGCGCCCTTTGCACAACACCATTCGTGACTTGAACGCGCGAATGGAAATGATTCTGAGAGGGTGCTTGCTCACTACTCCCCTTAACGAATGGAGCTTTCCAATCTGATGTGCAATATGAGTTCGCAGTTCATGATCGTCAAGAGAAATGGATACGCCTTGATGCGCAGGGCCTTACCCCAACAGGGAGTGCGGCCTCAAGGGGTTTTTGCGAGTAGAACTATCTCTCTACCCTCGGCCAGCCAGACAAATTCCCTGACTCACCATCGCCCTTCATCATTGGAGCAGGCTACATATCGCAAAACATCTCACCAGCAATGCTCGTTTCTGCCACAAGCCTGAACATGCCTAGTCTTCTCCTCATTCTCATGGTCGGCCTACTGCTTCCTCAAGGAATGTCTTGTGCCGGGAAGGGAAAGCCTTTCAATGAATTGGCAATCAATACTCAAGTCATGTATGTACAGCGCAAGTTGGAATTCATCGGATGTTACAGCGCCACCTTCCATATCACCAAATTAGTGGACGCGAATGGAAGAGACTGTAAAGTTGTCTGCAAACCCTTTGAACAAGCTTGGCCTCGGAAACTCTATCGTCTGCGCCGCACCGAAAACATTTGCTTGGTTGGGCGAGTTGCTTACAAGTTGGAGCATGGAGCATCAAACCTTGGGCATGTCGAGCCTGCCGACACCTGCAGCCCCGAAATGTGTTCATGTCAGATGAGAGTCCATGTGAAAGACATTCTGCTTTCTCCCAGTGAGCGGAGTCGCCGGTCTAATCAAGGAATCCCACAGGGACAGGTCAAAAGCGGGACTTCAGGACCCTCTCCATCTGTTGAGCTCAAATCATTCGGCAGCACCATGACACCCAGTAATTGTAACGCCTCAACGTTTGCTCCTTGGCTTGCATTGAAATTAGAACTGAAATCGTCCGACGCGACGTTCTCTGACGTAAAGTTCGATCCTAAATGCGAAGCATTCATCGAATTCGCTGGACCCTTGGAACCCCGTGGCGATATAGAAGCAGAGTATGAAGCGCTTAGGAAACGTGCAGCGCAAGAGCGGATGGCATCCAGGGAGCGGAAATCTAAAACTGCGAATCCCCAATTGCATCACAAGATGCCCAAAAGACAACGAACAAAGGGAGGCAGCTGTTCTGCGCCACGGTACAGCCTCCCAGATTTGAATCTGCCCGCGCCAGAGTCTCTGACGGAGCCCTTTGATGACGGTCGTCAAGATCCCAATCCGGCTGGAGCAGTTTCAGCTGCGACGCATATGAGGGAACAGTTGGAAAAACAGATGAACGAAGACGCAGCAATGTGGGTAGAGCACTTTCCAGGTGCTATCGCCATCGCGCAGCAGGACGATGATGGGGATCAGTAGCAACACGGCAGGCTTTGAAGGCTAGTTGAACAAAGCTTGCCGAGTCTCACATCGACCGGCCATAGAATTCGTATGATAGACTATTCGTTTTTCTCAGTATGCTTTGCGAAATGAGGAATTTATGAAACCAATCGGGAGTAGTCCATTTCCGATAGTCTCATCATGACACAATTTTGACCTCCTCGACTGATCTTTATCTAGAAGCACAGAGGCTTCTTTTTGTGCGGACGAGCATCAATAGTTGAAGAAAGCAGCCTTGAGTGTGGAGCACCTCGCATCGGTCGGGTTGCGCGTGGCTGTCTCTATGGACAGAAGACGAGCAAGCGTATGGGGAGAATGTATGTGTCTGCGTTTGTCAGGCAAAGTAGATTGAGTCTATGGATCTTACAAGCAAGGTCGCAAGGTAAACGCACCTTCGAGTGCGGCAATTCATTGAGAACATCCCTGGTGATCATGAATGCACATGAGCGTTTCTCACCATGACCTCGCATCATGGTCAAGAGTTGTATGCAAAGCCTGTGGCGGCAAATCATATTGAATAAGCCTGGCTCATCAATGTCCCTTTAAGCACTTGCTCTTTCGACAGCAGCACGGAAGGCATTGTCGCACGCGCGTCCGTCCCCTTCTGGCGCCTTCTGATTGAATATCGTCTCAGTATAGTTGTGCAGCGCATCGAACCGGGGCCGCCGCACGACCTGCGCGTACCGGCGGATTGGCTCTCTGTTGACGACATCATAATTGCCCTTACGAGCAAAGCCGCGGCGAGTCATACAAGCGTAAACGCAAAGCTGCACAGTCGATGGAAGTAATGGCTTGCCGTCATGGCCAAAATCGCGCTCCTCAGGGATCAATGCAAAACACGCCATACACTGCTCGGCAAGGCATACATGGCCGAATAATGGTCGGCCTGTAACTCCATTGAGTTCTGTTGCAATTGTCTGATCCTGGACTGTCGTGAGGCGGCTATAGCGGAAAGGTGCATCAAGCAATCGCTGTGCCGTGTTCACAGAAACACGAACCCTGTATCGGAATTCAAGAAACTCTTGAAGTGAACAACAAAGCGCTGTAAAGACAAGGCGCCACAATCCGGCACGCCGCGGATAAAACTTAATAACCCTTGCTGAAAGCCTGCTTTGGTCGAGATGGGGATTCTGGGACACACCCAGCTTGCAAGAGCATCTGCGTAGGTGTGAGACAGTTGCGAATTGGTCGCGATTCACAAAAGATTGACCTGAAAATAGCACATCTTGGCAAAGGAAACACCTTGAATCAGCAGCGTTTTGACAGTGGCTCATCGCTTGCACCAGAAGAGCTTTTTGACCTTGATTGTCGTCGACAATCGCTGTCAATCAAGTAGAACAGATGCCTTGCCATGCAACTGGTCCAGGTCTCCTCTTCTGTACGTCTAGCAGCCAAGCTTTCTTCAACACGCATCCTGCTGTTACGTCTGCTGCGATCAGGTAGAATCCGAAGCCTGCATCGTTCGAAGCATGATGCGGATCCAGCGTCTAGCGGTCGCACTGGCATTGCTGATGCCTGCGCTACCTGTGCTTCACGCGGAGAGGCCAGCTCACCATCGACATCTTCCCAACGACCATCGTCATCTCCTCCGTGATGAACAGCGTCCAAATGATACGCGTCTCCCATAGGCAGCACAGCCGTGTCAAAATGATGTACATCCTCCATCGGCGAAGCGGGCACGTCGTCAGAATCATATGCATTCCCCACAGGCGAAGCGGCCATGTCATAGTCCGCACGATCGTCATTGTCAAGAGCCGTATCAATTTGACCTTGGCTCTGAAGCGGAGCAGATGGCGTCGCAGTACTCAGGGCCAGGGCCAGCCGGCGCTCCGGATCCCCCTGCAATTCATCCTCAGTAATGCCTGCAAAATCTCCGCCAAAGGCTGACATACGGGGGAGACTCCTGTAATCCTTGCAATTCATTCATTCGATGTTCCGCTATCTCTGCCCTCCAGTCCAATGCGTAGGCAGCAGGACTTTTCGCCATCGCGACCGATCTTACGTGTTCGGTATGGTGCTTCTGCCTGAGGCCCCATCAAGCTGGCCATCGTTTCCGCCCCCAAGCGCCCCGTTTCTTCTTCGTCTTTGGCATATTCGCGCATGTACCGAACGCCGAGACGACAGTGTTGGAAGGTCGCTAAATCGTGCGATTTTGTGGTTGCCGGTTTGAGTCATATAATAGTGAGCATTTTCGTGACGCTCGAGCATGGAATGTGTTGGTGTGTTGATATCATGGAATATCGAGTGGACAGTCCTATGTAGACCCCTGAGCTGCCGGCACGTGCAAGTGCCAGGCGTGCGATACAAGGCTCAAGTCGAGGCCTTACAGGTCCCCCGTCGGAGACTCTCAACATTGAGGTGAGAGTCGGCTTCCAGGACTGGATATCAGAGTAATCATGTGAGAAGAAAAGAGTGGAGCCTGGCTGGAGAAATCCACGAGCGTGCTAGGATACGCAGGCAGCAATGCCGACCTGGTGCTGACTCTCGCACAGCCCAGAGCTCGAGAGACTTAGTAGTCGAAAATGACCTTACACGTAACGACCCCGCTTCTTGATCTGAAGCTTCCAACGAGGGTCTACCCGAAGTTTTGTGTACATATGCAAACGCCCATGGCCATGAGCTCGAGTAGTTGCGAATCCGCTGCCCGCTACTACTACCATACTGCTTGGATACTGGGCAGCCAACAGCGCGTCTTGTTATTTGGAAGAGCTGCATGACTGCATGACAACTGCCATTTCTTGTGTTTATGCCGTTGCTAGCTCCTGCTCAGAATCGTCGAAAATCGGCAGTATCTTCATGCCGTCGCGGACGTGTTCACTATTCAATGAGTGCGAAGCTCTGCTGAGATCTGCGCATCACCCTGCGGACGGCCTAGACCCTACGACGCTCTGGAATTTCGCTGCAAGTCAAAGCGCAAATCAAAGCAAAGCACGATGCAGCACTCATGCGGAAGGAGCAGTCATGCGGATTATGCAGACTACGCTCTCGCGCGACCGAGGTCACATAGGCCTCCTGCGACTCCTTCTGTCGATCATACAGACGACTGCAAGCCAGCGAGCTGCTGAAGCTGAAGAGGCTGGAGATCTATTCGTTGCCGCATAGCATGAAGTCGTCGGCATTCAGCGCCCTTTACACAACACCATTCGTTCCCTTGGAAGCGCCAATGGAATTGATTCTGAATGGATGCTTGCTCACTGCTCCCCTTGACGAATGTAGCTTTCCAATCTGATGTGCAATATGAGCCGGCGGATCATGATCGTAAAGAGGAATGGATACGACTTGATGCGCAGGGCCTTACCCCAACAGGGAGTGCGGCTTCAAGGGGTTTTCGCGAGTAGAACTATCTCTCTACCTCGGCCAGCCAGACAAATTCCCTGAGTCACCATCGCCCTTCATCATTGGAGCAGACTACATTTCGCAAAACATCTTACCAGCAATGCTCGTTTCTGCCACAAGACTGAATATGCCTAGTCTTCTTCTCATTCTCATGTTCGGCCTACTGCTTCCTCAAGGAGTGTCTTGTGTCGGGAGGGCACCGAAAGCAACGCCCAAGCCTTTTCATGATAGGTCAGCCAATGCCCGAGCCATGTACTTGAAGCGCAAGTTGGATTTTATCGGATGTTACAACGCCACCTTCCACTTCAGTAAAGTGGTTCCAGCGAATGGAAAAGACTGTAAAGTTGTCTGCAAAGCCTTTGAAAAAGCTTCGTCTCCGACCCTAAGACGTTTGCGCCGCCTCTCGAACGTTTGCTTGGTTGATCAAGATCCTTACAAGGTGGAGCATGAAGCAGTAACCCTTCAGGATGGCGACCTTGTCAACATCTGCAGCCCTGAAGTGTGTGCGTGTAAGATGAGACTCGATATGAAGGACATTCTTCTTTCGCCTAGTCAGAAAAGTCGCCGGTCTCATCAAGGGATCCGACGGGTAAAGGCCAAAAGCGACACTTCAGACCCCTCACCATCTGTTGGGCTCGAGTCATTCGGCAGCAACATGTCACCCAATAATTGCAACGCCTCAACGTTTGCTTCTTGGCTTGCATTGAAATTGGAACTGAGAACGTCCGACGCGACGTTCTCTGACGTGAAATTCGATCCTAAATGCGAAGCATTCACCAAATTTGCTGGACCCTTGGAACCCCGTGGCGATGTAGAAGCAGAGTATGACACGCTTCGGAAAGAAATACGCGAACAGAGGAAAGCGCGCAAAACTGAAATTGCATCTCAACAATCGCATCACAAGATGCCCAAAAGACAACGCACAGAGGAAGGCAGCTGTTCTGCGCCACGGTACAGTCTCCCAGATTTGAATCTGCCCGCGCCAGAGTCTGAAACGGAGCTCTTTGATGACAGTCGTCAAGATCTGGGTCCGGCTGGGGCAGCTCAAGCTGCGACGCAGCCGAGGGAATTGTTGCAAGAAATGCTTAGCGAGGAAGCAACAATGTGGGAAAAGCACTTTCCAGGTGCTATCGCCATCGCACAGCAGGACGATGATGGGGATCAGGGCAACATGGCAGGCTTTGAAGGCTAGCTGAACAAGGCTTGCCGAGTCTCACATCGAGCGGCCATAGAATTCGCACGAAAGACTATTCATTTTTACTCAGTATGCTTCGCGAAGTGAGGAACTCATTGATACAATCGGGAGTAGTCCATCTCCGATAGTCTCATCATGGCATCATGTTGAGTCCCTTCACTGATCTTTGTCTAGAAGCACAGAGGCTTCTGGTTGTGCGGACGAGCATGAGTTGTTACATATAGCAGCTGCAGCCTTGTTCAGCAACTCATCTGAAGTGGCAAGCACACATGATATGTCTGGACATCGATACTAGCTAGGGCTGAGCTGTCGGCGTTGCGCCAGACTTGTTCACTGACACACGGATTGGCTTTCTCACTCTTTTCTATCATATCAAGACCGCTACTTTCAATAAAGTTGACGTTTCTCTCCCCTAATCATACGAGTCAGCCTGGACAAGGCAGGCATCCATTGTGAACTCATGACATTCATAAAGTGTCTTGCAAATACCTGACTGCAGTAATGCTCATACTACTGTCAGAGAACGAGTCAATGGATCAGAAGTTGCCGCATCGTTGGTCCACTTGGCACAGTCCATATTGGCCGAGAAAATATCCATCCAAAATCTAGAGACGAGTTGTTCCGGCGGGCATTGGGCCATTGGCGGCGCCACCAACGGAGATGCACCGAATCCTTGGTAGCAAGGTCTGTTTGAGATGCAGCAGCTGTGGTCAAGCCAGAGCGGTCTCCTTTGAACAGAACAGCCGGGGGAGTCTTGATCAGAGAAGAGTATGTTTATTCAGAAATCTCCGGTCGACTGCTACTTTCTTCGCAATCATGCCGCACACTTGTATGTGGATGAATATACCCGCTGCATCGGCCCTTTTTGCCGCTTTTCTCGCTTCAACCAAATTCAATTTTTCATTCAATTTTTCATTCAAATTTTTTTCGCTCTTCTAATGACTCATTCGCAGTCACAGAAGGGTTCTCATCACTCGGAGAAGCCGCCCTCTGCTGCTGATGCCCTCATAAAAGGCCTCCCGACTCCCGAGCCTTGTACAGTGTAATCTACGCAGTCTCAGATCCGAGTCTACGGCTTATCCATCCCGGTGTTTGTCGTGTGCCAGCTGCAGCAGATGGACACTATCAACGCTGCACATGCGCAAGAGGCCAGCACCAAGCAGTCGAATTTCACACATGGGGCCGACCTAGAGAAAGACGCAGTTGATGTCGGCCTCAGTCGCTCAGCCAGCTCCAGTGACGCCGCAAGCAACAGCGTCCCAAATGCTGTCAAACTTGAACGTCGTCTCAAGTCACGTCACTTGCAGATGATCGCTATTGGTGGATGTATAGGCACTGGACTATTCCTTGGAAGCGGCACTGCCCTGGCCAAGGCCGGCCCTGTCGGCGCGCTAATCGCCTATGCATTTATCGGCACTCTCGTGTACTCCGTCATGGTTTCACTTGGTGAATGTGCGACCTGCCTCCCGATCGCCGGAGCTTTCACAGGGTATGCAGCTCGCTTTGTCGACACATCCCTGGCCTTCGCCATGGGATGGGTATATTGGTTCTCATGGGCCATCACATTCGCGATCGAGTTGAGTGCTGTCGGTATCATCATCCAATACTGGGCGCCTGATCTCAATTTTGCCATCTGGATCCCAGTTGTCTTGGTCATTATCCTTCTTCTTAACTGCCTTCCTGTCAACGTCTATGCGAAACAGAGTTTTGGCTAGCGTCGATCAAAGTCATTACAATCATTGGATTCCTGATTTTTGCTATCTGCATTGACGCAGGTGCCGGCAAGGAGGGCTATCTCGGTTTCCGATACTGGAAAACGCCCGGTCCATTCAACAGCTACCTCGTGGATGGGTCAGTCGGTAAATTTGTCGGATTCTGGGCAGTCTTGATTCAAGCGTCTTTTGCATACCAAGGCTCTGAGCTAGTTGGTATTGCCGTCGCAGAGGCAGAGAATCCACACAAGACAGTTCCATCTGCTATTCGTAAGACGTTCTGGCGTATTCTCATCTTCTTTATTGGCACAGTCTTTGCAATCGGTATCCTTATTCCTTCCAACAACGAACAGCTCTTGTCGGAAAAGTCAGACGCTACGGCATCGCCATTTTTGATTGCTGCAGTCTTGGCAGGACAGACAGGTGCTCTGCCTTCCATCATCAACGCCGTCCTGTTGACGGTCATCCTCTCGGCCGCCAACTCGAACGTCTATTCAGGCTCGCGCATCCTGGTGGGTCTCGCTGAAGCAAAGCTTGCCCCGAAGTTCCTCGGCCGAGTGTCTAAGCACGGTGTGCCATACCCCGCCGTCTTGTTCACCGCTGTCTTTGGTCTTCTTTCTCTTCTCAACCTGAGCGACGGTGCAGGTCAAGTTTTCAACTGGCTCGTCAACATTTCTGGGCTTGCAGGTATGATCACCTGGGCCGCCATTTCCTTTTCACACCTCCGCTTCATGGCTGCTCTCAAAGCGCAACACATCGAGCGCGCGACACTTCCTTACATGGCACCATTCCAGCCTTACCTCACCTACTACGGTCTCGGTTTTATGATTCTCATTATTTTCACACAAGGCTTTACCTGCTTCATTCCAAGCTTCTCCGTGCAAGACTTTTTCATCAACTACATTTCATTGATGCTGTTTGCGCTTCTCTATATTGGACATAAGCTTATCACGCGCAGCGTCTTTGTGCGTGCAGAGTTGGCTGATCTTACGACGGGCAGACGTCAAGGTGAGATTTGTAGCGAAAAAGCAGAGGCGGAGTTGCGCAGCGGGCGACAACAATCTTTCTGGCAGCGATTTTGGGCATGGCTTTAGAGGCTAGAGCGTTTTGCATTTTTCGGCATACAGCATAGCGATATAGACTATAGAGAGCGAGTAAGCATTGCTATCTTTGATTTTGTCGACTTCGGCTTCAGCCCTACAAGTGCTTGGAAAAGAAGGTTGCCAACTCGGTGTAAGCCTCGTGGAAGCGCTTCTTGTTGTTCTCGTCTTTGAGGTCGGCCCGAGCTGCAGCCCATCCATGGTGCATGTCACTGTAAGTCTTGACCACGCTGGCCTGTTTCTGATCCTCTGGAATAGCTTTCTCAAATGCCTTGACATCCTTTGCCTCTTCATCCTTTGATGCAAGCACCATGATTGGATTCGTCAAGGACTTGGCATCGCCTGCATCCAGCATAGCAGGGTGCACGGCAGCTGTTGCCTTGAACACGTCCCGCTTGTCACTTGCAAGAATGGCAATTTTGGCACCCCAGCAGAAACCCATAATAGCGTGCTTCTTCTCCTGGCCCTCAGAAGCGGGGAACGTCTCACTTGCAGCCTTTGCAAACGAGCTAAGAGCTTTCAAGTTCTTCGATGGCTCGGCGGGCCCAGAGAAGAAGTCTTGCACTTTCTGCTTATCTTCATCGGTCTGTGGCGGGAATAGCTCTTGTGGCATGGGTTTGCCATGGAAGAAGTCTGGCATCACGACCAATGCATCGAGGCTCGAGGCAAGCAAGTCGGCTCCTTGCTGCGTAGCTGGGTGAAATCCGAAGATATCATAAATGATGGTCAAAACGGTGCTGCTGCTTTGGTTACCAGTGACATAAGTCTTGAGATCGCCGATGGTCTGGTAGGAGCCCTTTGGCTTGTAGTCGCTCTCGATGGCCGGCAGTGTGCAGCAGGCCTTGTTTGTGTTAGAAGTCATGGTAATATGCCTGTGTAGATTCGATAGACGATGGGCCAGCTTGTATAGCTTGTTCTTGTATCTAGATGAGTACCTGCTTAGCTATATACTTGCCCCCGGAACCCCGGAACTCGAATGCAGCACTGACGTCAAAAGCAGATGTTCAGATGGATTTTGAGGTTGCTAGTGAGATAGTAAAGTTAAGTCTAATCATCCTCCTCTTCCTCCTCAATCTCCTCATCTTCCTCGAGCGACTGTGCAAGCAAGGGCTTGATGACCTGCTCAAAGTAAGGTGGCGCACTTTTTGATGGGTTGCTCTTCCTGACTCGCTCAAAGTACGTCGGGTAGATGGAGCCATCAAAGCAGCCGATCGGCGCATTGATGAAAAAGTCTGAAAGATTAAAGGCATCCACAAGGCCGCAGCATTGATTTCGTACTTCGAGACACAGCGCATCAGTACGGTCGCGAATCTCGTCAATTTGAGCAGAGCTGTAGTAGCCGGCTTGCAAGAAAAGACCCGAGTTTTCTTCTGTTGACCACATGGCATACAGCAAGCCAAGAGGCATGAGCACTTTTCTGATGGATTCAGGTGCAGCTTCAAGCGTATCGAGAAATCCTGTAACCAGGAAACCACGCGTGTGAACTTTGGAAGCCAAGAATCGTAGCTGTGAAGTCGCCTCGTACGCCTCGTCCTGTGACTTGCCAGACTTGACAAACTTGTCAAACGCCAGCGCTGCCTTTTCAACAGCCTGAGCCGAGCACGCTTGCCATCCCTCACGAATGACACTAAAGTCGTTGATATCGCGGCCGTCAGACTTGGCAGTCTTGAGCTCTTCGCAACGACCCAGGTAGGCAACGCCTGTAGCCAATTTCTTGCCGCTCTTTGCATCCTTGTAGCTACCGATCAATGAACGGCCAGACTGCAAAGCTAAAATAGTATTATCACCTTCCCACGTCACATGCACAGCTGCATCAGAAAACGCCGTACCAAAGCCGTTATAGGCAGAGTATCCATGTCCACCGCAAGATTGTCGGCACTTGTCAATAGCTTCAAGTGAAGCCCACGTGCAGAATGCCTTGAGTCCGGCAGATGTGCCGTGAAGCTCCTTTAGATTTTCGATAGCATGGTCGGTCTTCTCCGCATCGGCACCCTCAGCATCAGCAAGCATCTCCATCGTCTCATTATACATCTTGTAGAGCTTGTCGCCGGCGAATTGCATGGCATAGGTCTCTGCGAGCAATGGCATAAGTCTGCGTTGGTGCATAGCGTAATCAATGAGCTTCGTCTCGAGCTGCCCAGGGGTGGCAGCAAATTGTCGCCTGACGCATGCGTAGCGGATCGCAATGGTGGTCATGCGCTTTGATGTCGCACTAGAGTCGAGCACCATGGCAGTACGGCCGGTAATGAGGGCACCATAAGACAATTGTGCAAGAGGAGGGTCTGTAACGTGTCCATCGCGCGACACTTTCGTGTGCTTCATAAGCATGTAAAGGCGCGGAATGCGCACATGTGAAAATTGAATCCAGCCATTGTCGATACCGTCACGACCCATCTTTTTGCCGATATCGCCAATGGTCACACCCGGCTTGAGCGAGTAATCTGTCGGGTTGCGAAGTGGCACAACAAATGTCTTGACACCATGACGCTTGCCATTGATAATGAGTTGAGCAAAGCAGACACAGTGCGTTGCGGTATGAGCCGCACCACCAATCCACCACTTTGTTGCCGTCAGACTAGGCGTGTGAATGACGAATTCATCGGATTGCTCGTCGAAGGTGGCTGTTGTTTCCAGTGCCTGTACGTTTGAGCCGTGGCCGAGTTCAGTCTATACATTAGTAAATGCGATTGGAGCAATAAGAGGTCCTTACCATGGCAAAACAACCAATCATGCCATTGAGACTTGCAGCACCGCGCTGCAGCCAGTATGAAATTTGGTTACCTGTGGAGCCAGCACGAAGCGCATTGAAAAATAGTCCGTAATGCACGCCGAAACGTGTCCAGAAACCAGGGTCGACGATCGATACGAGCGATAGTCGCAAAAACGAGACTTGCTCTGGCTCGACCGTCACGTAATGTGCGAGGTTGCGGAATTTGCGCATTGTGCGCTCACGCACCTCTTCCTTTGTCAAATCATACCAGTCGTCATTGCGCATTTCTGGATCGCGCTCAATAGACAACATGAGGCGTTCCTTCAGCTTTGTCTTGTCCTTGCCGCCGTCGAGAAAGTACGTGAGCTCACGCACATCAAATGCGGTCTTTTGGCGCTCTTCCTCCATTGCCAATACTGTATCGGTGGCCGGGTCGACGGTGACATTTGTAAGATGGTGCGCAATAGCATCAAGTCTGCGTCTTGGTGCTGACATGATGATGATGAGAGTATAGCTAGCCTTTTCTTATATGGAGCGGAGATGGGCAAGTCTGGGGTATATAAGCTGACTTTTGAAACGTATGAGCTGGTTTCCCCGAGCGGCTGCCAAAATGAATCCGAGCCAAAGCCGCCCAGAAGTGGAAGAAGATGAAGACGGAAATCTGGATTTGCATCACTGAAGTCTGAAGGCCAGTGAGGGAATTTCTGCTCTCGGCTGCCACGCCCGAAATGGGAATGACAAGCGCACGCCACAGCAAGATTGACAGCCAGAGTCAGCCGAGGCACTTCCCGGGCTAGCCACATGAAACGCATGCTCGAGCTCGGCCTGGTTGTACAGCACGTCATATACTAGAGCCCGACTACTGCTTGTCCTTCTTGCTAAAGATGTTCTTGAGCGTCGATCTGCGCTTCAGCACACTTGGCTTGGACGTACTAGTGCTGCGAGATTGTTCACTCCCTAGAGAAGCCCGCTTGGCTTGAGAAACACGCTCCACATCAGCCGCAGTACCAGTACTCGCACGAAGCTGGTCAATCTGCTGTAGTAGCTCCTGCTCCCTCGCATCTCGCTCCCTTTTCATCGTCTCAATGTCAACATACGTGTCCACCACTCGATCATATCGGCTTGATGAAGGCCTGCTGCGTGGACTAAGTTGCGGCGACGCCTGCAAACTGCTCAGTGCACTCTCTGAAGCATGCGATGGTAATCGCTTGGTGTGGCTCAGGCTACGAGCATGGCCCTTCTCAGAGCGCATCGAGTCTCCCAGCTTGCTTTTGTCCATCCCTGCCAGCCCTACTTCTCTCGACGGCGAAGCACCCTGCTGACCTAGCTTCGCACCTTTGGTCTCGATCTGCTTCGCCAGCTGTGCACGCAAATTCTCGCTTTGAGAGCGCGCCTTGACAAGCTGATGCTTGACATCAGTAAGCTCGTCGTCTTTTTCTGCGCGTTTCGATTCTGCCTCCTCGTTCGCTGCAGCCAGCTCGCGAAGATCATTCAGCTGTGTCTCGAGCGTTGCTTGCAGCGCTGCGGCTTCAGAAAGCTTCTTCTGCATCTCTTCCTGTGCTTGTGTTACTTTCTGCTCCGAGTTCTTGACTTCAATTTCAAGCTCTGAAATGCGCTCTTGCGCCGTCCCTAGTTGAGTCCTTAAAGCGACATTTTGCTGCTTCAACTCTGTCTTGGCGTTATCATTACCAGCAACGGTTGCTTCGAGCGCAGCAATTTTCGCAACCAGACTGTCATGCTGCCTCGTCCGGCTTTCAAATTGAGATTGAACCTCGCGCTCTGAAGCTCGCATCTGCGCTACCAGCTTTTCACTCTCCTCTGAATGGCTCGCTGAATCGGCCGCCCGCTTTTCAGCATCCGCGAGTCGCTCGCCGAGCGTGATGTGCGCTTTCTGTAGATGTGCATGTTGCTTGCTCGTAGCCTCAAGCTCCTTAATCTGTCGAGCATGGTCTTCGGTAACGGAATGCTGCTCTTGCGCTTCGCTAGTCAATGCTTCAACCTGCTTACCGCTTTCTGCAACCTTAGCTTTTGCATCTGCATGAGCAGCCTTGATTTCTTCTGTTGCTGCTTTCTGGCGATCGAGCTGAGAGACAAGATTTTTAACTTGCTCCTCTACGACTTGTAGCGCTGCTTGGCGCTCATTCGCCACCTGGTCAAGCGCCTTGAACCTATCCTCTGCAGCATCTAGCGCTGTTTGACGCTCTGTCGCCAATTTGTTGAGCCTGTCAATTTCCAAGATATGGCTGTCGAGCTGCTCATGCAGATTCGTCAACTCTCGCTTTGCCTCTTCATGAGATTCGGTCTGCTGCAATGCCGCTTTTTCCAGCGACACAATATGCGTTTGCCGATCATCCAGCCTAGCTACTTTATCGGCCACAAGCTTCTCCAAATCCTGAGCTTCGCTTCTGTGCTGCTCAACTTGGGCAATCAGGCCTTTTGTCTGCTCATTTGACGCGTCCAAAATTGTCTGTTTTTCGTCAGCTAGACGCTTCATCTCTGTCGCTTCCTTTTCTCGAATAGAGAGTTGCTTCTGCACTTCAGAATAACGCTTACATGCTTCTTCCAAGGCTTTGGACTTATCGGTACCTTCGGCCACCAGTGCTTCGACTCGCTTCTCGTGCTCGACTATTTTGTCGTCTCTCTCAGCTACAGCTTTATGCAAATCTTCGAGCTTCTTGTTGCGTTGCTCTAGCTCAGATCGTAATCCTGGAATTTTGGCAGCTTCGCTTTCTTGGCTTTTGAGTTGTTCCTCGACTACCAGCAGTCGCCGCTTTGAATCCTCGAGCAACTTTGACTTTGCATCAGCTTCTGTCGCGGTTGCCTGTATGCGTTGTTCATAGTCCTGGATTCTGACAGATGTTTCAGTGGCAGTCCTTTCCAATTCAGTCAGTTTGCGGTCGCGTTGTTGAACCTCAGCTGTCAGATTCTGCACCATTTTCGCACTCTCGACCTGAGTCGCCTCGAGTTGCGTCTCTATCTTGGACAAGCGCGTCTTTGTCTGCTGCAAGACCTCAGCCCGTTCGCTCAAATCCTTCACCAAAGATTCGTTACGCTTCTCGAAATTTTGATCTCTGGCAGTCGCTTCTACGAGCTTGTGCTCTGCTTCCTCGAGCTTTTTGTGGCATTGCTCTAGCTCAGCAGTGAGCTGCTCAATCTGGCCTTTACGCGCTTCTAAAGCAGAGTTCCGCTCCTCAGCAGATTGCCGAGACTGACTCAAATCGCGTTCACGTGTGGTCATTTCCTTTTGAAGCTCGTCGATTCGACTCTGATGCTGCTGGACCTGTTGCTGTAGGTTATTGTAGTCAGCTTCACGAGCTGCGAGCTCTCTCCTCAAAGCATCCATCGAGTCATTATTAGCCTGCGCTTCACCGTGCAATCTTGTAATAGTCTCTTCATGTCTGTCGGCAACCTCTCTGCTGGCCGATTCTTGCCCTTCTACTTTGTGCAGCTCCTGCTGCGTGCTGTCCAAGAGATCCTTCAATTCTTGAACTTGACTGGCTTTACGAGCATGACTTTGCTTCACATGAGCCACGTCCTTCACGGCTGTACTGCGTTCACTTGCTTCATCTAGCAGTTGCTTTTGTAGCGAGGTAATTTGAGATGTGAGTCGTTTCATCGCAGCTTCATGTGCAGCTTGTACCTTCTCTGCTTCAGTAGCAGCAAGCGATCGTGCCTTGGATAGCGCAGCAGCATGTGCTGAGTCCATCTGTGTAACAGCCGCAGACATCTCCCTCAACGCACGCTCATGTCCATCTCCTGCAGCTCTAGCAGCAGACAACGCACTTTGTAACGCCGACAAGGCCAGCTCTTTATCAGCAATCGCTTTACGGCTCGTCTCCAGGTCTTTCGCATTCTGCTGTAGGGCGTCGATGAGTTGGGTCCGTTCAGCTTGATGCGCTTTAACTTGGTCTGAGCGTGTCACTTCCCGCGCTGCATCTTTGCTTTCAGCCCCTGGCTCTGTGATATCTATGACAGGCTGCTCATGAATAGCCCGAGGTGTCTCCTGCGCCAAACCATACGCTCCAAGCCGTGCCGCAAAAGTCGTCGCCATCGCAGGACCCAGCAAGAGCAACAAAAACACCCATCTCACCAGCCCTGGTACAGCACGTCCAAGAAGCCGTTCGATAAGCCTGACATACGCTTGTGCGCGACAATAAACTTGTCGTGTCGCAGGTGTATCCAGTGCAGGCGCGGGTACCAGCTCGAGGGGAAGTCGTTGTGGATGAGACTTGTTGCCATTGACGACCACTTTTCGGCGTTGCGGGAGCTTTGTATCTGCCGTAGCCAGAGTACTAGATGACCCAGCCATCTTGTACCTCTTCTCCCTGTCTCA
This sequence comes from Protomyces gravidus, assembly GCA_003717255.1. Lineage (NCBI taxonomy): Eukaryota > Fungi > Ascomycota > Taphrinomycetes > Taphrinales > Protomycetaceae > Protomyces > Protomyces gravidus. The sequence continues at coordinate 66,601 of QXDP01000237.1, read as the reverse complement.
TCAACTTTGTGTCGCAAATGGGTTGACAGGTGGTGACGTCGCAGGACAGATAGAACAGTCACAGATATAGGAGGAGAATGGTATTGATTAGTGGCTATGAAGAAAGATGATACCCATACAGAGGTGATGAAGCGTGATGGTACAAGTCCTGTGTTGTGCTGGCTTACAGAGCAATGCCGAATGCAAAAAGAGCAGCAAGCGTCAGGAAAGCAGCAGTGGTCTTGATACCAACGGCAGGCATCGCGTGCTGTGCGTCTGAGCGAGCAGCAGTAGACGAAGCAGCTGCAGCACCGCCCGAGACACGCGAGCTGGAACGTGCAGCTGAAGCAGCCACGGAAGAAGCGAGACGCGACTGGCTAGAGATGAGCGCACCAGATGCGACTGGGGTAGCAGAGGTGGCAGTGCCTAGCTGTGTGGTTGCTTGGACACTAGCAGCAGCTGTTGAGCGTGCAGCGGCAAGAGATGGCACGCCGGACTGGTCTGTCAAGACAGTGCCAGAGCATCGGTACTTGCCCGCGTCATAGCAGACTGTGCCGCACAAGAAGGTGATGACTTGTTGTCCTGCCGTGTTGGTCTGGTAGAGACACAGCTGTTGACCTCCAGAGGGAGTTGTGTAGCAGGTACCTGTGCCTGGAGTGAAGATCTGCGAGCCACTGTGGGTTGTCAGTCTGTGCTCTGTGTCAATTGAGATGTTTGCACTTACCAGACGCTAACTTGCTGTGCTGAGACGGCTGCTGCGGCGGAGAGGACGAGCTGGACGACGCTGATAAACATGCTTGACGAGGATGAAGAAAGGTAGAGATGCGTGTACTAGGTAGGACAGGGAAAGGCGGATGAGGGGGATGAGGCGCTGCTGCTGTTTTTCTCTTTTCTTTTTGATTGTTGCTGCCTGTTTCTGCTGTTCCTTGGCAACGGGCAACCAGAAATTCGCGGGCAACGGTCAGGCTGCATGAATCCAACGGCCAAACAGGAGAAATTTCTATTTTGGGGCAGAAGAAGAGGATGACAGAACAAGTCAACGCCAAATGGATACATGAGACTGTGCACGACGAGTCCCAGATACAGCTCGCTCACGGTGCACAATATCCTCATGCCGCAGCACTTCCGCTACTCTGCCCACATCACCACTGTATACTTCCAGCAGCTCCGCGTTGCGTGACTTGTCTCGAAAGCCCATCTCGTGCAGCTTGTTCATCTGGCTGGCAAAGCGCGGATGAGCGGCAACCGGCATCGGCTGTGTGACAAAGGGCGGGCCTCCATCACCACCGATAGCAGCATCTCGGAAAAAGAGCGGATCGATAGATGTTCCATGAGTCTGAGATGAAATGCATGCCGCATTGATTGTTGGTCCAAGCACAGGAGCGACTGGTGGAGTATGAGCTGAGGTGCTGCTATACTGAGCACCCTGCGCACCAGGACCGCCCGTGACTGCACTCACAAGCCCCATCAAACCCGCAAGCGCAGGTGCTTGACTCTGCACACGCCCAGTAATCAATTCCTGACATGATGCATGACAATGATAGAATGCTTCATCCTCAGCTTGCCGATGTCGTAGCTCCAAACCTTTGAAAACCTTGGTCTTGCCTAGAAAAAGGCCGCGTGCATTGCAATAGCCGTAGATGGGAACTTGCTCAGGATCGGTCCTGTAGAATGGAGCAGGCCCAAAGGGTCCTTCTCTGATAGGAACATGCTCCCCAAAAACACATTTTCCAGAAGTAAGCATGTCTACTGCTTGTCGTGTTCGCAGAAGGAGCACGCAATCCACTGTATCGATGCCTAAACCAATACTGCCCATCGTCTGCACATTGAGCGACGCAGGACATGACCAGCGATTGCCCGGAAGGCGAGCAACAAGAATACCATGTCCTACAAGTGGAGAGACCACTGTCAAGCCTGTTCTTAATGCTGAAAAAATGATAAGCCCCTGAGCTTCTTGTAGCAAGGATGCTGGAATTTGCTTGGCAGTACTCGGCTTTGCAGAGCCTTTGAAGTAGTGTCCTGTGAAGTTCGATAGGATACGTTGTGCTTTAATACACTCTTCTGGAAGAGAACCAGGCATTATACCTCCCAGACTGCTCTGTACCGCCTGACGTCCTCCAATCAATGTTGCCAATGCAGCTCGTCGTGAGGGTTTTGATACTGCTGGAGCGCCATAAGCATGGGTATAATCTGAGACCATAGTTCAGTAAAGTGATAAGTATCAAGCAGATATTTAGGTAGGCGCGTTCAGCTTAGTTGAGGCGGGCTATTTGTCCATCAGCCATGCCTGAGACGCCAGCAGCCGTCGCAAGTAAACAGCTTGTATTTGTGAAGGAACAAATGAGGATTGTTCCGCGAGCTTTCCCACACATGATACGGCCCTTGACAGTCTCTTCTATACATACTAGCTCTTGCAAGAGGACTGTCTTGTGGTGTCGCTGTCGATAAGATTAAATTCGCCCGCATTGCGCCAATCGGCAATCTCCTCCCCGCGCTGTCAGATCAGATCAGATCTAGCATGCATCAACACTTTAGGCCCTTCTAGTCCATCACCAACAAGAACTACCGAACAGCCTTGTACTATTCGCAAAGCGCATATTGTGCAAGCATGGCATGCGCAACATATCAGAACCTGCCACTCGAATGTAGGCTCGAAGTGCTCGGCTACCTCGAGTTCCATACACTCTACGCCTTGCGACAGGTCTCACACCAGTCAAACAGCGACGTCCAAGCGCTAGAACGGGCGCGTTGGTATTCCGCACAAGTCATTGATGAGCTAGCCCTTCGACATCGCCGTCACATTGCCGAATCGCTGTCCTATTGTCGACCTTCATATGCGTGGTCGATGGGATATACGCAAGAGTCCTTTGTCGATTACTTTCTGGCGTATTGGCGGAAGTGCGTGCAGGCATTGCAGTCTGAGGGCTTGGCAGGAAGACAATTATTGTGTGAGATTACTACGCGGCGGACGCAGACCATGCCGTTCTACAAATGAGCTCCTCGGCTCTATGGCATGTTTCAAAGACGAGGGTTAAATCTACAACCATGTTTAAGGCAATCTTTTTCCAATGTACATAGGAATTGGTTCACACTGTCCTGCCTGCCTGCCTGCCTGCCTGCCTGCCTGCCTGCCTGCCCATCTCGTCGTGCTGTCCCACTTCGCAAGCGAATTCGCAAACCCGCCATCCATCCACCTATAGCTATACAATCACGCTGAAGCAAAGTCCTTGAGGCCTCGCTCGCTAGCGGGCCTGAAAGCACATCAGCATGCCGACATCAAAGCGCAATGGTCTTGCAGAGACAGCCGCAAAACTCGCAAAGCCACCACAACAACGCCGAAGCTCAAAGAAGCCTCCGTTTCTCGAACTCGACGAGGAAGAGATGCCGCTCCCTACAGCTTTCTTCGTCCGTGCACCACCCTCGACATCCGTATCAAAGCAAATGCGACACTATCGGCGCGTATATCTACATCAGGCCATCATGCGCGGCATGGGCCTCGTTATTGGCGAATTGCTAGTTGTTCGGCCCGAAGGCGCTGACGAGGACGACGCTGCGCTCGCTGCATTCGGTGTCGCCTTTCCCTCTGCTGACGTGGAAATCAACTGCGTGCAGCTGCATGATATGCTACGTGCATCGCATCTGCTGGAAATTGGCGACCGCGTTAAGCTTGTCAAATACCAAGCGAGGCCGAAAGCTCTCAAGCAATTGACTGTATGCTGTTTGGATGAACTACCTCGCTCTGCTGCTATGGAATCGAAATGGACAGAAGCATTAAGAGCTATTCTTGTCGAAATCCGCTATGTGACAGACGGCATGGAGTTCGAGTGCGCCGTCGAGCAAGCAGTCTTGTCGTTCACCATTGTCAGCGTACAAGAAGATCCATCGCGTACCCCTCGCAGACCAACAGACCCATCGAGCTCAATAGACCAGATGAATCGGCAAATGTCAAACTTGCAATTTGACGACACCTCAGAAGGCGAATCTGAGGACGTGCCAGACCTGTTTCTATTTGATCAACAAGTCGCAATTAATATTGATCGTCGCAGTAGCGGTACACCACAAGCTGAAGGCGCAAATGCGTCGAGATCAGCATCGTCACGACCGCCTTCACGTCAATACACGCCTTCTAGGCAGCCAACACCAAGACAGGCGCCTTCAAGTAATGCTCGTGCTACAAGTTCCACGCCAAAGACGACACCGGCTGCAGAGGCTAGCCCTACAAAATCACCGCCAAGTGCTGCTAAACGACCAGCCAAGGACATCCCACTCGGCCGTCCGAAAATAGAAGAAATTGATAGTGACGAGGAAGAAGCTATTCTTGCAGCGGCGCAAGGACCACGAATTGATTTCGACTCCATTGGCGGTTTAGCAGCACAAATCGAGTCCCTGCGAGAAATTGTCGAATTGCCACTATCGCGTCCTGAAGTCTTCAAGCGGTTCAACATGTCACCGCCACGAGGTGTCCTACTCTATGGGCCACCAGGAACGGGCAAGACATTACTGCTACGTGCAGTCGCAAACGAGACAACGGCCAAGATTTTTCTCATCTCTGGACCATCGATTGTCTCCAAGTACATGGGTGAAGCCGAGGAGAAGCTAAGAAAGATTTGGCAAGAAGCACAAAAGAAAGGTCCTTCCATCATCTTTATCGACGAAATAGATGCCATTACGCCACGCAGAGATCACGATTCAGGCGAAGCAGAATCACGTATTGTGGCTTCTTTGTTGACGTTGATGGACGGTATGGATGTCGACAGCAAGGTCGTTGTCGTGGGTGCGACAAATCGCCCCAACTCAATGGATCCGGCCCTTCGGCGGCCTGGTCGCTTTGACCGCGAGATCGAAATCGGCATTCCTGATGCAAAAGCACGTCTTGATATTTTGAATGTTATCCTCAATACCATGCCACACCATCTCAGCGAGCCCTTTGTTGCCAATCTAGCGGGGAAGACCCACGGCTTTGTTGGGGCTGACTTGTCTGCGGTGGTGCGCGAAGCAGTCGTGATCGCTGTCAAGGACGGCGTTAGCCGGAGCATACCACAAGAGGACTTGTACATTGAAGAGGCTCATTTAATAGAAGCACTACCGCTCGTACGACCCTCCGCGATGCGCGAAATCTTCCTTGAGACACCTCAAGTACGATGGTCTGATATTGGAGGCCAGGAAGAGGTGAAGCGGAAACTACGCGAATCTGTCGAGATTCCTCTGACCCATCCAGAGACTTTCAAGCGTCTCGGTATTGTACCCCCAAAGGGTGTTCTGCTCTATGGCCCGCCAGGATGCTCAAAGACACTCACAGCAAAAGCGCTTGCTACAGAAGCAGGTCTTAACTTTCTCGCTGTCAAAGGTCCAGAAATCTTCAACAAGTATGTCGGCGAGGCTGAACGTGCTTTGCGGGAGATCTTTCGGAAAGCGCGCGCAGCAAGTCCGTCCATCATTTTCTTCGATGAGATTGATGCGTTGACGGGGACGCGCGATGGTGGCGAAGGTTCATCAGATCGTATACTTACGACATTGCTCAATGAACTCGATGGCGTGGAAGATCTGATCAATGTCACTGTCCTGGCTGCAACCAATCGTCCAGATGTAATTGACACGGCTTTACTTCGCCCAGGTCGCCTCGATAGACTCCTCTACGTCGGTCCACCAGATTATGATTCACGACTACAAATATTACGCTTGCAACTCGCCAAGATGGCTGTTTCGAAAGACCTCGATGCAACATACATTGCAAAGGCAACAGATGGATGTTCAGGCGCCGAGATTGTTGCATTTTGCAGAGATGCCGGCCTTGCAGCGATGCAAGAGTCATTAGACGCTAAGCAAATTGAGGTGCGTCACTTTGAGAATGCGCTTCAAAGTCTGCGCAAGGGTATCACTCCGGAAATGATTGGCTTCTTTGAAAGCTTTGAGGCAAGCGTGACAGGATGATTGAGATATACTAAGAAAAGAAGGGAGCGGCACGAATCAGCACAAGCGACTACACACTAATTACATAGAAACAGTCCACAATTTAATCGTCGTCGCCATTATTATTCCCAGTGAGGGCCTGCAGTAGTGTGCGCACCGATTGAGCAAGATTGCCATTCTGGAGCAATGAGACATCGTTTGTTGCGAGGCCCACTCCGGTCACCAAATTGTTGTTGGTATTGACGTTGTTGTTTGCGGCTACAGAATTACTTGCCAAATTCTGTGTGCCGTCAGGGGCATTGATGACACGAAACTGAGAGTTCGGATTGACGTTGTTGTTAGTCGCAAGCTGGCTGGTCCTGACGTTCGTGGCAGCCTGATTTCCGACAATACTCGCCTGGCCTGTGCTTGCCAGATTATTGTTGTTGGTGACTTGATTGAATGATCCGATATTGCCAGAATCGACATTGTTTGCCTGCTGGGTAGCAGCTTGACTGTTGAGATTGCCAAAAGACGCGAGTTGATTAGCATTGATGTTGTTCGCCGTGCTTGTTGCGGCTGCATTCGCAGCTGCGGCAGCCAGGTTTTGCAGGAGATTGTTGTTGATTCTAGTATTGCCAGCTCCGAGAACATTCGCGGCATTAGCGAGTCTGTTCAGCGGATTCAAAGTAGCCCGAGAGACGCCTCCAATCAAGGACGTCAGCGAGTCAAGCAAGTCGCGTTTGTCAAACAGTCTCTTCAACTCGCGCGCAGCGGCTCGTTGTTGACGTCCGGCATTGTGCGATTGGGTCAGGCCAGCAATCTGATTCAGTGCGACAGCTTTGGCCACTTGATTGACGCTGTTGGTGGTTACAGCATTGGTATTAGTGTTCACCGCGGCATTGATTCTTGTGTCGACAGCAGCATTGATATTGTTATTGCCAGCTGCAGCAACATTTGCATTGCCAATAGCGCCCACATTGGTATTGAAGGCGTTGTTGCTGCCAGCTTGTTGTACATTCTGCTGCGCCTGAATCAGATTGACATTGGCTGCATTGTTGCTTGCGGTCACCAATTGTGCAGCCTGACCAATTCTTTGAACACCAACCTGGTCAGCATTCTGTGCAGCGGCATTATTGCGAACACCGTTGACTTGGGCTGCGCCAGTATTGCGATTGCCATTGTTCTGAGCATTTTGCGCATTCGCATTGACGAGAACTTGTGCTTGCCTATTTGAGCTCTGGAGGGCAGCTGCAGCGACATTAGCATTGACTGCATTGTTGCGATTGACTTGAGCCGCTTGGCGATTGCCATTGCCGTTGTTTTGCTGTACAGCTGCGATATTTGCATTCACATCCCGGTTGCGGTTGTTGCCGTTTCGCTGAGCTGCTGCGATGTTTGTGTCGACGAAATCCTGCTGAGAGCCCGTGGCATCTGCAGTGCTGTTCTGAGCATCGATGTCTGCAAGCAACTGCGTTAGAAGCGTCACCAACTGTCGGTTCTGGTCATCTGTGATGACCGCGTTTTCGGGTGAGGCATTTGCATCTGCTGCATTGGCGTTGGCTGCATTGACATTTTGATTGATACGCTGCTGATTGCCAATACCGTTGCCTTGACCATTGTTGTTTCGACCTTGCCGTTGTTGCTGGGCATTGAGTTGCTGCTGAGAATTCTGTGCCCTCACCTGCGCAGCCTGATCACCCGCACGTTGGCCATTGACCTCTTGCTGCGCAATGTCCTGCGCTTGAACAACCTGCTTGACAGCCCGACCTTGGCCTTGGCCTTGGACATTGTTTGCCAATGCTGCCTGAGCTGCAACTGTCCGGGTGGCTTCCGTGGACTTTGATGTCTCAGTCTGAACAGCCAGTACTTGCCCATTGACAGGCATCTGAGCAAGGCGACTAGCACCCGTGGCCTCAAGCACAGCAGCTCGTGTCACAACGCTCAGATCGGCCGACGTTGATGATGATACAAGGAGTTGGGCGACAGGAGCACCAGGTGCTTGTGCCTGAGAAATCTGACCAGGGTCAGCCTGGGCAATGTTGTCCGCAGCAGCCACTGGAATAGCAGCTTGAGCCGCTTGTGCTGGAGGACCTGGTGGACTATTGCCCTGCGTGTTGCCGTTGGAAACGAGTGTGAAACCCTTCGGACCACGCTCATTCCTGGTGCCAGGCCCAGTCAAAGCCTGGTCTTCAACTGCCTGCGCCCCGACGGCGAGATTCTGGTTTGCACCGGCGGCTTGTTGAGCAATACCTTGCTGAGGACCAAGGAAAGAGTTGAGCAGCTGAAGTGCAGCGTTGTTGGCAGGGCCCTGAGCAGTAGGACTTGGTGGCAAAGCACCTGGCCCTTGACGCTTGTTTCTACCACTCCCGAGAAGGCTCCGCAGGTTCTGGAACAGAGCATTGATTCCGCCCTGCTGTACAGCTGGCTGTCTGACTGTTCCAGTAGCCACATTGAGTTGCTGAGCGCGTTGCTGGGCTCTGATTGCGCCTGTGTTGGCGATTGCCTTGCTGGCTCCTTGAACGTTGCTTCCAGTGAGCGCCCCAACATTGACAGCGTTGACATTGGCATTGATATTATTGTTAACATTGCCATTCTGGTTGCCATTCTGAATCCTGTTCTGGTTGCCGCTCTGGATATCGTTCTGGTTACCGTTCTGGTTACCGTTCTGGTTACCGTTCTGGTTACCGTTCTGGTTACCGTTCTGATTACCGTTCTGGTTACCGTTCTGATTGCCATTCTGGTTGCCATTCTGGTTGCCATTCTGGTTGCCATTCTGATTGGCCCCAGCGGCAGAAACAACTCTAAATCGCACACAGTCGTCTTGCGCGCCACGTTGTGCGACGGGCATGTTCACAGCTTGATGATTGGAGGCGCTCGACATGGTGCAGACGCGATAGTTGCCAGCTTTGAGGCCACCCGTCACAGTCGCTCTAAGTTGCCCGTTGACTGCAGCGTCATCGATCCCCTTGAAGAAAGCAAATCGCTGGGCATCAAGCGGTCGAGCAGGATTGAGCGTTGCGCCAAGATCTTGAATGGTGACGTGCGTATGACCAATCACATCGCCTTGTGCGTTGAGCTGCTGAGGTGCCGCGTAGTAGGTCGAGTCTGGGTTGGTGAACGAGCCTGTTTGCATATTGGCAATTCCCAAAACCACATCAAATGTCTGGTCGGCTTGCAGCGTTGCACCTGCTGATGGGTTTGTGATCAGTGTGCTGACCATGTTGGAGACGGACGGTATCGCTCCCATCACAATCCCATTGCAGCTGCCTCCTTTCCTTTGCAAGCCATTCGTCAGTGTGTCGCCCTGGCAGTCGTTGATAAAATTGTCGTTGGAAGTGGCAGAGGCAGCTTGACCGGGTTCGGCATTTGTCAGACCATCTTTATTGGAATTTCTATCGGTCAGATCCTTCATGGACCTGCAATCACATACCTCTGTACGACAGACTGCAGCAGCAGTAATGGATTCTGTTGGCGTCGTGCGAGCAGTGATTGCGATTGCTCATCGTTGACGATAGGATGGGGGGCAGCCTGAGGTCAGCACAGTCTGTGTATACCATTATCATACCAGCGTTGAGCTAAGCAGCCAAAAAATGATTCTCATGATGTGCAGAAGTCTCCTCAGTATGCAGAGGGGCTGTGTACGCAGATATACATTTTAGGAGGAGCAGTGCGCAATGGGCGAAACAGCATACTCGCAGCTTGTGGCATCTTGCGCTTCTATGGAGTCATTGCCGTTTCACTAGAACGGTCGGACCGGTGTGTCTTCATTCGCATCGCCAAGTTTCAGGAACGCTACTTTGACGCTTGACCGCAGAAATTTCAGATGGCGCACAACCGCAGAACAGCGAAGAGGTCAGAGAAAAATCAATATCGGCAGAGATGACCTGTCGCACTAGTCATAGAAAACAAGAGCACGAAGCTCGATGCTCTGACGTTCCGGCTTTTCCGGGTCCGACTGCGGGTCAACGAATGCCGTGTGAGGTGAGAATGTGGCATATGAGCCGTCGCTGTCAAAGCACTTGATGAGAACCACTTGGTCGACGGCAAGATCTCTGTGGTAATACCATTTGTGCGTTGTATTGAAGGCCAGAGCAAGCGTTTCACCCGGTTCGGCATCTGGGTTGTCGAGGTCAATGCGATCAGTCGGGTAGAGATCTTCTTCGAGGTTGACTGATGTAAAGTCAGCAAACGCAAGTGGCTGCTTGTATGCTGGATTCTCGATCGGTCGCCACATATTGATTATTTGGAAGCGCTTTTGTATCAGACTTGAGGCGAGTTCTGGTAAGTGTCTTTCGACGCGTTTGTACGCCGCTTTGGTCGTCTGGTCGACGTGTACGCGCGACACAGGGCCTCGTGATGTGTTTGGCTTGCGAATCGTGTGATCGAAGAGGAAAATGCGTGACGCGCCGGTATGTGTCTTCAACAAATCTTCCATTTCTTTGTAGTAGCCTGATTTGATGGCCTCCTCATTCAAGAAGTCCTTTTCCACAGCCACATGAAACAAGATCTCGAATCCGTTTTCATTCAATGTAGGCTTGAACTCAGTTTCTAAAGACAAGTCCGTAATGGTGACGCTGTGGACTTCTTCAGTAAAGTTGCTCTTCGCTTCCAACACGCCGCCTTCGACCCAATGCTTCTTGCCATCCGTTGTTTCTGCGGTGACATAAGTGAGTTCCGCAGTCGTTGACATCTTTGGGCCTGAGACTGGCGATGACTGGGCTGATGGTCAAAAGGACTCTGGCGTCATGCCTCTTTCGAATTCCTCTTCCCCGGAATATCGCGCAATAGGGGGGGTTGTCGCAGTCACATAATAAATATGATGAACTTGAAAGAGCATCGCCGTCGCTGTTTCAATGGTTCCCAGATCAGATTCTTTTCTACATGTCACATAAAGCCCCGTCGAGCCTTTACATATGGCCATGAGCGTGATGCCAAATAATCGCTGACCATGCTCCGGACAAGAACAACAACCTTGGAATGCTGCATGGCTAGATGGGCTACATACGGCCGCTAGATAGCTGTTTTCTCGTTGAAGCTCTGAAACACAGGATCTTCATCATTCAATCATCTTTGCATGCTCACCTGGCTCCTATCTCATCAAGCTCTAAGACGTCTTGTCTGCAAACGAGGATGCGACAAACTTCCATCGATGCTGAGCTGTGTTATCACACAACCTTGAAAGAAATCAATGGACGGCCTTTGCGCTAGTTCTAGTAGGCCAGCAAGAGTTTTCTGCCTGCCAGTCAATTACTTCCAAATGATGTGTGCTATCGCGACCGATCTTACAAGTCGCAGTATGTTCCATCGGCGGCGCGTTGCTTCGCACAGGACCATGTCAGGCAGTTCAGACAAAGTCAAGTACCGCTGGCTGCGCTCAGACACTCTGGAGTCTCTTGCGTCAAGAGCGAGACTAGCAAAAAGCGCATTGCAGCGTTCGATGACGTGAACCCCCCTCATAAACGCCCAGGACATGCTTTTACGCGGGGCGACGACTTGATGTAGTATTGCTACTGTGGTAGTTCTTTTGACGGGCAGTGGTAGGACTCGTTGAGGCTCCTTGGTGTCCGCAAATGACTGCATTGCTCGTGTCTTTCTAGTGCGCAATATCGCCTTCCCTGCCGATATGCGCCGTCATGGCCAGGCGTCTCGCTTCCTTCCACTGCGACATTCAGGTGCGTCTGCCGATCGACAACTACGCAATGCTCCTGATTGCTGTTTCCGATCGACTTGGACAGCATTATAGAGCGGCAAATCCTCCACGCAAAGGATGGATATACATTGATGTGCTTTCCGAAAGAGTCTAAAGGTGAGCAGAGTTCCGCATACTTCGCTCTCCTGGGTAGATCGGCACGCGAAAGGTGTACTGTCCCGTCAGGCATCGAAGCGCGACCCATTGCAATGCAAGCCGTCTGGCAGTGTTGTAGCAAGTGCAAATGCGAATGCTAGCAAGGGTCTCAGTACAGAACCTTTTGACGGCGTCGGTCATTTGGCATATCTAAGCCTACAGCAAGCATTCGGCCCACGTTCAAAGGTTTGCTGCGACGCGAATTGACAGTCTAGAACTTCCTGCAGTAGGATTCAAGCAGCATGTTGCAGCATTCAACCTTGAGAGAAACCAACCATGATGGGCCAGTACACTTCTTTGCTGATCCACGACTTTAAGTGGCATCGCGGCTGCGGCAGCTTTTGCGACAAGCAGCAGAGAAGTCAATGAACTATCTTGTGCCTGCAAGAAATTGCAACAGGCCTACCCGTTCACGAACAGCATGACCTGATCTGTCGATATGTGCCCTCGCCGTGGCGTATCTTGTTCTCTCCATCGCGCGGTGTCAAAAAAACTAAGCCGATTGAAAACGACGTGGTACCCCTGAAATTAATTCGCTTGCATTTTGATATGCATGATACGACCGCGGATCCTGAATTGTAAAGCATGGAGAGGCCCTGATGTGCGTAATTCTCCACGTAGGTGGATCACAGCTTTCTCTACGGTATACATCAGCTGAAGCTTTTAATAGCTCGCTTTTCAACAGCCTCCAAAACAAAGGCAATTGGATATCTTCATCTTATTACCCTCAAGCACTGAGGCCAAGCAACCCAACGTCTGAGCACCCACTGTTGTCTTCAGTCCTGCTAGAACCACAAGCATGCTGGGTCTGGCGCATCTCTTGGCTGCGAACTTGCTCGTCATTGATCGAGTATTCGCTGGAGATGCTTTTCTTGAACTGTCACCAAAATATCGCGCACAACTGCTGAGTCAGAGGATGCACATGATTGGATGTTATGGCGCCAACTTTACTTTCTCTGCGCCAGTCAATGTAGTGGGCCAAAACTTGCAGTGTTCCGAGGTCTGCGGTCCCATGTTGAATAACTGGAAGCAAGCAATCCTCGGTCCAGGTAAAAAACCATTAAGCGTGAGCCAGAATGTCTGCGTGAGTGCCCCACAAAGAAAAGAATTCGAGTTTTCGTACCAACAGCTTGACGCCCTTCCTGACGCGGGCTGTCAGTGGACAACGCAGTGCTTATGTCGTTTCAGGCTCGAAGTCCACGATATCTTTCTTTCCCCGCCTAGATCACTGGCCAAAATTCATCAGGGGCAAAGTTATAAGTCACTCAAGCATGGAGAGTCCAGCCAGTCGTCTGATCCGCAGGCTGCCTTCAAACTTCAGGAATACGGCAGTTTATCATCGCCCAAAAACTGCAATGCATCAGGATTCGCTCCGTGGCTTGCAGCTAAGATGACGGAGGGGCAACCCGGGTCGGCAGGAGCCAAGGTGACGATCTCCGACGAAGTATTTGATCTCGAGTGCAAAAATTTCATCAAGCGGTTCGGTTCAATGAAGGCTGACGAAGTTCAAGATCGCTACGAGGAAGCGGTTGAGGCACGTAAAAGGGATAAAGATTCGAAGAAGGCTGGGAAACTTGCCACCACAGCTCCCAAACGAGCCCAAGAACTTGCCGAGAACTTGCCAAAGAAACAGCGCTTAGAGGCAGGCAGCAGTTCTGTGCCAAAGACTCAAATCCCAGATTGGAGGCAGCCCGCTCCAGTTTGCCGAGCGCCCGGGGGTCTGAGATGGCGAGCAGGTCCAGGTCAAGGTCGAGGTCAAGGTCGAGGTCAAGGATCTGCTCCAGCTGAAGCTGCTGCCGCGCCGCGGGGGCAGGAGCTACTGAATTTAAGAGATGATGAAGCAAGACTATGGGCGCGGGCCTTCAAGCTAGGTCCCCCTGTACAGCAGGATGATGACGAAAAGCAGCAGCCGGAAGGTGAGAATTGAAGGCTAGTTGAACGAAGCATGCTAAATCTCACTTGTATCTGCCATAGATTTGAAGTAAGATGATTTATTCGTAGTTCGGTATTTTTGACAAAAGGATGCAGCGCTTGCAACGATGTGGATGTGAATTCCTTGACTACAAGGTACGACTCTTTAATGCTGCAGCTACCGGTGTATGGCAGCAGAGAGGACTCTGGCCATGCGCATCAGCCTGGGTCGTCGAAATGCGACAGACATTTGCTGCGGAACCTTGACCCAGTCGTTTGGCTGTGATGGAAAGAATGTACGGAATGCGCTATTTGGTGGCCTACACGGCAACGTTACAGTCGTAGAGAAGGGTTTCAGCATGTCAGAGACTCAGAATGGTGCGGGTAACGGACGGTCCGTCAACCGACTTGACGCGCTATATTTCTGCACAGTGCAAGCAACACACGCGGCTTGTTTACGTGGGTCATGTTCATGGCCATGCGATGATGCGAGGATGCGAAGAGGACGGCAATCAAAGGAGCTCATCATCAGCATCAAGCGCATCGTGTATGATTGCACCCAGTGCTAGAGAATAGCTAATAACCCTTGACAGCATTGAACCAAGCATATCTGTTGCATTGTACAATAACTTGATAGCACTCCAGACTCAACACGCTATTCCGCTTGCTAGCCCTACCCTTCTACAGACCAGGCCAAGTGATCTACCCGACGCTGCCATGCGGCCTCTGCGCCTGTGTCTTCCACGTGTGCCTTCACTGCCTTGATTGTGCTTCTTGACAGCTTCCACGTTGCCTTCCCAAAGTGGCGAATAAATCGACGATGGAACGCCACAACGCCCTTTGTCCACGAGCAGGCAGCCGCACTTGCGTTGAGCAGAGTCATACGGTGCCATATACTAGTCATGCTTGAAGAGGCCAGCTGGGGCAAACCATGCGGCAGCCTGAAAGACATGCTTGACCCGAAGAGATTCACAGAACTTGCCGCTTGCAGCCCCCGAAGCAGGCCAGCGATCATTCGGGCAAGGTAATCCCCCACTTCGCCGCGTTACCAAAGAAAAGAGCACGATAGGAAAATGTGGTGATGATGCGATGGCAGATCAGCCGCGGTCGCCGTCCACCTGCGATCCTGCACCTGAGCATAAACATGGGCCAAAGGAGGAAAAGTGCCACAGCTTGAAAATCGGAGCGCACATCAAACCCGGCAGTTGCGCGTGTTGACGCTCGTTTGTCACCCACATGCGCACGCAGCAATCTGGCGGACCCAGAGAAAAGGCCCTGGGCGTGAACAGGCCGCTCCTTGTGATTCTGTTTCGGGACGCAATCAGACTTCTACAACTACTGCTAGAGAGTCTCCTTCGCCTCACGATACGCGTTCGTGCGCTTTTGCATGAGCCAGGTCACGGCGTCAATGGCCACCATGATGAACGATGCCAAGCACGAATTCACAAGGCAGTTCTTACAACAGGCGCTTGGCGGAACAGGCACGCGCACTGTTGAAAACTATATCGCTCCAACGCCTGTCCCAGACGACCCAGCAACTTGGCGGACTCCAGTGCTTGGCGCATCACGACGCACATCTGCCGCACTTCCACGGCATTCGACGACTGCGACGCCGACACTGCATCAATCTCGCAAGGCTTCAGTCGTAAGTGCAAGTCTGCCAGGCTCCAGCATCTTTCCCAGCATTTCAACTCCTAAAATCGACATGTCGCCTCTCCTGCATCCGTCAACCTGGCGTGAGCGACGTACGGCCAAGCGTTATGCACTACAGTATGATCAGGTGGACGCATTTTTGGAGACACGGCCCTGCTACGTTTGCCTCGAAACCGGTCAGCAACCTCTATTTATTGCTGGTGGCACTGGCAGTGTCATGGTCATTGAGCAGTTCCCTGTGAACGAGAGCATACCAGTCTTTCTCAGCAAGGAGGACGTCTACCATTACGTCGGTCACTACACGTTCGCCGAATCTTACACTATGGAACCTGAAACATGGGAAGATCTCACATACGGCGCAAAGCTTGAGTTTTGCCATGCGCTGCTGCAGTCCTCTGCAGATGTTCGCTCTCTACAAGCAGCAGGTTTGACTGGTGACTGGGCCCGTGATTTCGAGTTGCGCACAGATGTACGTCAGGCTCAAGTCAACAGACTTATGCGACTCATCAGTTCGCGCGACTTTGACGTACAAGTCGCAGAAGCGTCATTCGCTGGCTTCGACGCCGCTCTCTATGATACACTTGTTCGCCGCAGTGTGCGACAGTCGATTGTTTCGACGATCGGCGATCAGTCGTCCACTTCTGAAGAGCTTCCCATGCCACCCATGCACCCTGACCAAACACATTCAAGGCGCTCGTCCAAATTCCCCTTCCGCAAGTTCTTTCAGAGATCAAACGAGAGCATTCCAGGCACAAGCAACATCTTTATGCCGCAGTCTGGCCAAGGTCATCAAGATACGCAAAAGACACCTCGCGCATGCAAGACGGAGCCGATTGGTGGCGTCACACCATTGAGTTTCTCAGCTCTACAGCAACTCGGCAACGAGACAACAAAGCCGAATCTTGATGGTCGCGTTGCTGTCGCTGCGTGGGAGGCCGCTCAGCACAGCTATGAAGGTCTCGCTCAGCAAGCTGAGCATGGCCCCGGTCTTGGACTTGGCATTTTCGGACACGACATCGCCAACACCACAGCTTTCCGCGCTTCTGTACCAGTTCGTGATGTCGACAGCGATAATGTCTCGCCTCACGATAACAGACCCGTCAGACTGCGCCATGCAGAGTCTCTGTTGAGTGCAGCAACGTACAAGTCAATGATGACGGAAGACAGTATCTGCTCAGATTCCTTCTTTGACGAAGATGATGAGTATGAAGATCGCGACGAGCCGGCACGCCTACGACAGCACTTTCAAGACGCTGATCGTCAAATACAAGATTCCTATCTCACGCAAAGACTTGCACAAGTGGCAGAAGATGACTCACAGAAGCACATGTTGCAAATTGTTCGTGCTGCAAATGGCGAGCGCGTGTTTGTGCTTTAATACAGATTACTTTATAGATCAAGCATTAGCGTATAGCCTTCCTTAATCATTTATCCACCTTTACTTGCTCCTCTTCTCCTCGCCTTCCTTGTGAATAGGTCCAGGATGCTCGTTTTGCGACTTTGGCAATGGCTTGTCTGACGTGGACTCCTTTGGTGGGATGTTGTAGCTTGTCGGGTTGCCATCGTCTTTGCCTTCCTGACTTTTCGGAGGCGTGCCGGCCATGCTGCGTCGGGCAATCAAGACTGATTGAGCAGTGCGACGCGTCATGAGAGATGTGCGCATGGCTAGCATGGTGTAGCTAATGGGTAGATGCTGCAATTGACCTTGTACGCGCTTGTTCACCATTTCATGTCGTCATGGAAGTAGGATCTTCAGATGGCTTGTCATATGCGAAGATGCTTGAGAAGGAAAAGAGTAATGCTCAATACCATCTCATGTAATGCATCTGTCACGAGCTTGACTCAGCTCGCGCAGGGATATGCTACCAACGGCATCTCAAAGGTAGTAACGAACGGTATTATGTCCAGAGAAGCCTCCACCATGAGGGTTTACCAAGAAATGCTGCAAGCCATGCCACAGCAGCGCATGGCATTGATTGTCATGCCGTGCAACGCGCATCACAGCGGCAAGATATTGCTTGCACGAAACAGTTTCCCAAGAAAACAAGCATGCATGTTGGCATTCCCCGCACACAGCACGCTTTGGCAGCCGCCAGGGGTATTTGGCTTTGCTAGCGGTTCCATCAGGTGATCAGAAGCCTTCATATCATGACTCGCAAGCATGCCATTCATGCATGGGGTTCAGACTTGATATTACTTCTTTATCGTTGCGTCGATCCATCTGATCAAAATCATGGTCCCGCACAAGTCGGCAGCCGCCTGCTCCAGCTGATGTTCCAATTCGATCTGCATGCCTACGTCCACGAGTCAATGCGTAGGATCTTGTAATCATTCGTCCTATCGATCAACAAGATGACGGCCTGCGAGCCGGCATTCGATCTTGTTGCAGTTTCTCTCTTGTCATGCGGGCATGCATGTCACGGACTATGGTTACCATGTGTGGGAGCATCGGTCTCCGAACACCCTAGCAGATCTATGGGCAGGCCAAGGCAGTGAACAGACGCGGGGTCGTCTAGTTGCAGGCTCTCTAAGATCATTGAACGACTGCATCTGTATGACTGCTATATATTTCTATAGTCATCGCAGGGTGGAGTGTGGATAACGACGAGGGAACGCCTGGCCTGATCCGCACTCGACAACTTGCTGTTTACACCCCGGCCAGGGGCAATTGAGGCTTCTATGGTGATTGTGCCTATAAAGAAACTCTGCGATCCGGGCCCTACAACCCTGGATCGTCACAAAATTGCGTCTTCCGTCCCAACGCTTCGAATTTCTGGATGTGAATGCGTGCTGGCATTCGGTCTTGTTGCAGTACTTCTCATGCCATGCGAGCATAATTTGTCTTCACACCATCCACCATTCATTATGCAAATGCATGCTCGCATGGCATTACAAAGACTGCAACAATTCGAAAGCCGGCTCGCATCCATATACAACAATTTGAATCATGAGTACGGAAGACGCAGTCGGATGACATCTACAGAATCAGGTTGTTACAACTCTCTCTCACTCCACTTCTGCGTGATCGTGCCGCATGGACGGAGGCCCGCATGAATCTATTCCACATGTGACTATTCTGCTATAAAGCCTTCGCCCGAGGCATTTGTGGCTTATCATCGTGAGTGCGCCGTTCCCAGAATACACCCTGCGTTCTGGTCTCAGTACCAGGGTCATGACTCTCGACGGGTCAGAAAATGCACAATTAAACCTCCAGAGACAAGCGAAAAGCATATCTGATTGCATGGAAACCATTGGTGTACCTTGGTATGAATCGTATGTGAAATTGTCAATGCTATGCGACGCTCTAGGCTGAACATCAATATGCCGTCAATGCTATAAATTTGCCTCTCGTGAGTTCATGCCACTGCTGGGACAGAGACATGCCATGGCACAACTCTGCTAGAAAGAACACCGAGCCATGACATCCACGATAACTCTCGCTGCTTCGCAAAAGGCAGAATACTAGGCTCATCTAGACTGCTTCTGGGCGATGAGACGGGTGTGGCTGGATGGCTTGAGTCAAACCCACTCAGCGTTTTGTCATATTGCAACACGCCGAATCTGTCCAAAAATTGAAGTGACTGGTGGACATTGTCGAGCAGCACGCGATGCGGCGACCTCTGCTTGCGTGCCAAAGCCGCAGTCAGTTTTGGGAAGAGCACACCGGCATCTGATTGTGATAGATGCAGCGAGTCCTTGACAACACGATACTCCATGTCGGCATTGCAACTTGAGCTTGACACAGCATGGCCGACTGATTCAAGTGAGCTCTCCTGTGCCTTTTGCGCAGCTTCAAAAACGCTGCAGTATCTGAGGAGCCGATCGTGGTTGACTGGCCAAGCCGCGAATTCCTCGGAAACAAGATGCAATAGTGGCACTTGCACATTGACATGAGATGGCAATGGTTGTGTCCATATATCCAGAGCAATTGCTGCTTTTGGCATGCTCGCAAGGTCTATCGGTATTTCAGGAAGTTCGATAGATTGACTCTTCTTGTCAAGAAGAGGCGCTCGCTCAGTGTCAAGGGCGTGAACGATGGTTGCGCCACCAAAAGAATGGCCCATCAATGAGAATGACTCCCAGTCTAGGCAATCTGCTTGTAGTTGTGAGTCTTGTTTCAAGATATGCACGAGCAAGTTCAGCTCGAAACAGCGGTGCGCGAGCATATACGTGCTTCGTTCCCGATTTTCTGGGATCTCTTGTTTGACAGGTGAAAAGTAGGGGATATTTTCATCTGCTTGACCTTCTTCTCTGATGATGGTTGAGCTTGCTGAACAGTCGCGGTGCTCAATGGCATAGACAATGACGCCAAAGGATGCGAGGTTGCCGCAAATAGCGCTGTACAATGTGTCTGTTCCACCTAGTCCTGGACTGAATACGACCACCGGCATTTTCGCCGTCGAATTGATCAGAGGCGCGTCTGTATATGCAGGAAGCCTTACTGACGAGAGCAGATAGGTCAATGGCGCCTGAAGTAATGTCGTTGCTCCGGGTAATCCTGAAAACTTGGCAAACCCGCTAATCTGTTCAGGCGTGGCCCAAATTGGATGGGTCTTCGCGTCGCTGCATTGACTAGTATCCTTGCTCGCCGGGTAGAATATGCGTGCTTTGAGGGTGCGCAGGCGCGAGCAGTAAGGCAGCTCAATGCGATATTCTTGCGCGAGTGGTACTTCAATGAGGCGCGTACCTACCATGTGCGGGCCCTTGTATTCTGGAAGCGCCCATGACGCGCCAAATATCATGCTAGTCGTATGTAAAGATGCTAGCTCAGCTCGTGTGCGCAGTATATGGCACACGACCGGTCGCTGGCATCGCAACATTTGAAATTGAGGCGAGAAAGAGTGATGTCACGGACTTAGCGGGATATAGTCTGCCTCGTTTCGCGGTGAGTACCGCATAGAATAAGGTAGAATATCTCATTTCTGGCTTAGGCCCTTGTGTCCGATGTCTTTGTTGTTCTTGTTATTTATGACTGCCTTTTTTCTTTCTACGACAAATTCAGGGACCACTTCATCACCTTCGCCCAACTACAGCTCGAGCTCTCATTTTTCTGCCTGCTATCATGTCTGATATTGACTTGGACAAGCTACGTGACTTTGCTGTACAGCTTGCTAGAGATGCTGGCAAAATCATTACTGGTGCCCGCTCCTCACAAAAGCAATCCCATGCAGAGAAGAAGAACTCTGTCGACCTCGTCACTGAAGTGGATGTAGCAGTTGAACGCTTCATCACAGACGCCATCAAGAAGGAATACTCTGATCATAAATTCATCGGCGAGGAAACATACTCGAGTGCACCGGCAGGGAAAGGCTCAGTCTTGGATGATGCGCCAACGTGGATCGTCGACCCAATTGACGGCACGACCAATTTCATCCACGGCTTTCCCTTTGTCGCCGTGTCGATTGGTTTCACAATCAAGCAAGTGCCTACCGTCGGCATCGTCTACAATCCATTCCTCGACTACATGTACACCGGCATTCGTGGAAAAGGCTCATTTCTAAATGATAAGCGTCTGCCACTGAACGGACCTGCCGCAGAAATCGGCAGTCTAGGCAATTGCGTGGTCGCTGTCGAATGGGGCAGCGATCGAAGTGAAGACGGTAACCTCAAGATCAAATCAGATACGTACTTCAACCTTGCAAGGGAACACGGTGGGATGGTTCACTCTTTGCGATCTCTTGGTTCAGCTGCTTTGAATCTATGCAGTGTGGCACAGGGCAGTATGGACATGTATGTCGAAGGTGGTATGTGGGAATGGGATATCTGCGCCGGTTGGGTCATCTTGACGGAAGCAGGCGGACTCATGACGACGGCCAACAAGGCGGAAGAGATCAGGGAACCAGGTCTATGTGATCGCAAGATTCTGGCAGTGAGAGGGTCGCCGAGCAGGCAGGATCAGGAAAAGGTGGTTCGCGAATTCTGGGCTCAGACGACAGGTGACTTGGTCTATGGTCGGTGAGCCCTTTTCCTCTTCCGACATAGAAGTATAGTGATACGATGAGCAATAGACAGCACGATCACTTGGTTAATCGCGACAACACGACACAATTAGCGATAGTCACAAACGCTCCCTGTCCAATAAGGAGGCCGCATGGCAGGCCATGCTCGCGATCCCAAGACAACTCTCTTGACACTCCTCGCCCTCCTCGTCACACACAGCGCCTTGCTCTTTCTAGCGCACAGTGCACTATGCCTCCTTTCACAAGCACCCATCGCACCACTTGCGCGCGTTTGGGATTGGCGACTCTGTTCATGGCAACTTGAACCTGTCGCCCTTCGTTTCGGTCTTGCACATCTCCTCGCTGCCGGCGCGACAATCTCTGCCATCCTACGCATCGTGCAACGCTCGAAACTCGTGCTAGACT
This sequence comes from Protomyces gravidus, assembly GCA_003717255.1. Taxonomy (NCBI): domain Eukaryota; kingdom Fungi; phylum Ascomycota; class Taphrinomycetes; order Taphrinales; family Protomycetaceae; genus Protomyces; species Protomyces gravidus. Next base: position 44,956 of record QXDP01000237.1, on the reverse strand, counting down.
TTGCATTAACGACACAAGCGTGCACGCTTCTTTTTAGTTGGCTACAAACGGGTCAATTCCCCTGGAGTGCATCATGGTGGCTCCTATGGCTCATCACGAGCGCGTTACTGGTATTTGGGGGCGAGTGGGTGTGTATGCGAGAAGAGCTACGACCTATGACTTTTGGTCGCGCTGGTGAGCAGGATAGCACGGAGAGGGAGGTGTTGCATGAGTTTGTGGCAGATGAGGAGGATGAAGGTGATGAGGAAACGCGGATTGGCATGCACACATTGAGTCAGGAGGGGACACGGACGCCAGGACGGACAAGTATGCAAGCGTCGCGTAGCATTATTGGTGGCGAACGGCAAAGCTTGCAATTTGGACGAGCACAAGCTGGAAGTATAGACACAGAGGTAGAGTCAAAGTAATGTATTGCTATTCGTTTTGATTCAATCCATGCAGATGGTATGTCCTCGTCGCGTCGACCCAACATTGCTATCGTGAACCTTGTCCAACGAACAAGCTGCTTCCTTTGCTTGAGACTTCCCCTCTCGGCCGGGGGCTGTACATTGTACTAACCCATTGGCGATTCAGGCCCATAGAATCGAGCATGAACCGTGGCTTCGACCTTTACTTTTTGATGGGGAGTAGAAGTGGATTTTGGACTGCGAAATATTTTATGCGTAGGGTGAGGAGATCGCACGCTCAAGGACTACAAGATACTACTGCTATTGCTTGGCTTTTCCTCGGATAGAAGCTTGGATCATTTGTTGTCAGCTCCCTCGTTGCTTGTCTACGCCTCAGTCCAAAAGTAGACTGCTTCGAATCAATCTAGCTCTTCAACGTCTATATCTCACGACAATGGTTGAAGCTCTCATTGCTCCCTCTCTCCTCGCTGCAGACGCAGGCAACTTGCGGTATACAAGTTATCTTCTACTTTCTTTGCTGATGGCAGCTGCGAATGTGGCCGTGTTCTTGATGCAGGCTCCGATTGGCTCCACATCGACATCATGGACGGCCATTTCGTGCCAAACCTATCCTTCTTTGATGTCAAGAATATCCGAGAAAGTGTCCCTCGTGGCAAAGCAGTGCTCGATATTCATATGATGGTCTCGGATCCTGCCAAGTGGATCGACTTGATGGCAAAGAATGGTGCAGATTCGTATACGTTCCACTACGAAGCCATTCCCGAGGGCGAGCACCAGTCAATTATCAAGAAAGTCAAGAAAGCCGGCATGAAAGTCGCTTGTGCATTGAAGCCTGATACTCCGGCGGATGTAGTGGATGCATTCGCGGAAGATCTCGATATGATCCTCGTCATGACAGTCGAGCCTGGTTTCGGAGGCCAGAAATTCATGCAAGATATGATGCCCAAGGTGAATGCACTCCGGCGAAAGTACCCAAACAAGCATATCCAAGTGGATGGAGGATTATCTGCGTCTACGATTGATGTTGCGGCCGAAGCGGGCGCTAATGTTATTGTGGCAGGAACGGGTATTTTCAAGGCTGATGATGCGGCGGCAGCTGTAGAGACCTTGCGAAGTGCTGTTCAGAGTGCACAGACTAAGGCCAAGTTTTAGACATGTTAGATGAATTTATGACTGTTTCGATCCCGTTACGTCAAACTGGAACTCCTCTGGCTGCGACGAGTCTTGAAAATAAGCGACAAGTACTTGACAGCCAAGACGTCGCTCCTATTCAAGCGCGCATTCAGCAAGTCGGCCATGTCATCTGCAACAAGGCTTTACGAGCTCAAGGCCGATTGGAAGAAGGGCCAGTACGACTTTAATGATACAAAGGGAAAAGTGGTTTTGGTTGTGAATACTGCCAGCGCTTGCGGCTTTACACCGGTATGACAACAGCTAGCATGACTGCCCATAACTGACAAGCGCAGCAATTTGAAGGCCTTGAAAAGCTCTATCAAAAGTATAAGGATCAAGGCCTCGTTGTGGTTGGCTTCCCATGCAACCAATTCGGCGGCCAGGATCCCAAGTCAAACGATGAGATTACTAGCTTTTGCCAGGTCAACTATGGCGTATCGTTCCCTGTCATGAACAAGATTGAAGGTATGCATCCACATCAAGAAAGCAGAAGCTCATACTAGTCAATGGCGACAATGTTCACCCTGTATTCCAGCTGCTCAAGTCACAACAACCCGGCTTGCTTGGCATGACGCGCATCAAATGGAACTTTGAGAAGTTCCTGGTTGACAAGGAGGGCAAGCCTGTACACCGTTACTCGTCACTGACGAAGCCCGAGTCGATCGAGGCCGACATTGAGCGTTTACTTAAGCAGGATTCTGGGTCTGCAAAGGCTTGATTACTTTATATAATTATATGCTTCCGGAATTTGATTGATATTGGTTATGGAGAATGCATATATGGCATGAACGATGAGACATCAGACATGTCTATGAATGCAGGTTCCCTCGCCAAGCTTTGCCCTTGTGCAAAAGTGTTTCCTCAGGGTTTCGCCGCTATTCCCGTCATTTTTGCCCGCGTCATTGGGTTCACATTGATTACCATGACATGCACATCTCTTGAGAATCAAACCTTGCGGTTGATGCATAACGGCATGGCAATGCTACTGCGACGACATGACAGAAACGATGAAGTCTATACAGGTAGGACGAAGTCCTTATGTAGACGCTATAGCGATGGCTGGACAGTACAAGTCCGGTAGAACTGTGGCTGGATAGCCTGGTTCCGGTAATTCGGCTCCGGAAATGGGTTCAAGAGATGCACATAGATGCAGCCGAAGGCTGGCCATAATGAGGCGTAAATCGCCATTCTCAACAACATCCTTGTCTGCCGCCTTTGCTGCAGCTGATCGGCAGCAGCAGATCAATTGACAGATCGTCCTGCAATTGAGTTATCACGTCACAGAGCATACTAGCTGTCTCTGATGGTGTGATTGAATGCTAGCCAGCAACATGTTCCTGTTGGTAGCAGTAGCATGACGATGTGCGATTCGAAAGTGCGGATGCCTCGAAGCGAGATATTCACATCCGAGGCTTCCCCTGTTTCCCCCTTTCTGTTCATGTGCCTGATTTATTTCTTTCCTGCTTTTGACTTTCCGGTGAGATCATCAGCAAAATTTGGGTCAAGGCCGCAACCGACAAAGATTCAAGTAAGCGCAAAGTCATATTCTGCCAATGCGCATGCCAGGAACCCCCTTCTTCCTCTAATACACATCTCAAGCTGCACGGCCCTTGTTTGCTAGTCATCATGAAGGCGCATTCAATTGCATTGCCTGACTACAATACGTCAACGAGCTCGATAGCCAACGACAACGAATTCGACGCGAGGCCCAGTGATTCAAGTCGCCGCTTTTCACTACAAGAAGCGCTCATCGATCTAGATAAAGGCCTGCCCCCAGCCTACACATGTTCTGTCCATCTCAGTGGCACAGTACTCAGAAAACTCGAAAATACGCTCGAGCCAGGGAGTGACAAGTTGCATGTCCCGTTTCGTCGCACATGGCAGGCCGTACATCTTGTGCTGCGCGGGACAATCCTTGAAGTGTATAAGCCTTTGTCGGGTGTAACTTTGGAAGTTCCGAAAGCGACAGCGGCGAGGGTCAGTCCTCATCAAAGCCGAGCACCAGGTCAACATCCAAAACGCGCAGACTCAATGCCGCTTACGAGCACTCAGGGACTTCACGTACAACCTGCACGACAGCGATCTAGAAGCGCACCCTCTGTGGCCCTTGGCCTTGCAGAAACAAAAGTCGATTTGCAAAAACTACAACGTGTGCAAACCTACTCATTACGCGGTGCAGTCGCAGGGATCGCTTCAGATTATACGAAACGACCGAATGTCTTGCGTGTCCGCGTCGACCGCGATCAGTTCCTGATTGCATGCCCGCGCGGTGCTTTTGAATGTGTCGCATGGCTTGATCATATTCAAAAAGCGTCTGGGATTGCAGAACCCCTCGAGTCTCGTAAAGAGCCAGCTGTCGTTTGGACACCAAGACGTATGAAGATGAGATCAACGATACAACAAGCATATGAATTATTCGAGGCTTCTCAGCCACATGGAGCGTTGAGGCAGCGAACGTTTGCGGCACGGATTCGTGTTCGACCTGATACGACGGGATCCGCACAAACGCCTACATCTTCGTCCTCTGCCTCGCAAGAATTCTGGGACCGAGCTGCTACAGCGCGTCGAGAGACACGTCAAGCAAGCGCTGACCGGCCTGCAGTACAAGCGCGATCGGCTTCCAACATGTCAGTCACGTCAACCCGCTCGCAAAAGGGACAACAAAGACATGTTTCTTCAAGACGGCCAACGGTACATGGTCGCACCTCTTCGCATTCTCAAAAGGAGCGGTATGTGTGTGCTGTGTTGCAGGCGACATTTCCACGACAGGCGTTGGTAACGGCTTAATCACATGCCACGACTTTGACGCGATAGGTTGTGGGACATGAAGTATGTTGTATACTTTCTCTATATCGTAGCGATGGCATATCTTGGTTCTCCTTCATTCTTTCCATGCTTTTCCATCTATAGCTACCTTGTGTGACCCCTGAATGCATCAATCACGTGCACCAACTGTCAAAATAGACGCAGAAAGACATCATCACACCGTCAAGCAAGGACAGGTAGTCTCGCATGGTCTCAGAGGACTCCCTCGTCATCGAAGAGCTAGAGCCAGATGCCATGCTTGATGTAGCAATCCCGGTACAACGCGCAAAGCACGTGTCAGAACCTGAGGAGCCCGTGGAGCTCGTGTCGCATAAAGCTGAGCCGGTCCATTTGCACCAGGTCTCATGGAGCGAGCAGCAGCCTGATAAGCCTACAGAAGCGGTCCGAAATTCAATGAGTCCGTCGTCGATGGACGCGACAATGCAAAAGCTTTCTGTGGACGATACACGGAGAAATCGGAGCATGAAGCGCAACTCGGCCGAGGTGGAAGTGAGGCGCTGTTCGACCAGTCAGGGCTCGCCTATTCCTAGTTCCAAGCGAACGAAAGTATCTTGAAGAGGGGCTACGTTTTCATTGACGACAACATGACAAGGCTGTTAGTAGTCCAATCAAACATATCATCGCAAGAGCTTGCAGCAGCAAGATGTCGGCTTTTGGGCAGTCTCGAAGCTCATCAGGCTTTTTACAGACTTCTCAAGATCGATGATGCAGACATGAAAATCTGATGGACATCTCGAACGATCTGTTGGCGCTGTATGTGTGAAAGTCGTGCCACCGCTGAGAACAATTGTTCTTTTGGGACGCTCAATATGCTTTGGCAAGCTCAAGATGGCATTTTAGCGATTTTTTACATCACTTGTGGCATAAGTCGGTAGCCACCTACTTTATCACGACATGGGCGCCTACGCCATGAGTGTCCACGGACAAATTAATGGTGCAGAGCAAGTTGTTTTGTGGGCGACTACTATGTCCTGGCCTTTTCTGCTCAACCGGGAAATCTCCTCGCCGGAGCCAACGTCGGCACCGTTCTTGCACGGCTCCGTGATTTGGACTTAGCTGATGAGCGTGAGTCAGGAGACTTGCGGTGTGTCTGAATGCTTACGCTGGCACCGGATGTTGTCTTGGCATAGAACAGGGATGAATAGGAGGTGGAGATTACAATAGTACCATCATCTATCACGCAGACAGAATAGTCAATACGTGAAACCCTTCGTTTGCTCCTGATCACAAGCTTCAATTCTCTCCGCATTTCCACAATTCTGCGAGTCAACAACCAAGCAACCAAGAGGCCATGAAGTACAGCGCTATCCCATCCGAGGAGTTCAAGTTTGAGGAAAAGACATGGAATCCCACAGCCACTCCTGCCGCTACCGTGCTATGGGTCCACGGCTTTCAAGAGTACGCGACGCGCTGTACGCATGTCTATGAGCAGCTCGCCGAATCAGGCCTCCAAGTCGTCTCCTTCAGCCAGCGCGGATTCGGACACTCGGCCACGAAGGAGACTGCAGGCATCACAGGTGGCTGGTCTCAGCAGCTGCGCGACCTCGATTACTTTGTCAAAAAGACGAAACAAGCAGGCATTCCACTATTTCTGTGGGGACACTCAATGGGCGGCGCACTGACGCTCAAGTACTGTCTCGATGGCGAGAACAGAAACCTCTTGACGGGCGCTGTGGTTTCTGCGCCGCTGATTCAGCAAGCGACAGGCGCCAAGCCAAACTTTATTGTGCTGAAGGCAGGTTCTCTTGCTGCGAAAATCCTACCAGACATGATTATCCCCGTCAAGGTGGAAGTCAAGGATGTAAGTCTGCAAGACGTTGCAAATGGAAGCTCATGATAGTGTACGCGTGATCCTGTTTTTCTGGCCGAGGGCGAAGCAGATGAGCTACTGCGACCATATGGTTCACTACGCGGTGTCGCTGATATGCTCGCAGGCGGTGAGACACTCCTCTCGGACGCCAACACGAAGCGTTTCACGATGCCAGTGCTGCTTGTTCATGGCAGTGGTGACCTCGTTACGAGCTGTGCCGCGACAGAGCGATTCTACAAGGCTATTCAGAGTACCGACAAGCAATTCATTGAGTATCCTGGCGCCTACCACGAGAGTAAGCAGTCTTTATGTGCATGGCTATCGCAGCTAACGAAAGTCCACAAGGATATCCTGCCTGACCGACAAAAAGTCGTCGACGATTGTAAAGCTTGGGTGCTGAAGCGTGCTTCAAAGCAGGAAGCCAAGCTGTAGATGTTAGATGCTCTTTTTGATATGCAATGTTTATGAATCTCTATGCTACACGCTTGCAATTAATGTTGAAATCAAAGTGGTCGAATGATTCAATCTCAACCTTGATGCCATCACCCGTTACGAGCAACGGTTCGCTGGCTTTTCGTGAAACAAGCACACGAACATGCCCCCAAGCTGGAACTGTCGCGCTGTAACCCTGTTGTTCGACCGTTCGCGGTGGCTTGAAAACTACCGCATCAACAGGTCCGGACAATTCTCCCGCTTCCCATTTCTGTTCGAGCAACTGCCAGATGACGTTCTGCCCTGATAAAACTGAACGTCGCTTGATGGCAAGCATGGTGCGCTCTAACTCTGGCAGCATTGCCTCGAGGTCAAGTGTCATATTCACATCCTTTTCTGCGTGCTTCGATGAAGCTTTCCAAAAGTTCTGTAGAGCCCATTGACCACACATATCTGCAAATCGTCGTAATGGCGATGTGATGGTCATGTAGACAGGCAAGCCGACATAATCCATTCGCTTCGGCTCAAGTGATACCTGGGTCGGCCTGAAGAAATGCTGGTACTCGAGGAAATCGAATGTCTTGAGCATACCATTATTGAGTCTCAAGGATAATAGCTTCTTGCGCTGCTCGGGAGTCATGGGAAACTCAGCTGCTCGGTACATGACTGAAATCTTGTTGCGCTGACAAAACAGAGCCGTTGCATGATTTGCGAGAATTGCAGCTTCAGTGACGATTCGCGTTGCTTTGGGCATGGCAACTGGATGTTTCGGGTCCAGCTGTGCAAATGTGTATCGAATTCCAGGTTTCCCGGAGTAGAATGTGGGTATCTTTGATGGCTGCATGCCTGGGAGGACGGCAGGCTGCGTTCTGAGACTTGCGATGTACTCGCCTTTGTCAGGAAACTCAATCGCGCCTTGAGAGATGCGATATTGCAATGATGGCTTGAGAAATGTATACATCTTTTTCAGCTGGGCGATATCGGCCTGTGTCAGGTTGTCCTGAGGGGCAGCGTCGTAAGAAACGGCCGGCGGTGCTTCTTCCTCTTGCCAATTACTGCTCAAGACAATAGGCTTGCCATATACGGACAAGTCGCCACCGAGTGCTGCATCCACAGCTTTATAGGATGTCCGAATGACGTTGCGAATGATACTTGGCCTGACCCGAATCTGATCTATTTCACCAGATGGCTTCAGCGTGAAAGACGTGGTGATGGCCGGTGTCCCTGTCTTCCGCTTAGCCAGTGAGAAGTGTTCCATGGTCAATGCTGTTGGCAGCATGGGAAGCGTTGTATAGTCGAGATACCTTGTCGCGCCACGATGTTGTGCAATCACACCAATGCCGCGATTCGGTTTGATGAAGGCTGCTGGGTTGGCGATATGAACATGCATCCAGCCATCCTCTCCTAAGGAGATACCATCGTCGAGCTCATGTGCAGACTCGCTGTCAATGGTATAAACTGGCATGTCTCCGAAATCGTAGCGTTGTTTCGCAAGCTGATCGCGAAGCCCGAATTCGTTGATGGGCTTCGAAGAGACTTGCTCGTCGGAGAAAATTTCGTCCATGTATGCTTGTTGCTTGTCTGCCTTTGAGCTTGAACCATACCCTGGCAAAGCGAGTGTCGGTGATCGATTCATGCTGATATCCCAGGGTGCAAGCACACCTAGCTTTTTGAGTGTTTTATGCACAACGTGCCGTGTAGCAGTCTCGTCAGGAAAGAGACCAAGATCTTTGACGATGGTGGCTGAGATGGTTGTGTAGATTTCGACAACAGAGTTGGGTCGTTCCAAAGTAGCTTGCAGCAGGAAATCAATGTATCGCTCATCCTGAGCAGACCATCTCAATTCTGGAGGCGCTTGCATAGCTTTGAGTGGGCCATCTGGCGATGTTGCCTTTCTGCCCCAAGCTGCAACATCCTTGGCACGCTGAAGGAAACTGAGATATGCTGGTGAGCGATATCTTACAGATTTTGTGACTGTTGTAATGACCTGGACTTGCGCTGGATCGCGAGAGCGAAATACAGGCACAGTGACAGTGTGCACTGTATCCGGCAGGAAATGTGTGCGATCACGCATCATGCTTGCATGCACAGCATGAATCTGATGCGGTGTGACATCTTCAGTCTCAAAGACAAGACGCGCTGCTTCTGCGCACGAAACTGGCATGGCTTGCTTGCGAACCACTTCAGGCAGTAGCTGATAGAGGTTTGCAAGACGTTCTGCATATTCGCTTTTCAACTGTTCCGACTTTGCTGAGAATTCATGCGCGCGCTTTGCAATGACATGCAAGCGCGTGTTGCCAGGTATCAAAGCGCCCTTTTCCTGAGCGACAGATTCTATGTGTTCTCGGTCCATGAACTCAGGTACCACCATGAGGTATCGTTTCGATTCTGTATAGTCGATGCTGCCACGACCACTGATGGTGACATATCGTGATTTGGCCTGGCCTTGCTCAAAGTTTGGCATTCTGAGCACGACAGCTGTGGCTCGAGCGCCGTTATCTGGCCAGTATTCGACGAGATCTCCCGGTCTGACATCGACCTGGCTTGTCAAGCCTTCAAGTGGCTCATCGGCAAAACTCGGCTCATCGTCAACATCAGCCGAGGATTCCGTAACATGTTCGCCATCAATGACTTCACTTCCTTGATCTTCGTTCATGAAGTTTTTTGAGTCGCGTATTTGATCCATTACGGTGGTGGTCTGAGACCGTAGTCGACCTAAAGCTTGTTCCTGAACTGCTAGGTGCTGCGTCTCATCGGTGCTTTCCAAGGCTGCTTTGGCCGCACGCCTGTAGATAAGGGCTTGCCTCGCGATGATTGCACGAATATTGCTAGCATGATTGTTTGCTGAAGCAGTGGTCTTGGAAGCAGCAGCTTGAGCGTGTCTGCTTGAGGAGATGGAGCGGCATACAGAAAGAGCTTTATGAGAGCGGCATGCTGATCGCATTCGGCAGCTACAAGCCTTCAATGGTGAGCTCAGGAGAAGTCAAAGAGGACGATAGAGCAATGACAGCTATAGATGATTGCTGTTCAATGGTCTTGCAACTGATTTCTCGCTCGTGGCAAAAACTTTTGAGTTTCGGCGACCAAGATGCACGTGTCAATTATCAACTAAAGACGCGACGCGACAAAAACATCAACGAAAGCGTACCTAGGCATATAGGCGCGACAATACAGACAAGGTCTCATTCAAAGAGGCCTAGAACATGCCAGGCAGGCGTATAAGAAATAGTGATGTCGACGGCGAAGATTTCGAGATCCATGCTGACCGTACACCACCCGTACGAAGAATCGTCTCGATTCATCATCGACTAATAAGCAGACAAAGCGCGTGCGGTCAAATCTGATCGAGGCTGAGGCGGGCGTAGATCTCAACATGGATGATGAGCATGGTCCCAGCGAGTCAGAACACGATCAGGAAGAAGAAGATGAAGAGGAAAACCCCGCGAACGAAGCGGAAACGGTTGCTATGGCGCGGCAGATGGCAACAAATAAATGCGCAGAGGCAGGTGTCATTGAGAGTATTGAGCTCTTCGACTTCATGTGTCATGCGCATTTTAAAATTGAACTTGGGCCAAACCTCAACTTCGTCGTCGGCATGAATGGCTCTGGCAAGAGTGCTGTCCTGACAGCCATCACGGTATGTCTCGGCGGCAAGGCTGCTGCAAGTGGTCGTGGTACCAGTGTCAAGTCTCTTGTGCGTGAAGGTGCGTCACAGGCGACCATCATCATCGTGATGCGCAACAAAGGCCCCGACGCATTCATGCCAGATTCATACGGCAGCAAAATTATCATCGAGCGCAAGTTCAAGACAGACGGAAGTGGATCATATGCGCTCAAGTCTGCAACTGGGCATAAGCATGGCACGCGCAAAGAAGATCTTGAACAGCTGTGCGACCACTTTGGCTTGCAAATCGACAATCCCATGAACATTCTTTCCCAGGACTTTGCACGCGAGTTTCTCGCTTCATCCACACCAACCATTCTCTATGCGCTCTTCATGAAAGGCATCGACATCACGCAATTAGAAGCTGATCACAACCTCTTGCAAGAACAGATCGCGACGACCAACACAATTCTCGAAACGCGTGAAGCAGGCATTGTATCGCTCAAGGAACAATTAGAACAAGCAGAAAAAATGTATGCTACAACTGTCAACGCACGTCGCGTACACGAGGAACTAGACGAGCTTAAGAATAAAATGGCATGGGCACATGTTGTTGAAGCGGAAGCGGAGCGCGACTCATATATTCCTGACATCGAAGCTGCGTCAGAGAAGCTCGCAAAGGCCCAGGAAAAGGTCGGAAAAGGGACAATTCGCCTCGAGACTATTCGACAAGAAATTGTTGCACTCGAAGCGCAGCGCCAGAGCTATCATGCCGCAGAGCTTGGTCCACTCGAGCTGCGACAACACGAACTGAACAGTCAGATGCGTGCTGGCAAGACTGAGCTTGAAACGCTGCTCAGCGACCAGCGCGATGTTATGGCGCAAATGCACAGAGCAAAGGCTGATGTGCTGGCGTGTGAAAAGGCGGTCGAGGAAGAGCGTAGAGCGCTAGCGACGAATGAAGCCGGTCAACGTGTGCAGGAATTGGAACGGCGCAAGAGGTCGACCGAGACAAGTCTTGAAGAAGCCATTCGCCTTGGTGATTCCTTGGTGCCTGAGACTGAAGAGTTTGCGCGCCTCAAGGAACACAAGGAGGATATGCTGACAGGCGCGATGCGCCGATCGAATGAACTGAAAGCGGCTATCGCCCAGCGTCGCGAGCGCGTCAACAAGCTCCAACAAGCGCAAAAGGACAACAGCATGGCTTTTGGATCCAATATGGGTAGGCTGTTGAATGCCATCAACCGTGCCACCTGGAAATGCAAGCCAATTGGTCCTTTCGGTTCGACGATGAAGCTCAAGTATCCAGAATGGTCAGACATCGTGGAACGCTTCTTTGGAAACACGCTCAATTCGTTCTTTGTGCAGACATTTGAGGACAAGATGAAGTTGCAAGACCTGATGCGCACGACGAACAGCTATTCGAGTATCGTCTTTACACAAGACGACAGTCCATTTCACTTCGACGAGCCCGACCCAAAGTTCCTGACTATCTTGCGCGCTATCGAGTGGTCGAATGAGAGTGTCAAGCGACGACTTTTGATCAGTAATAGACCTGCTGGTGAATTGCTCATTAAGGATCGTCGCGAAGCAGACGAACTCATTAATGGTCGAAATAAGCCAGCGCATGCTCATCGCGCTTATGCGCTTGATGCTCGTAATCCTCATCGTGGTGGATTTTGTATTGGTGGCGGTGCTGCCGGTTCTTCCAGCAGTAGCCCAATGGAGCCTTGGCATGGACCTCGACGACTGACGTCCATCAGCCATGGTGACATCAAGGAGGCTGAAGCAGACGTAAGACGACTAGAGGAGGAACGATCTCGAGTTGAAGAGGACGTTCGAGGTTTGCGAAGCGAAGTCAGCGAATTGTCCAAAGAGCTTGCAGATTGCGAAGCGAAGCGCAAGAAGATTGCAGGCAGAATATCACGCGCCCAGGATGATCTATCAAAGATCGCTGAAGCTCTCGAAACTTCTGAGCTTGTAGATGACGGCAAACTGACAGGTCTGTTGGAGAACCTGAAGGAAAGTCAAAAGGCCCAAGAGACGCTTGATGCGACTTATACAAGTATCCAGGCTGAGCGTGCAGAAATTGACAAGCAACAGCATGCTCGCAAAGAGGAGCTCAAACGTATCGCCAAAGAGGTTGCAGAGCACAACGAGAAGACGAGTGGCTTTGAGTCACAACTTGACGAGCTCAAGGTGGAAATGGCGAAGCTGGACAGCCACACAGATCATTACAAGGACAGAGTACCGCAATATCGCGCTCAGATGGAACAGCTTGAGAGGACACGTCAAGCGAAAGACACGGAAGTTCAATCGATGATTCAAATTGCTGAACAGATGTGTCCACGCATGGAAGTCTCTGCCAGCACGAAGCAGCTTCACGCAACATTGGAGAGCAAAACGCGCTCGCTCGCCAGTCTTGAGAAGCAATTCGGCGGTCAGACAGTCGCAGAAATCGCCATTGAGCTCGATCGTGCCAAGACAACATACAATAACGCTACCGCCGATATCCAGGAGCTGCAAGGTTTGGCTGACATGCTTGGCGAATGTCTCGATGAGCGTGTCCAACAACGCAAACTATTTAAAAGACACATCTGTCAGCGAACGCGCATGAATTTCCAGATGCACCTCAGCAATCGTTCCTACAAGGGCAGACTTAGGTTCGACCACAAGGCACAACAGCTCCACACAACTGTGAACCCGACTCAAGAATCTGCAGAGGTCGCCGAGAAGCTTATCGCGGCGGCCCAGACTTCTGCTGTTGCCAAGATAAAACGCAAAAATACCGCTGGTGGCACAAATAAGGGCTTATCTGGCGGTGAAAAGTCATTCACTACGATTTGCCTGTTGCTTTCAATGTGGGATGCGATGAATTGTCCCATCCGCGCGCTTGACGAATTTGACGTTTTTATGGATGCGGTCAATCGTACCGTGGCGCTAGCTATGATTCGCAAGGCAACCACCGAAAGTGCAGACAAGCAATATATCCTCATCACGCCTCAAGACATGCAGGGCGTGAAGGAAGACAAGTTCACCAAGATTCAAATGCTCAACGACCCGAGAACAAGACTCAATGGCGCGGCGCGTTCGGCCTAGCTCTTTCTGTAAATTCTTCTTATACTTGTAGATATCAGACATTCCAGATAACAGACATTCTTCATCATGATCCAGTGGAAAGACCCTCCTCTGGCTCTTGTCTGGCGGATGCCCTGCTACTCGCCACCTCCGCCTTGATACGTTGGTATCCCAGCCGGAAATAGATATTAAGGGCAGCAACGAAATGCACGCCAATAGCATGCTGCTCAATTCGATCGAGCAGATCAACGGCAGCTGCTCTTGCTGAGCTGCGAGGATGCCAGCATCCATGCGCAAGCCATTGCAAGCCGTCCTGGCTCAGTGGGCAGATCGAGAGAAGCTCGGTGATGTGCAAAGGTGTACGTATCTCCTTTGCCAATGTCGTGTAAATTTGAGCTGAATCGTCAATGGATAGCATGTCCTGACTCAGGACTCGTAGTCTTTCAACTTGATGCCACAGATCCATTGTGACAATCCTCGCATTCTCTGAAATTTTGGGATCGGACGATAGAGAAGCAGCCTTCTGGTCACACCAGTAAGCGGACTGCTCCTTGGCATATCTATCGTAGCTTGTCGTGCCACGCCAGCCCTCGATCCTGCTTGTATTGCTGAGCAGATCATTTTGCCGTGCTTGATCATCAGGCCATACCCATCCTGCGCCTGATAATTCGAAGTCTCGTGAAATCTCGACAGGCGGCAAAAGCTGAGTCTCTCCATAATGGTCGAGCTCGTACGCACCTGCAATCTTGACAAAACGGTGCATCCAATCACGGAATTTCATGCGGACAATATGCTCGGACGCACGTTCTTGAATTGTCAGCTCTATGTCGGCCATGAAGCCAGCATCGCTATAATCGCGAAGATGTGAGCCGGTCTGAGAATGCTCTGAGTTGTTGCTGACTGCGAGCGACGAGAAATTGAAGACAGATCCAGTCGGCGACGGTTCGACAGTGCTATCTTGCAGCTCAGATGAAATTGTGATCTGGCCTGTGTCAAGATTGCATAGAATATCCCACCATTCGGGATGTAGCTCGAAGACACTGTTGGTCACGCCAGCGATGAAGCCACTTACGTCCCGAAGATGGTCAACTTTACTCAGGTCTGTGTAAGGGAAGGCACGTTCCACGAAACCACGAAGCAGACCACAATCGCCAGACCCAAGCGCGCAAGCTGCCAAGACATGCTGCGCGACTTCACCTGATGGTTTCGATCCACCCAGAAAGATGATGCGCTTTTGCGTGAGCAAAGCGTTGATCAAAACCATGATCGGGTGCGTTGAAGGACCGCTGGTAGTCAGCTCTGGATGCAGCATTTGGAACGCTGGCACTGTGGACGCGTTCTTTGAGAATATATTAATAAGTTGGATGACCGAGAAGTCTCCGACGATCTCGGGAAACCCTGCCAATGGTATTTTTACAGGCACCTTGACATCCTGATATTGGATTGTGCTGGAGAAGTGCTGCGTATCGCGTTGGTATGTCGGCATACTTGGGGAGCTCAAACCGTTATTGTTGATGCTGCCCAGTACTCCTTGGGGTACGCGATCGGAGGTGGCGGATATCGGAGACGCGATGGGGGATTGGTCAGAAATACACTTGTCCAGGGCCAAAGATTCGTTTGGATGTTGCAGGACAGCCTGTTGATCCGAAGCAACCAATATGAGCTTCTCCAAGTCATTATACTTTGGCATCGTGTCCAAATTCATAGCATTTAAGGATCGATAAAGCGCTTCTAGTGTTTCAATTGCCGGATTCTTGTAGTACTCATCTAGTGCCAGTAGCAGAACTGGTTTGTAGATGTGCAAGTAGGCATGGCGCGTCACAACGGCTAGAGCTTTGACTTGGGCCCCACGCTTGACAGTCTTATCATGCTTGGTGTTGACAAGGTTCAAGACATACATCAGGCTGCCATCGTCTGAGCTGATTCCTTCATCTGGAATAGCTGCCACCTGCTCAGTTCCGTCTTCAGTTGCAGTGCTGCGATGCAGGAAGAAGATGGTCCAGTCTTCGGTCCTGACATGCGTCTGGTCGGGCAGCATCAACTCAGCAAGTACCGTCGAGTCACTTGACAAAGGCGCAGGATATTGATGAGCTAGCGTCGGGCCTTTATCTATATCGAACTCTGCCACGAGCAGGAAGTCAACGTGAAGCTGGGCCATCGTTATAAATGCAAATGTATTTTAGAACAAAGTAGAGCTCATGCCAGAGCGGTATTCAGCAAGAAGGTGCCAACAAGATTCTTAGTGCTTAGCTACTACAGCATGACGGGTTTGCGCAACGTAAGCAAAACCAGCTGCAGTCGTCTTCGTGACAGATCAGGAGAGCAGGCCTCGATCGTCGCCGTAGGGAGTGAGCAGCCTAACCCTGTTCCGGTAACCCGTTGCAACGACTTGATCACTTCAATACAACAGCTGTTTGACCTTTGATGCTTGAAAGCTAGACTACATCGTTGACCACTGCTGCTCCTGAGTGCTTCTTGCTCGTGTAGTTTTTTCTATAAGCAT
Organism: Protomyces gravidus; assembly: GCA_003717255.1. Taxonomy (NCBI): domain Eukaryota; kingdom Fungi; phylum Ascomycota; class Taphrinomycetes; order Taphrinales; family Protomycetaceae; genus Protomyces; species Protomyces gravidus. The sequence goes on along the minus strand of QXDP01000237.1, from coordinate 29,123 downwards.
GTCAGCATTCGGTCAGAGTGCCTTTGGTCAGACATCTACGCCTGCAAACCCTTTCGCTGTAAACAAGCTGCCGGCCTTTGCGAATCCAGCCTCTGCTCAGACTAGCTCAGCCTTTGGTCAGCCAGCTTTTGGTTCGACTTCTGCATTTGGACAGCAGTCGGGCGCTTTCGGCCATGCAAGTACTGGACAAAGCGCTTTCGGTACGACGAGCTCACCTCAGAGTGCTTTTGGGACGACTGGTCAGCCACAAAGTGCATTCGGAACTACAGGTACACCTCAAAGTGCATTTGCAAATGCAAGAACGCCCCAGAGCGCTTTTAGCCCAAGTGCATTTAGCGCTCCAGCTTCAGGCAGTCCATTTGCTGCCGCTGGAAAGAGCTCGTCTACAGCTGCTCAATCCTCATTGAATTCCCTTGCACCGGGCTCATCCAGTGCTTTCGGTCAGTCATCGACTATCCAATCGCCATTCAAGCAGGCCGGACCGACACAAAGCGCCTTTGGGCAGGCAAGCACAGCGCAGAGTGCGTTTGGGCAGACGTCCGCATCGCAAAGTGCTTTTGGTCAGACCAGTAAACCACAGAGTGCTTTTGCCCATATTTCCACACCGCAAAGTGCTTTTGGTCAGACTAATGCGCCGCAGAGTGCCTTTATTCAGACCAGCACGCCGCAGGGTGCCTTTGGACGATCTGGCACAACACAAAGTGCATTCGGTCAGCCCAACGTATTTGGAAATCCAAGCACATCGCAGAGCGCCTTTAGCCAAACGAATGCACAGCAAAGCGCGTTTGGTCAGACAAGCTCGCCTCAAAGTGCTTTTGGACAGGCTAATGCTCCTCAAAGCGCGTTTAGGGGCACTTCGGCATTCGGTTCGCAGGCGCCAGGTTCTGGCGCACCAACACAGTCTCAGCGAGGATTCGCTCAGTCTGTGGCACAACAGCAAAATCCGTTTGCCCAAGCTCAACAACAGAGTCCTGCATTTGGCCAGGCGCCAGGTCAACCTTCACAATCTGCGTTTGTGGCGCCAGGAATCGCCTCCAATGTCGGAGCCACACACAATTTGCAATCTGCATTTGGCTCGCAAGGCATCGGCTTATCTGACGAGTCAGAGCTGACCACTGAACTCAAGGAACTTTACAAGACTCCATTCCAGCCCGGCAAGATTCCCGAGAAAGCACCTCCTCGCATACGAAAGATGCGGAAATATTGTACAACATGCAGGACAGATGCGCACGATGCGAGCTTGGGTATTTGCGAGAAAATGCTCGTTACAGCATGATTGTCGATTACCGATTGATCATGTGATCAGGGCTCGGCAGCGTCATGAAGGACCAGATGTCCTGCGTCTGACATGGTCATCTGCGACTTTGAAAACCACGAAAGACACTGGCAGATTATTGCGTTCAGATGGTCGACGATCGACACCGGTGAGAATCGTCTATCGCTAAAGGTCAAGCACCGTGCTTGTCTATGTCTCTCTGGGAATAGGAAACTGCAATATTCCCCTTGTCAGATACTTGCGACATAGTCATCATATCGGCTACACCACTTTGGAGCATGTTTTGCTTTTATTTGTTGCGCATCTGGATGGGAGCGTTGCTCAAAGAGGTGACCACAATGATCCATAAATGAAATCTGGCAATATTCAGCATTTTCGGATTGTCAAGAATCGATTGCCCGGAGTTCGCATGGTCAGGTCGAAGACTCAAGCAGATATTCAGGCTATGATTTACAGCGTGCCGAGCGCTCGCAGACGCAAACCTTTTGCCATTGTCTTCATAGCAGTTATTGGCCGTAATTCGACCACAGAGAAAGGGCACTATACTGACAAGTTTTACCAAATGCATTTTTGTTCAGACTCCAATTGTCTCGACCATAGTCGCTTGTCGCGATTCTCAGCGTGTCCTACTCTGTGGTCGAGCTATTTTCACCACTGCAGACTCAATGCGCGGGCTGTCTACCGTTGGAGGCAGGTCCGCGGCCCTGGAAAGAATATGCAGGTCTTCAATGAGAGATCTAGCGCAGAGGGCTTTCTAATGAGCCGAAATAGGGTGCAAGTATGCATATGTTGATATCTGGTCACACCGACTAATGCATATGAAGAGACGCCGTTGGGCAAAGATCAGATGGACTGATTTTGCAACACACTCCCTTCAGCTTCTATGCTTCCATCAGGCAGAGATACAAGCCAGGCTCATGAACAAGCGAGAAGCAAGCTCAATCAACAGTTGCTCATTGGTCGTCCCCAACAGCAAATTATAGAGAACTTGTCTAGTGAGCAATGGTCAGCTACAAAAAGCGGTCGGCCGACGCCATATCTGATCAGTCGATGTCGCGCTAGCACGATTGACTTTAGTGAAGCTGGTCAGATTGCTAAGCTCACTATCGAGCATTCGTCAGAACTAAAGTTACGCCTATGCCTCGTGATTACTGCCACTGATATTGTGCATTCAAAAGGCATCAATCTTGAGCTCATTGGAGATCGCTCTGGCAGTTCTAGCATCATGATTGATGCATGTCAAAAGGTGACCATCACTGTAAGGCTGCAGCACAACAAGGCCTCGTGTTGTATACTTCAGCTTCAAGCGATGTGGTTCTTGATAATGGCCAAGGAGATAAATACACTATACTGGCTGACGATGAACACAAAGTCAAGACGCGCTGGAGTGATGAGACTGGAGGTTGGTCGAGTGCAGGAGTAGACCATTTTGGAGGTACATAGATATGACTGCTTCTTTTGTGCGTCACGTGCTGCCTCCATCGGAAAACGACACAAAACGACAAGCGAGCGATACGGCAAGAAAAGAGCCATCCAGGAAGGCATTGAACGACAATTAGCAAGCTCCTAGACCAAGATCTGCATATCGCGGACCGCTTTCCTCATCGGGCTCTTCGAAAAAACGAACAAAAACACTTCCCTGAACGCTTCACCAAACAAATATTTCCAACATGGAAAGCGTAAATCGACAAATGCAACAGACATCCATCAGGTAGCGCTCCTCTTTCTGCAGGTGACCACAATCTGACCTTGCGCAGCTCATCAAATGATGAATGGAAGTCAAAACTGAATCTACTTGCGAAAGACACCAGACCGCAGACTGAAGTATGCGCATCGCAGGCCGCTTTTGTGCTCACATGATAGGATGTCACGGCTACAAAGGGTCTCGAATTCGCGGATATGAACCTTAAGCGCGAACTATTGATGGGCATCTTTGAAGCTGGCTTTGAGCGGCCTTCTCCTATCCAAGAGGAAGCGATTCCGGTGGCCCTCACAGGCCGGGATATTCTGGCGCGCGCGAAGAATGGTCGGTCGATACTATAGCTTTCGCTTTCGCTAATAGCCAGGCACCGGAAAGACTGCAGCATTCTGTATTCCTTCACTCGAAAAAGTGGATGTCAAACTCAACAAGATCCAAGCTCTGCTTCTGACGCCAACGCGAGAATTGGCCTTGCAAACTGCACAAGTCTGCAAGATTTTGGGAAAGCATATGGGCATCAACGTGATGGTCACGACTGGTGGAACCAGTCTCACTCAAGATATTATGCGCCTTAATGACCCGATCCACGTTGTGGTCGGTACGCCTGGTCGCATATTGGACTTGGCCAACAAGGGTATCGCCAAATTCGACCAATGTCCCACTTTCGTCATGGACGAGGCTGATAAATTGCTGAGTCCCGAGTTTACCCCTGTCGTCGAGCAGCTTCTAGCTCATTGCCCTCGAGACCGTCAAATTTCCCTCTTCAGTGCCACGTTTCCGATTACAGTCAAAGACTTTATGGACCGCAATCTCAACAAGCCTCATGAGATCAACCTCATGGACGAGCTTACTCTTCGTGGTGTCACCCAATATTATGCGTTTGTCGAGGAAAAGCAAAAGGTACACTGCTTGAACACCCTATTCTCGAAGCTGCAAATCAATCAGAGCATCATCTTTTGCAACTCGACCAACCGTGTCGAATTATTAGCAAAGAAGATTACTGAGCTTGGCTATTCCTGCTTCTACTCACACGCCAAAATGCTACAAGCGCACCGTAACCGCGTCTTTCACGATTTCAGAAACGGTGTCTCTCGCAACCTTGTCTGCTCTGACTTGTTGACACGTGGTATTGATATTCAGGCCGTCAACGTCGTCATCAACTTTGACTTCCCAAAGAATGCCGAAACCTATTTGCACCGTATCGGCCGATCTGGTCGTTTCGGCCACCTGGGTTTGGCTATCAACCTCGTATCCTGGGAAGACCGATTCAACCTGTACAAAATTGAGCAGGAACTCGGTACAGAAATTCAACCCATCCCCAATACAATCGACAAGCATTTGTACGTGGCCCCCTCTGCCATCAATTCTGGCGAAGGTGCGCAGAAGCCGACAAAGCAGCAGCCTTTGCAGCATGGCGTACCTCAGACAGCTGAGCAGGTCCAGCAGCAGCAACAACAGCAGCAGCGTAACGGACAAGCTGGACAGCATCAACAGCAGCAGTTTGGACAGAATCAACAAGGACAAGGACAGCGTGGTGGGCAGCGCAACGGTGTTTCCCAAGGAGGTGGTCAACGTGGCGGCCGTGGCGGTGCTCGCCCATCTGGTCAGCCTCAAGGCCGTGCCTAGAGTGTTTGCCGAGCGCGATTATCTCCTCCCATTTCCTCTTCGTCCGACAATTTCTACTCCATCACTTACGCATATACACGTCTCCTTCAAGCTTCCGCGACATCAAGGTCTATCCACTGCCATCACTACGCGAATACCCTTCCTTTCTCAACTTACACTGTCATTTTGTCCCACGCGGCACGTGACGAAAACCTTTCTCACCCACATGGTTCCATGTGGTCCCAATCTCTATCGGATGCGTATATGAATCATCGAAGTGTCGACAGCTTGGTGGTTTCCAATCCGCACCGATCGTGGTTTCCTCTTCCCACCCTTCCTCCTCCATCAACGACCCATACCAAGCTACCTGCTCGTTTTTCTTTTTTTTGACGTTTTGAGCGAGAACATGAAGCACATCAGTCTGCTAGCCTACCATCAGACCGTCTTCCATACTGCTCATAATATCAAGTCATTCTCGCTCGCATTGCTTTGTTCTGGTTGTGGTTGTCATCTGGGCTATATCATTTATATGAGACTTGGCTCAGCATTCCAATCCCGTACGAGGGCCTGGCTCACACGGTCAATCGCGTCAGCTCTGATGTAGGTCAGCATATATGGATTCTCCGTCATGCCGGTCAAATCGCGATGCACTGCCTCGACCGTTGTCACCTCAGTCACTATTTCGTCATTATATTTGCGCCACTTTCCATTTGCGAAATCATAAATGAAGATCCAGTAGTGTCCATGGTTCGCCGCTCCACGATGCATGAAGACTGACGAGAGCCGATATGTATGTTGTCTGTGTGGAACAACGGTCTCCTCTTCAGTTGGCGGTGGTGACATTTCAAGGAGATCTTTGACTTCGTTTTTGGCTGGCATTTCATTCTCCTTATTGTCCACATTCAACTCGTCGTCAAAGATTGACAAAGCGGCAGCTGACAGAGTCATAATCTGTGCCTCATTCGTTTCCAACTGCTCTTCCAATTCATGCAGGGCCTGCTGCATGTCTTCGATGCTTGGTTCCTCCTTCACTGCAAGTTCAATGACTTCTGGCAAAGTTTCACGAATGACAGAATTGGCATCACCAGCTAGCGCCAACTCATGGACAGAGCCATGCCGCTTGCCTTCAGATGTATGACTGTCACTCATCTCAAGAATGCCACTTGTTTGCATATGCGCATCATCATGGCCATCATCACTTGCGACTTCGCGCGCCGAAGCAATCCAGTCGTGATCATTGTACGCTGGTGGAATGGGCGCTGCTGTGGGACCTGCCTTTGACTTGGCTACCGCTGCGATTAAGTTGGCGTCTTGCGCTGTTTTGAGGTCTCTCAACCGCGTACGCTCGGAGCGTAAGCTTGACAGCTCCCTTTTGTATTCAGCATACTTGAGACGCAAGTTTTGCAATTCTTCATCATCAGTGTCCATATACCGATCAAGATAGATGGTCTCATCCAGCTTGAGGTAGGTATTCTTCTTGATAGCCTGCATCGTCGCGCGGTCGAAATCAGCACGCTGAATCTGGACTTGGAACAAGACTGGAGCCTTTGCAAGCAACGAAGTGAGGTAGACTTGCTTGTTGTCAAGCTCAACAGGTCTCACATCAAATACACCATCAAGGGCGTCATACAAAGATTGCCCATCGTGCTCCAAATTGACAATGGTGTTTGAGAATCGCTCTTCCTTTGGTTCATTCCCAGGAATGCTGATACGCTGGCGCGTAATGCCGAAGAATAAGTCTTTGACGAGGTCAATTTGCTCGCCATCAATAGGATGATGGCCACCTGACGGCTTCAATGCGGCAGAAATCTGGAAAAGGACGTTATCGATACATTCTGCAACATCTTGCTGCTTGCCCCAGTCATTTGAGTCTGACCATAACAAGGATGATTTTCGCCGCTGTTTCGGTCGGTCTGGCAACGCCGGCCCAGGCTTTGTTGCAAGAGACAGGACAGGCTTGGCTTGCAGCGTTTCCGGATCAACATTCTGCCAGTCGTTTGAAGCGTCTGGCACGTCTGACCATTCAGTGTCATTCGCCGCTGCAGACGGAGGCTGATTGTCTGCCGGTGTCACGGTCTGATACAAGTCTACCAAGTCAGGCGGAAGTTCAGAGGACATCGGCTTTAATGTAAAGTCCTCTGCATCTTCTGCCGTATCCATCGGCTCAGGCGAGTCCGTTCGAAGTCGTGATGGATCCGGCAAATCTTTGTCGTTCGGCGGTGTGATAGTTTTCCGCTTCGGCGAAGGATCTGAAGACTCGACCATGGTTGTATCGCTGTCTTGCACGAAAGCATCATCCGCAATCGTTATGCCTGAATCCGTTCTTGACATCTCGGGCTCTGGACTTTTGAAAAGGACCATTTGGTTGGTGTCAGTCACCGGCAAATCCATTCCAGTGCCTTTGACAAGATGAGTCGGACTAACGCCTTCCAAGATCTCTTCTTCTGCCGCATTTGCCTCATCCCTAGAGCTGACAAGCGCAAGGAAGCAAACCGCCTTGGATGGCTTGAGACTTGCCTCCTTACATGTCATGAGACCAAGAAACAAAGCTCTGAGCTCGCGCATAAATCTCAAGGCACGTTCAACTTCCTGCTTTGTCACGAGCCGACCGCCTACCTTCTTTCTGCCCAAAACGTCATCCGTCAATTCCTGTTCTGCAGAATCCTCCATCTGCAGAATGGCTTCCCTGAGCGGCTTTATGGTAAAGTAGTATTGCAAGAGGGAATTGAGGTAGCACGTATTGCCAATGTTCTCCATGCCCACAGGACGATCTAAAGAAGCCTCCGGAGGTTGATATGGTTCGATCGGGATTTTTTCGCCGGTCAAAAAGGCTCTAATTGTTGCGGATCGTCGAATATCGCCGATGACTTCGAGTGCTTTGCGTAACGCTGGTGTCGCCTCAGGATCATCAAGTTGCCGAATGTCAAACAATGTAATGAGCATTTCGTCGTCAACTGACTTGTCATCGACGCCGAGACGACTATACGCCAAGTCGGGATCTAGCACCTCTAGCTCAGCATCCTCTGCGCTCTTGTCTGGCAGCGTGAATTTTACACTGGGCAGAGGCGCATCTTCGCCCGTATCGAGAAAACGTCGTAAGCGTGTATTTTGCCTTTCATCCGCAATCGTACTAAGCGCAGAGCGTGCAAGCTGCTCGTTGGTCTCGCGTCGCTCATTGAAGAGAAAAATGAGCATCTCATCATCGGTCTCGGGCTGAGCACACAGGTATTGCAGAGCGGTATCTGTATCTGCAAAATCCTTCTGAGGAGCATTTAGATACTTCCGAATGACAGCTGAGTCACGCTCTCCGCCGATAATGGCAAGCGCATCTCGAACGCGCTGTTTGTCAGAGCCATCTTGATCGTCCAACATCAGGGAAGCCGCAATGTTGATAAGCGTCTCATCGTCGTCGCTCTGTACTGATTGAAGAATCCTGTAAGATCTTGCCAGATCTTGACGAGTGTACGAGCCCATTGAACGTTGCCGAGAGACTTCCATCTGTAGCGACTCGCTTTTGCGCTTGTTTGCAATGACTTCAAGAGCACTCAGATACCAAGACAGATTGCGCTGATCAGCACATATCTGTAGCTCGAAGAAATCCAATGTTGCAAGATCATGAAAGGCTGCCGTGATGCCAAGTTTCGCATACGCGAGTTCTTCTGGTGAATCTGTGTCATGCATCCACGGTACAGATTCCTTTGTATAGAATCGCTCTTCTGCTTCCATCAAGACAAGCCAGTACGCTTCGGCTCGTTCGTGTGAAACGTTCCAATTGCGCTTCGTGTTCAGATCTTGAGGCGAAGCCTTTTTAGTCGCCATTGCGAGAATCTGTAGCTCAAGCCGTATACGACGCAGTAGATCACGTATGCCTGGTTGTCGCGGGTCAGGTGGATAATACAGCCACTCAATCATCTCATCCTCCTCGGCCTCGTCCAGATCTTGCGCAATATCCCTTTCGTCCACAAATGATACACGATCCCAATCCGCAGGAGCGAGCGTGAACCGGAGATGCCGCATCAACGCCACAGTTTCTGGTTCTCTACCAACAAGCTTGACGAAATGTGATGTCGGAGCGACGGAAATCTCTCGGGGTCGAGGCATCGCTCCTGTGGCCTTGAACTCTGCCGTATGACGCACGAAATATTCAAGAGCCATGAGAGTCGAGAAACGCGTTGGTTTGTCCGCAGGAGGTGGCCCTGCTGCAAACGAAGCAAGTGGTCGTATTCTGAAGACGTCGTCCAGAACATTTTGGTCAATCTCGGCTTTCCTCAATTGTATGAGAAGATGTGCTCTGCATCGACCACGAGAGCAGCGATAGACCAGCTTTTCGTACCGGCCGAGTGGATCTGTCGCTAGATTGCTCTCTTCATCGTCAAATTGGAAATGATGAAGCTTGCCATGCGATTTGCAGCTTTGAGACGATTCGGCTTCCTCTGGATACTGTAGCTGAAAGCTCGCATGTAGGCGCGAATATACACAGCACGCATTAAGCGCTTTCCCTTCCTCGAGCTCTGCGCCTTCTGCTAGGTCGGCGATCCATTCATGTCGCTTTCCTTCGAATGCGGCACCAAGTAACGTCTCGGGGAACTTTGAAAGGGCATCTCCACCAATCTCATACACCGATAAGTCCTGCAGCAAGCGCGGCGCACTCTGTTCGCATTAGTACTGTGCTTCAATGTGGAACAGCTGACCTTGCCGGGCTTGTACTGATTACCCGAGGATGCGACTGGGTCGTCGTACCATTGCATCGAGATGCAAGCGACCCTGCTCGTATCCTTTGCCGCTAGTTGTCAAGCAAGCGACGCGCGCCTTCAGTCGCAGTCTGATGATGCTTGTTGCGTTGCGTTGCATTGCGTCGGTGAAGCGTGAGAGAAAGTGGCCGAAAATGTGACAGATTCAACGGCAGAAAGTAGAAGGACTAAGTGCTGGGATACCGGCTTGTGGAAGGCCTTGATTCGGTCAACGATGCCAAGGGTACTGTCGCTCAAGAAGATAAAAGGCAAGAAAGAGCAGGCCCATCCGAATTCACGCAAAGCCAACCAAATTCAGCGGGCAGCACTACGAGATGAGCGTATCAGCGCAGCAACGACACAGCGCAGCAAGGAACACATGAAATTTGTGAATCGTATTGGATTCTTCAAGATTGCGGCACTGTCAAGTGACAGCCCGACGATCGATGATGCGCAGGCGCGCGTCCTGGTACAGACCTATATCGATCGCAACAAGGGCGAGCAGGCAGACCTTGCTGCTGCGCGGCGACCGGGCCGGCCGAAGTCGTCGAGAGAAGATCAGCTACAGATGCTGTATGATGTGGAGATGAGTGAGTTCAAGTCTGGCTTCAAAATTCCTGATTTGCTCGATGAAAAGAATGTTGCCATGCTCAAGGCGTGGCCCGGCGACTATGGTGGTCTTCAAAAGATCAATATTAGGCTCTTGCAGAAAGAGGCAAGTTGAGCATCGTTTCGCGTTTGTGCTTCGATGCAAAATCAGAACAGCTTGCGACGACAGGTCTCAACGCCGACAGCGCCACACCGTGCTCGTCGAAGACTCAGCTCGCGGGCCAAGATGAGCGCTACAATGAAGCCTTGATAAGGATCACTACCACAGACAATGGCCATGGAGGCGAAGCGTGCCGCTGCTTTCTATTCGATGATAACAATTTTCGAGCTGTGCAGCGTTCATTCGTACAATGCACACTTTGTGAGCGACGCGCTTAGTGACTGCAAGCTGGGTTCCAAACAGACCAAAATCGTGAAGAAATCAGTGGCGTGCGCATTCACATGTGCCTAAGACGCCCCTCCAGCGACGCGTTGGCCGGGACTGCGCAGCCTTCGGTTTCATACTCGATGTAGCTTTCTCAATTTGAGGTTTTGTCGTTTTCAGAGATTCCAAGTGTTTTTGAAAGTCTGCAAACCCAATCTTGAGTGCTTCTTCTTCGCTGATGCCTTCTTCCGCAGCATAAGTATAGCAATGCTGGCGCAGTTCTTGGAGCGTTTCCTGTGCAAGCTTGTCAAAGTCTTTCTGCAACTGAGCTTTATCAAGCTTATTAGGATTGGCTGAGTTGGCTAATGACATCTCTTGGAGCTTGAAAGGCAGAGCTTGGTAGATTTAGCTTTGGATTGAGTGTATGTAAGTAAGACGCGGTTGCCCAATTTTTCGCGACTGGAGCAGAAACGGAATTTGAGCATTTGCCGACGAGTCAACACAGAATCGTTATCTGGGACAGCCAAGATTTCCGCACACTACCGACCTAGGTACTGTCCACTTTGCTTAACAAGACTGCCAGAGCAGTGATGGGAGAGCTCGATGGGCAGACGGCCCTCATCACTGGCGGAGCAACAGGAATCGGCTTCATGATGGCCAAAAAGCTTTTCAATGAAGGCGCTCATGTCATCATTTCCGGCCGGCGCAAAGAGCGATTGCTTGACGCTCAGAAGCAATTGACTGAGTCTGCTGATACCGGACGCGTGACATGCTTGCCCGGCGATGTCTCCACCAAAGAAGGCCTCGATCAGTTGCTGGCAGATTACACCTCGCAGGTAGGCAACACCCTCGATCACCTCGTCTGCAATGCTGGTATTCTCAAAGCCGATCCACGTTACCGTGATGATTTGAGCGTTGACGATCTCGTCAAGCAGCTGACAACCACGTCCTTCGAAGATTGGCAATCTAGCTACGCATGCAACACAATCGCTCCGTACATCATGGCCGGTCTGTTCCTGCCTCTGCTTCACAGTAGCAAGACAGGCGGAAATGTGATTATGACGAGTAGTATCGCAGGCGTTCACTGGTCTGCCAAATCCAGCAACGCCTCCTATGGAGCGTCAAAAGCCGCACTCAATCACCTCGTCAAGATCTTGGCAAATAAGCTCAGCCCATTTTATGTGCGTGTCAATGCTATCGCACCTGGCTTATTCCCCTCTGAAATCGTGGCATCGGGTGATGCTGGAGTCAGTGAGTTGGTGAAGCAGATGGAAAGCAAGGTTCCTGCAAAGCGTATGGGCAATGCGCAAGAGATGGGCAAGGCAGCCTTGTTCTTGGCAACTTGTACGTACATGCACGGCCATGTGCTTGTGCTCGATGGAGGCCGATCTTTGCGCGCAGGCGGAGAATAAGGGTGTGACATCTGAATAGAATTTTATACGACAGTGATGCGCACACTTTCATCTAGTTATCGTTCCGTATGCCATAAGCATCTTTAGCTGAATAGATATGCGTGTGCCGTATGGGCCTATGCGAACCGATGCTGTGATACAGATTCCATCTTCCCTCGCATCCGTGCAAGAAGCTGCTGAGGTACTCGCTAGCTTTCTACAAAAATACGCTCCCAATTCAAGCAGGGGCCGCGGCACCATGCTTCTGACCGGTGCCGGCATTTCCACACCGTCAGGAATCCCTGACTACCGTGGCACAGGTGGCACGTATGTCATTAATAAGACATACCGACCCATCTTCTTCAATGAGTTTCGCGAACGGCATAGATTCCGTCAACGCTACTGGGCTCGCTCGTTTCTCGGTTATCCACCTGTAGCTCGAGCGAGACCTAATGAAATCCATGAAGCTTGTGCGTCATTACTGAGACAACGCACGATCAATGCCCTCGTCACGCAGAATGTTGATGGGCTGCATACTTACGATGCTCCAGATCTAGTGGAGAGGACGACTGAGATTCATGGAAGTTTGCATCGTGTCACCTGCTTGACTTGCCATACGACAACGCATCGTCAAGCTGCACAAGATCATATGGCTTTACTGAATCCTGCATGGAAAGAGTTGCTGTCCACGTTACCAGTTCGACGAACAAGCAGCGGTGCGCAAGAACTCAAGACAAATCCAGATGGTGACGTGGATCTACCAGCGTCATCTGGTGTGACATACGAGACGTTTCGATATCCAGTCTGCAAGACATGCCTAGCAAGAGGTCACGCAACAGCAGATGCAGACGGTGCATTACTGCCTGACAGCATCGGAGGCGTCTTGAAACCATCAGTCGTTTTCTTTGGGGAGTCTGTCCCGCCTGCCAACCGCGACGCCGCAGATGAAGCACTTGAGGAAGCAGATGCGATCCTCTGTGTCGGAACTTCTCTAGCAGTATATTCCAGTTTCCGCTTCATCAAGGCCTGCCGGCAGACAGGTAAGCCGATAGCTATCCTGAACCAAGGACATGTCAGGGACGAGGAAAAGTGGATCAGCGAAAGCAAAGGAGATATCAGGATCAATATGGATGCAACTGGAGTATTGCCGCTCGCGCTGCGACTAATCAATAACGAATGATGCTGCCGGTAGAATCAAAACCTGAGACCTTTTGACGCGAGGATGTTGCGCGCCTGCCACAGCTGGAAACCGACAAATGAAGTGATCTCGCTGACACCACCACCAACAGTGCGCAAATCGCTCAGCCGGCGCTTCAGAAACGCATACGTCTCAGCACAATCTGGTGATGTATCTTGCGCCATGAACAATTCTGTGGCAGCATAGACGGTAGACAAGCTCGCGCGTTTCGTATACCATGACATATTGGCAGACTTTGTCGCTTCCTCTTGCGTACTCGCAAGATGCCATATCTCATCAGAAAGCGAATGTAAGTGCCCTAAGCTAGCCGGGATATGGCTAGGCAAGGCCATGACGGCGAGCATATCTTGTAACCGAGGTCGAATAGGTATATTGCCAGCGAGCCGTAATTTGACCAATGCTTCGATTCGTGGTCCTGTGCCCTTGATAACACCTTCTTTCTGTAGTCTCTGGAATGCTCCATCAAGTTTGAGCCGTTCTTGTATTTGGAAATAGCTAACAAGATCAAAAGCACCTCGTGGAAATAGATTACGTGTAATCTCAAGGTGACCTGTATCCTTTGCGCCTTGGGAGATGGCGGCGAGGGAAAAGCCATGCTCTGGAACATACTTCAATGCAGCATCTAAGATAGTCTGCTCTGTATCATTGTAAAGCGGCTCTGAAGGATGCTCATCAGTGTGAAAGAGCTTGATACAAGGTCGAAGCGATGAGTTCGGTGAACGTGAGCAAGCAGGTCTCGATGAAGCATAAGAGCGGGCAGTCTGTGAGCACAAGCATCTCGCATTGAGCCCAATCATGGTTCTTTATATATATGGTCTCAGGTCTATTCCTCTTGCTCGGTGCCTCAGGAGATCAAGTGGAAGCACGTGACTTTTCCGACGACCTTCGAAGACCAAACGAGCAAGTTCTCTCCAGCAGCCTCATCGAACACTCGGGGACGCGCCCTCGTTCGTGTCAGTGCATTGAAGAACAGCCAAGGAATACGGTTGAACACGATGTCAGGTGGGTAGAACGCATGTGTTCTCTGGGAATCAAAAGTCTGGATGTGAGAGGGGACGAGAAGGCGCGCTTGCTGCGGCGGGACATGTCTTTGGGAAACCGATCGAACGGATGACCCGGGTGAGCTTGCGCAATACATGCTCTAGTGTGTTGCCTCGCTCAGCCTGGATACTGGAGGCACTTGCTATAAGGATGAAAGAAGGCTGATACAATGTTTTGCAAATAGATACAGGAAGCAGGTCACCTGAAGTGAACAGGCGCATGCTCGACCAGGACATTCTCACTGACCGTCGACGATCACGCTCGAGATCGCCAGATCACCGTCGCCGTGATTACTCCCGATCACGCTCAGCCAGTCCAAGCCGCCGAGACCGACGCAGGTCGCGTAGTCCTGGAAGGCGAGGACGTGGGTATGGTCGTGATACGGATCGTCGACCGCCATCGGGCATTGCTGCGGGTGCAAAAGCTGTAGGTCGAAAGGTGTATGTCGGCAATCTGTCCTACGACGTCAAGTGGGGACATCTCAAGGACTTTATGCGATCAGGTAGGCTATCGTGTCGCAGAAGGCAATTTGCTGACGCTTTTTAGCCGGAGAAGTTCTTCACGCGGATGTTCTGACTGGCCGTGATGGACGTTCTCGAGGATGCGGTGTCGTCGAATTTGCCACTATAAGCGAGGCACAGCGCGCCATCGACGAGCTTAATGAGCAGAACCTGATGGGTCGCAATGTCTTCATTCGCGAGGTATGTTCGATCGCTTTGAAGACTTGACGCTGACAACAGGATCGGGAGGCTGACAAGGGAGATGGTCGTCGCGGTGGTCGTGAAGAAAGGCGTGGTGGACGTGACTACGAGGCTCGACCAAGTCGTTCGACCTATGTGCCGCAAATCACGCAAACAACCTCTCCTCAGCTCTTCGTCATGAACTTGCCGTACAGCGTTGGATGGCAGGATCTGAAGGATCTTTTCCGCAACGCTGGTAACATCGTTCGCGCTGAGGTTGGTTCGCTGCCGGATGGTCGTTCGAAGGGCAACGGTACCATCTTGTTTGAGACGGTAGCAGATGCACAACGCGCCATCACTCAATTCCAGGGCTACAATTGGCAGGGACGTGTAATTGAGCTCAAGGAAGACAAATTTGCGAGGGATGCTGCCGGTGGTGGCGGTCGTATGCGCAGTGGCTCTTATGAGCGTGGTGGGCGTGGTAGCTTCTCCGGGGGCCAATCTGGAGGCTATGATGCTGGCTATACATCTTCTGCGGCACCACCCGCCAGAATAATCGAGCCAAATCCCTTCACGGACCATGCTTGGGGCAATGGAGAACCATCCGAGACCATTTTTGTCAAGAACTTGCCCTGGTCTACCTCGGATGAAGATCTCGTCGAGCTCTTCGTGACTATCGGTCCAGTCGCCCGAGCCGAGATTTGCTATGAGCCTAATGGTCGCTCCAAGGGCATGGGTGTTGTGCAGTTTGACGAGGCAGAGCATGCAGAAACCGCAATTCAGCGATTCTCTGGCTATCAGTACGGCGGCCGACCACTCAACTTGTCGTATGTGCGATACGAGTCTGGCGTACCAACAGGGCCGTCCGCTGATGTTGGCGGTGCATCACAGCAAGACCTCCCTGCTGTTCCTGCGCCTGTAGATGTCATCATGGATTGATGCCATGCTTGCATCATCAGAAAGTAAACTAGCTAGCTACATCTCTGTCCCTTTTTTGTATTGAAGTTTTGAGTCTCAATTTTCGCAACCACACAAAGCGCCATCTGCACGCGACCGCGACTGTATTGCGCTAGAAGATCAAAGACTTTCTGAACGCGCCATGGCAGTCTTTATGGAGCTCATTGTTGTGTCTATTATCATCATCGTCTTTGCAGCCATCGGCCGAGTCATTTGGGTCATTGCACAGGATGTCATGTCGCAAACACAGAATAAGCTTCAAGACAAGGTAAGCGCTCTTTTGCAATGGCGCACACTTGCTCACAGTATTAGAACATTAATGTTTCCTCCGCAGGCGCGAGTATCGGCGTCAAAGGCCGCTCACAAGAAAAAGTCGCCGATTCTACACAAAAATATCTCGTCTCAGCATGGAATACAAGCAAGACGGATGGCTACTCGTCATGGTGGTTCTCATCCAAGAAGAAGCCTGAGTCACAAGGCAGCAAAAAGGCGCTGTAAACTGACTTTTGATGTTTTCCTGTAATTGCTGTACAGAGTGCTGAGCAAGCATGTCTTTTATACGCGATCAACATTCTGATATTCGCCCATTTTTTAAGCTTTTTTAAGCCGCTAGTCAAACAGCTTGTCAATGCCGCTCTCCTGTTCTTTCGAGAGCACATCATTACTAACATCGCCATTTTGCAACGTGACGCTTTCCTTGAACTTTTTGATAATCTCCTTCGTAGAGACATCTGCACCGAGTCGCACGGGCTTTGCAGCTCCGCGACCATACGCTTCCCTTCCCACAATCTCATGGTTCATCAGCAGTTCCAGCATGAGACTGCGCCGCGCACGATCAGACTTACCAACTGCCAACTTTTCCTCAAATAGCTTCACAGCACCCACATCTCCAGACATTTGTGGAATTGATAGCAAGATGTCGCGCGGAAGGGTTGACTTGCCAAGCGAAAGGAAGTAAATGTGCGCAAGCAGATTGACAAGCTCACCTTGCCCAGCGACAAAGTAAGGATCATGAATGCAGCGAATTGTTGCTGAAAAGACTTCGTGACAGACATACCGCTGCAAATCCTCCTTCTCCATAAGTGGCGCAATGATTGCCCGCAGGACTTTCGCAGCCTGGACAGATGTGCGCGTATCGTTGATGGTCAGGCAAAAGCAGAGAAGCAGGACAATTCCACCAATCATATTTTCCTGCTGCAGAAGCCATACTGACAATGGACTCGCCCGAAGTGCCGTTGACGTTGTACCAGAAGCGACACTTGGGTCCACACGGAGTGTTGTCATGGGCGGAAGTAGCAAATCGCTGATCAATTTCACAACTGCAAAAGAGAGATGCCGTAGCAATGACTCTTCCATCATTTCGTCCGAGTAATCGTCCTTATCTTGCTGTGCGCCTTCTTCCTCTTTGCTCTGTAATGCGCCGCGCTTCATCAGCTTGCTCCATTCGCTTTGCAACTTTTGCAGCATCATCGGGGGAAATGGCACCATGATCTTGCCGAGGAAACTTTCATAATGCGCGCGTGGACAATTGAGGAGCAAGTGTCGCAAGCAAGAGGTGATGGTGGTTGCCCAAACATGCAAAGATGTGCCACTGGTATCACCAAAGAAGGCATGCATGCAAGCGTCGCCCACATCACCGATACCGTAGAAAGCCTCGCCAATAAGACTATATGTACCGAGCGTGACGAGACAATATTCGCGTGTTTTTCGCAGGAAATGGCCGATGTGATGCGCCAACTCCCGACATGTGTCAGAAGTCTTTGCACTCGACTCGAGAAACTCATCTCTTGACACTTGGCTGACGCCGTGCAGCCAGAAACGCTCAATGATGGATTCTTTTGCAAGAAGCTGCATTTCGATAGGCAAGGACTTCCAATTCGCAGGATTGTAATAGTCATTGATGCGACAAAGCAACCGAAAGATGTTGGGCGCCAGGTGTGCAATAGGCACAACCCAAAGGGCTCTTTCAAGCTCACGAAGAGCAGGCTGTACGTCGAGTGTTGCGTCAACAAATTTTCGCGACGCCCGGATCGGCCAAGACCAGCGGCTACCATCCTTCAAGTGATTTAGTACTTGCTTGCCTTGTGCATCAAGCTGACACGCATCGAGATGGCTGGGAAGCGTCACCTGTCTACTTCGGAAGTATGTCGCCACTTTTTCAACCTGCAAGATGTTCGCGAATGAGCTGAAATCTGTCAATGCCTTGGTGACTTGTTCATTATCCCATGCATAGCAGATTCTATTGACAATCTTTTGGAAATGCTCTTGCTTTGCGTTGTTATCTGTTGCGGACGTGCGTTGCGTCACAATCAGCAATAGCGCACTGAATGTCGTCTGTTCGCTCTCCGAGACGTGATCACCAGAGAGGATCTTGTGCACAGTCTCCTCAAGTTGTGGGTAGATGGTCCAAAGCTGATCCGGCAACGCACTAGCAAGGCGCAACAAGTCTGTGCCGCACCGACCTCGCAATTCGCGTATTGAGATCATCGTTGTTTCTGCCACATCGTTTGGGTAGAAGTGAGTGATGGTCTGAATGATCTTCTCCAAGATTCGGAAAAGCAGATCAGATCGGTCCTCCAGGAATGTTGCAAAGGCCACAAGTACACTGATATGGCGCCCAAGCATAAGCGGGTCTGAAATGTTGAGCTCGACAAGTTCTGCACACCACGCAACCATGACTTCTTGCATTGAAGCAATATCAGCCCGTTTTAGACTTTGTAGCTCCAGGAATGCAGCAGTGCGGGCGTCTTGGGTAGATTCGCCGTTGATGTCCTTCATTGGGTTGTCGCTTGGTGTCCATCGATCTTGCCATCGAATGATGCCCTGAATCGCCGCCTCAATCATAGTGCATTTCGCGTCGACACTGAGATACAATGGACTCGTGCGTGTGCAGAATGTACCGACATTGGTGTCTGTCTCTGAAAAGAACTGCTTGACTTGTTGTCTTACCCACTGCAATGCATCTCGCGGTCGCTTAAATACCACCATGCGTACGATATCATACACAAAGCGCCTGTATGTATTGCAGAAGTCGTGGAGCTCTGGCGCAGATTCCATATCAAGGTCGAGGAACATTTGGAGCTCTGATCCAGCAAGCATGGCTGTCTTGGCATCATCAAACCTGACTAGCCGCTGCGTTCCAATCTGCAACATTTGTGGAAAGCGTGAAATAACATCCGGATGATCGCTTAGCTTTTCATCTCGTAGCAATGAGCACCAGAAGTTATGAGACATGCCAGAAATGATGAGTGATTTGTGCTGCCAAGTGGTCAACACCAAATCCAACACTTGCGCCAGTTCGATCTCCTCCAGCTGTAAATCTCGACTTGATCCGAATTTGAAGCAAGCAAGCGCGACAACCGTCTCGCTGAGCTTCTTGAGCATTGTGTATGCATCTTCATTTTGCAATGTGCCTGTATGACCTTGTTGCCGGAAGACAACTTGTTCCGAAGTCCGGCGCCAGACGCTTGTCAATGCCTGCAGAGACTCCGGCTTGTAGAGGGTGTAGATTTCTTGCATGAATTCATCATGTGGATGAAGCGGCCGTGTGAGCAGAATATACAGCCCATCCACAGCACAGGTTGCAAGCTTGATATTCGGATGCATGAGCGCTTGACAGACAGCAGTCATGGTACCTGTGACTATGATTGCCTTAGTAATGATCCAGCCGAGCGTTGACCGCAAGACTTGCAGAATCGCTAATGCCTGCTGATCTGTCCCAGAACCGAGCTCAGTCACGAGCGTTTGCAGCCAGCCCTTTGAGCCTGACTTTGTTGAGACACCATGTACGAGGGATGTTGGATTATTCGCATAAAACTCCGCCACAACATCTGCAGGTGCCATGAGTTTCATTACCCCAGCAGAAAGGATGGGACTTCGCAAAGCTGCGATCGGATCGTCTTGGAGGAAGACATCGTCAATAAGGTTATTGAGTGTTTTCAGACATATTAGTCGCGTTGTCTGATTCTTCTGCCATAGCCTTTGCAACACATCGTCAAATTCAGCCCAGCTGTGCAGCCATTCCCGTTTCGCAATGTCATTGAGCAAAGCAGCCAGCTTCTCAATAATGTAATGTGTTTCTCCTGTATCGCGAACACCCTAGTTTTCTGTTAGTTGGGTCGTGTGAGACCATGCGCCGTACCTCTTGACACAGCATGAGGACCCATTGCAGAATTTGATCTCTCTCTGCTGAGCTGAAGTTGTGCCACTCTTTTGTTATGCTCGCGCTTAGCAAGTTGAGGCCGAAATGCCGTACGATGTCTTTATCTTGCTTGGCAAGTTCAAAGCCAAAGTAGCATGCGGCATTCCGGTCACTGCTCAACTGATCAATATGCTACTGTCAGTTTCGACAGCGCTATTCTGTGATGAAATCCCTACCGCTTGCGCAGACTTTCTATCCGCATTACTCGATTGTGGACTGTGAATAACGTCTAGCGCCCGGATGACAAGTTGGAGACCTAGGCGCCTGTCAGCATTCATTGTGCGAGTCGCAACAAGCGCGCATTATTGCAGGCTGCATAGAATAGCATACCATCGCTCATGGCCCCAATGAGTGCGTCCTTGATGACTCTGTGGGGTCTTTTTCGCGCGTCGCGCTATTGCGTATCTCGCTCAGTTGCTGCTTTATCTCGCCAACCAGTCAGTCTGGGATACTCCACCGGCTGTTGGATGTGCCAACTCCTATGTCCAGCCCTCACAGACCGTATCGCAAGCACCTGTCTCTCCAGATAGACCTCTTTGTTTGCCTGTTTCTTGTCGCGCAGATTTCCCAGCTCGCCGAATTTGGAGAAGCAAGACGAGCGACGCAGAGAGATTAGAGAGCCAGGTAGGGAAGAGGGCCGTAAATGTCGGGGCTGCCGCTGAGGGAGGGGTACTATAAGAAGGATGGCATTGTCTATGGTCCAGATGGGAAGCCATGTAGGCAATGCAATTCATTGAAGGACTTGATGGGCTTAGGGAAGCAGGCCACAGGAGGACCAAGTGGAAGCGACCCAAACCCATTCAGCTTTGGCAAGCGGCCTAGAGCAGAGCCGCCGACTGGAGAGGATGCGTTCAAGTCAAAGGGAAGCGTTTCTGTCAATGGTCGATCTGCAGATGCTGGTGTTGCGGCGATGGTAGGCCAGGCTAGTCAGGGTCATGTCGATAAACCAGCTATTGACATTGCCAATTGCCCGCCAGATGTCGAGCTATTAGGCAGATCTACATGGACCCTCTTACACACGATGGCGGCCAATTACCCGGCCAAAGCGACGCCTGTACAACAGAACGACATGAGTTCCTTCTTGCGCACCTTTTCCTTGTTCTACCCTTGCTGGGTTTGCGCTGAGGACTTTCGCACATGGATGGCTAGAAAGGAGAATGAACCCGTACTGAATCAAGGATGGAAAGGTCTCGGTCAATGGATGTGTCGTGCGCACAATGAAGTCAACGTCAAGCTTGGCAAGGACGAGTTCGATTGCAATTTGTGGCAAGAACGCTGGAAGGATGGTTTCAAGGATGGACGATGCGATCCGTGAATCATTCATTGATCAATCTATTACGCTTGCGGTGCATCGAGCATCTTGCGCTCGACGGGCGTGCAGCTCTGCCTCAGCAAATGGCTTGACTCGCCTGCACCAGTGCCAAACTTTTGAGCCAGCTTTGCTGCTTCCAACGTTTCGCCGAGAAACGTCAACCGCAGCTTGAGCGCCTCAATGGCCGGTGCTCTATCACCACTCGGCCCTTGTGTGAGAAGTGCCCGCGCCCACGTCTCCTCTTGCTCATCATAAGGAAAGTTGGCCACAACTTGCGCGCCTTCGCTTGTCTTTATAGCCTTCTCCAAACTCTTCTCAAACAACCCTTGTCGAAGGTCCGCTGGTGCAGTTCTAGTAAAGAAGAGCGCCCTCGTAACATCCAAGCGTAGCAGGGCGCTCAAGTAAAGCTCAACCTTGCTTGGCGAGTCAAGTGGCTCTTGCAAAGTTTGCACGTACAAAACAACCAAATCATGCCGATGCGCTTCTGTAAAGGTTTCGAGGATCTTGGTCATGAAATTTGGTGTCAAACTCGGTAATGTCAGCGATTTGATCGCTTCGTCAAATTTTTCATGATCGAGAAGCCAGTAGCTGTCCATCAGCGCGCAATAATTCTCTGGTAGAAGTTGTGCAGCTGCATAGTCTGCGCTTGTTGACCAGTCTTTGAGCACATAGTAAACGCAGCACTGCTTTTTGAGCAAATCTGCAGGACACTTCTCGATCGCTTCGTGAAGTGCTCGTAGCTCTGCAATGTTCTTTGGCGGGTAGAATTTTGCTGCACTTTTGATTTGTGCCACTTCCGAAAGGACAAGGTCAAAGAAGAGTTGACCGTCGAGCTGTTTCCGACGATCACGGACAGCTTGATTTGTAGCTTTTGTATAGGGAAAGTGAGCTGGATCTAGAGAGAATGTAGAGCTGAATGACATGACCTTGCAACTAGGTAGCTCAATGCAAAAGTGTGGTGTCGATGTTGCTCCAAACGCCAAATTCTGGGCAGACGCGACACCACAATCACACCGCGTCGGTGACAACAGACTAGCTCAGGTACTAGACATCGCAAAATGATACGGTGAAGTCTCTTTGATGTCCATTGGTTACAAGATCTGAGTTTGAGTCATGCCTGGAGTGCGCAAAGCGCCTTCATCAAGCTCTGCAAAGCTAGATAAGCTACTCAAAGATCTCGATGCACTAGAAACCATCACACAAGACACTCTGCTGCTCGTTAGAGCAGAGATTGATCGCTACAAAGCGCTGAGCGATGTTTCCAGCGAGACAGCTGCGAAACCCATGAATGTCGCCTCCGTCAATTTGAATACGCACTCTCGAAACGCTCTCAAAATCATTAAAGCCTGTCTAAACGCTCTCAAGCCTTCTGCCATCGCGCCCGCAAAAGCTCCAACTAAGCCTAGCTCTCACAATGGGCATGTCAGAGCTATTGATGCCGGACAATTGTGTCTTGCTGCCGAGGCCTGTCTCTACGCTATAGAAGGCTGGAGCAGGTCAATAGACTGCTCTGATATCAAGCGGCAGTTGGACATCATTCTCGTCCGGTCGAATTTCGTCTCTCGTCTTCTGGACCACAGGCTTGTAAGCAAGCAACCAATCTTCGACATGAGACTGACTCAGTAGCTAGATAAGTGTCATAAACAGATGTGCTGTATTCATCGTTCGATCTATGGATTGGCCGTATCTCACAAGCACATTCAAGTCTCTGAGATTCAGAGTCTCTTGACGTATGCCATCGAAGACATCAAGCCGGAGTTACGTTCACTGATCATCTCTTCACAGCTTCAAGTCATGCGCTATCTCTGTGAATCTGACGAACAAATACAGAACAATGTTTTAGCAGCCCTTGAGGCTCCGGGTGGACCCATCGATACATGCCGTCGCCTACAAATGGATCAAGAAGGGTCTGCAGACCGTTATCTCGAGTATCTCCACAAGGCCATCTTCAGCCTCTCATTGCGCGTCGCTGAAGATCAACTGTCATGGCAATTGCATGCGATAGACTGTCTCTGCGCACAGCATACTGTGGACCTGGTCGCCACAGCCAAGCTTCTCGCGAAATGCCTGCCAGCCAAGTGCAGCCCTGTAGCTCTTGACAAGGCTGAACTGCTTGCAATGCGATTTCTCGGACATGCGGCAATCGACGATCGTCTTAGACTCATCTTGTCTGAACGAATGGCGAACTTTATGCGTTTAAACGAGCAGCCGGACCGAGCATATGCCTGGACGCAACGAACGGTTGCAGCTGCGACCGAGGATACGTCAGCCAATATTGCTCATCTACTCGAAGCGACTATTCTGGATCTGAGTCGCTCAAAAGATTATAAATATCGGTCAAGATGTATCAGGCTCGCTGAAGCAAATGTCAAGACTGCGCAAGCGGGACCTTTGCTGGTACCAGACAATGCTCGAGCTATTTTGAAAGCCATCAACTTGCTTCGGAAAAATCTCGCCGCTCTGCTGGTTGATGAGCCTCTACTCGGCTCAGATGTTACGACTCTTTTCAGTGTAATGCTCAGCTTGCTACGGAAAAATAAGATCATTGTCGACCAGCAGCCTGTTACTGCCGGTGTGGTGAATGGGCTCATCGACGCGCTCATCTCATGTTTTCTGCTGACGCTTGATGTACCCGGCGCAGATCCTGCTTCGTCATTCGCCGGCTTGCTCTCATTAGCGGACGAATTCGCTCTTGAGCAAAGCAAGCCTCGTATCTGGACACAATGCTGGAATGCCGGAGGCTTGCTTTTCAACAAAGGCCAAGTAAGGTCTGCAGCAGATTTACTTGTCTTGGCAGCGCAATGGTCTGCTGTCTGCGAGGATGTCAAGAAGCTTCAATTTATCTGGACATGCTTTCTGCAGCTTAATAACTATCCAAAGGCTGTCGAGTGGCTGCTCTGTGCATTGACTCAGGTGGTCACAGAAGCAAGCCTTGAAGAAATGGGCAAAGCTTGTCAAGCAAGCGACTATGCTGCCACCTGCAACCGATTTTTCGATGCATCCAGGATTCTCCAAAAGCTTGCATCAATTGACGTCAACACTGGTGACTACTCTATTGTAGGACTTTTCGAAGGCAGAAACGCTGTGGTGATACACGAGCTCTACTTCTATCACCTCTGGCAGCAAAGTACTTCTACTCGCTGCTCATCCACCATATTGCGGCATGTCTCCAATCATGTTCTCTCATATTCAGACAATTTGAGCTCTAACTTCGAACAGCACATCTCGATCGCCCTTGCTTGTGCTTTTGAGCTTCGAGACGAGGCCTGGTGGCAAAATCTTCAGACGAGATGGTCAACCTTGAAACCTGATGGCACAAAAGGTAAGACAGCCTTCGACACTTGTCGAGTCGCTTGCTATACAGCTCTTCGAGCATACGATGAATCCAGCACAACGAACGAAGCGCTGCTTGCAGTCGGAGTGTGGCTCGAGTCCCTGTCATCATCAAAAGATTCGGGCAAAGATCAGGCTGAAGAGGCGGTCCACTTGCTTCAACGCTTGGCAACTTTGGCAATTGAGCAAGAGCAGTCTACTCATGTCATCGCTGCGTTGAGCCTTGCGGCAAAGTTGCAGGATGAATACAAATTACGCTCTGCACTCACTAAACCCTCTGGCTCGGAGCTTGCGTTGTGCAACGCATTGCTTTACTGTGGCTTGCTCAATGAAGCGAGTGCCGCCTTGCGCAAAGCAAGCAAAGCATCGAATCCAACGACATCAGAAACGGTCGCCATCATTGTGGCACAAGCGCGGATTGCGATCGGTGACCATGACTTGCAAATAGCACAGGAAACGCTTGAGAGCCTCAAGAATATCAGCTTTATGTCAATGCGCTCATCTGACCGCTCGTCATGTGCAGTGGTCGTGCTCACCGCGCTTGCATCACTAGCGGAAGCTCAGGGTTGTACCACAGCAGCGATTCAATTCGAATTCGAGGCCCTAACCATTTTGAGGCGTCAAATTGGAAAGCACCCAAAGCAAGACGGGTCGCGTACAGGTGACCTCAGCGATGAGCTATCGAATGCTATGGAAGGATTAGCGATTGCAGATTCTTTTCAATTGAATACTTCTCGGCAACTATCGATGTGCATGCATCGGCTCGCTGTGCTTCATGGACAATGCGGCTTCGTCAGGGACGCAATCTATTATGCTCAGCAGGCTTTCGCGGTTGCAGAAGCTTCCGATCTTGCCGTATTGCGATTTCGTGCTCAAGTGTTGCTACAGCTGCTGCAATTACGAAGTGGTCAAGTAATAGGAAAGGCCATCGCCATTCCAGAACTGCCAGGATCAATTGAAGATTTTGCAACGCTGTTTCGATATGTCGAATTATGTTTTATGAAGGGCGACATTGATGCAGCTGATGAGGCTCTCGCTCGATGCTCGAATCTGGTTGAAGGGATCCGCTCTTTATCGACTTCGGTACGGCGGTCATTGAGCTCAAGAGCAAAGGCGACTCAACTCAAAAAAAGCTCTGCAAGAACTGAACGATTCGACGCTCCTCTGGAGCTCATCGTCTCCACGATCGCGGCGCTGCATCGACAGATGTCGCCTGGTATGATTCCAGCGGCGCCCTTGATTCATTCTCTTTCGCTAAGCAATATTCAAGAGGCTATAATACAGCATCAAACTGCACAAACCTTATTGGAAGAGGATCCTGTCTATGGATCCCTGCATGATTCGGCACTGTCTCTCCCGAGTGTTTGCAGCACAGATGCGAAGCTCAGAGCGAATGGAAACCGCAAGGGCCAAACCGGATCCCAGGTTGCCAAGGCAACTCCAGCGGTACAGGAGATCAGAGCCATGCTTAAGAGTTCCAAATTGCTTCTGGCAACAGATTACGAAGAAGTGCTATACAGAGGCGAAAGCTACACCGCGCACGCGCACGGCACTCTGTTCGCGAACCTCAACCTGACACATTCAGCCATCGTCTCACTAACAGAGACTACCATTCGCCCTGAAGCTTGCAACTACTTCCTTGAGAGCTCTCGGGCAACAAGCTTGACCAGAGAGCTCGAACGCAGGCAATTTCAACCGAGATCAGCTCCGCATGCAGACATCGCTGAGCTATCGTGTATCAGCCCTTCACATAAGCTGCCGCCGAAGGACAACTTTGCGGCAAGCTATATTGACAACATTCCTGATCATTGGAGCGTTGTCTCTATCGGGCTCGGTGCAAATAAGACTGACTTGATTGTCTCCCGCATGCAGGCTCGCAAGACTCCATTGATCGTTCGATTGCCCCTAGCGAGACACAACGCCCGAGACATGGACGACGAGACGTTTGCTTTCGAAAGTGCTAGAGAAGAGCTTCTCGACATTATCAAAACGAGCAACGAGTCCGCGCAGGCTGCCAAGAATATTCATGGTAAGCAAGCCAAGTTGGATTGGTGGGCGCTTCGCAAAGGCCTAGATGAGCGTCTCCAAGTTCTGCTCTCCAACATGGAAAGGTGTTGGCTTGGAGGCTTTCGAGGCTTGCTTGGGCGCTCGCAGCATGACTCGAGCGCATTTGACCACTTCAAGACGTCCTTTGCAAAAATTATGATGACCTTTGTCCCGTTCCGCAGCAATCGATCATTTGATATCGATACTCGAATCCTGGATCTGTTTGTTGACCTGGGCAGCATTGATCAAGAGGAGCTGCTCGAGCTGCTCGAAGATCTTCTCTACTTTATCCTCGACATTTATCAGTTTCACGGCGAGTCGATCGCTTATGATGAGATTGACATTGACAGAATGACGGTCGATATTCAATCTGCACTCAACGCTTACCATGAGCGTACAATGCCGGCCGCAATCGAGAGTCACACTGTTCTCATCCTGGACAAAGAACTCAGCATGTTCCCGTGGGAGTCCATCAATTGCTTGCGCGGACGTTCTGTCTCGCGTGTGCCATCGCTTACAGCGCTCAAGGCTTTGCTCGACAAGCATGGCAGTCAGGCGACGAGTAGCGCAACTGGTGGCAGATATGTTCTCAACCCATCTCAAGATCTTAAGCAGACTGAAGATGCTTTTCGCGAGTCGTTGCAACAGCTTAATGGCTGGCAGGGCATCATATCTCGAGCTCCGACAGAGGCTGAGTTGCTGGAATTCGTCACTGAGGCCAGTATTTATATTTACTTCGGTCATGGTGGTGGTGAGCAATACGTGCGTGCTTCGAAAATCAAGCAGGTACCACAAGCTGCCTTAGCAATCTTGATGGGCTGTAGCTCAGGTTCGCTAAAGGATCAAGGTCTCTACGACTGCTGGGGAACACCATACAACTATCTGGTCGCTGGGGCGCCAGCAGTTCTAGCGAACCTCTGGGATGTCACAGACAAGGATATTGACCGCTTCAGCGAGAACGTATTGACACATTGGGGGCTATTCCAACAAGGAGATCAACGAAGTCCAATAAAAGGTAAGCGTCGAGGTAAGTTGCAATGCCAATATGGCAAAGAAGTCTGCTCGCTTGCTCTAGCAGTTGCAAAGAGCAGAGATCAGTGTGTCATGCCATTTCTGAATGGAGCTGCTCCTGTGGTTTATGGCTTGCCTGTCAATCTCGTCAAATAGGCTTGCGGCTGTTGAAAGTCGAGCAGCAACCATGATCGATCACGTGGCTTGAGAGTATGTCTATGTGGCAACATCTGGACTTCTCTAGAAGGCTTCTATGGAAAGTGGTGGACTTTGCCAGAACCATTGAGAAGCAAGTCATGGTATCTCATGGAAGTTCGACTGACAGACGCGCAAGTATAAGTGGAGCGCATCTCTCTCATAAGACATAGTGAGAAGTTCAAATCAAATTATGAGAGGTTATTAGCCTTGAAGCTCTAGTTACACTCAACGAATCTATGACAGCATCCTCAGCAACGCTCATGGCGAGCAAGCCATTCAACGGATCGGACTTCAATCTGTGGCGACTGCGCCTCTCGCAGGCTCTGATGCATCTGGACGCGTGGCATGCCATTGAGCCTGAATCCGACACAGCAGAGTGGATGAGAAGGCTGAGAAGAAAGCCCTCTTCACTATCATTTCCAACATTAACAACATTCAGCTTGCGCTTGTGCAAGAGTGCACGACGGCGAGGGCCATGTGGATGAAGCTGCACGATTCGCATGCAAGCAAGTCGGTCTCCAACAGGTTGTTCTTGAGATAGCAGTTTCTGGGGTTGAAGGTGACTGAGACGGAGTCCATCGTCACACACATAAGAAAGGTCAAGAGTATGGCCGTTGAGTCGAGATCGGCTGGTTTGGAAACCAGCGACGAGGACGTCGTTCTGGTTCTCTTGAAGTCTCTCCCACGGACAACTGGCGTGAAACGCGGCTTGACGACCACTGGTACATTGGAGTAGTTGCGAGCCGTTCGAGCGCTGGAGGAGACGTAGTGCTTTCCGGTTTCCTCCAATGCGCGCTATACCAAACGATTATCGGGTGCGACAACTTGTCGACAGAACAGGGCGAAATCGGTCTTGATGGTGTCTGCCGTGGTGGCCAAAACGTCCTTGATCTCTTCGTTGATTGTTTGACGCAACGAGAGGATCTTAAACTCCTCAGTCATTTTCAGTGGAGCAATGATGAGGTTGAACTCAGCAACGTGCTGAGCTGCAGCCTGAGTACCTTGACGAAGACGCTCGAGTTTTTGGGTAGCTTCGAATTGCTCATCTTCGACTTGAAAGGCAAATTCCATGTCGTTGGCTGATTCGAACCCAAAGTTGGTCCACTGAAAATGACTGAGGAGTCTAAGATCCTCTCGTTGCGTCAAACAATCAACGAAGAGATCAAGGACGTTTTGGCCACCACGGCAGACACCTATGACGGAAGCTTGTGATTGCCCGGCGTAGCGGACAGAGCTTCAGAGTAAGGAGCACGGTAAAAGGTTAATCTAGCGCTACGGGAGTAAGTCGTGTCCTCGACACGACTTATATCACTATCGATACCGCGCTTTTCAGATGGTCTCGACACGCGCTTTTCAGATGGTCTCGACACGTGACACTACCCCCTTGTCAGGCCTGTGTCCCTAATAGCTTGCGAGCGGCGGCTGGGACATCCCTACTAGGGTTTTGACGATGAAATTGCTTGACTAGTAGG